>JBBYHM010000022.1:3635568-3646287 GCA_038381775.1 Adansonia rubrostipa | reverse complement strand
ATTTTATTATGGGTTGAAAAGCCCAAATGAATATCTCTGGTTCAAACTTTTAATTATTTAAACAGCATTGCCTAGGACAATAATTTTTCTTTAGTGAGATATTCTCGCCAACCGTTTTTGTACTGCTGAACTTTGTTGATTTGTGACATGTAGCGCTGATGATGAACGTCAGGAGAAAAATAGCTCTGTCTAATTCCTCTTCTTCCTTCCTTAACTTTATCAATCACTTTACTCGATCTCTCCCTACCCTTTTAATTTTCCTTCTTTAACTTCTCTTTTTTTTCCTCATAGAATGTTGAGGATATGGAAATGGTACCAGAGCTGCTTATCTATTCATCCTGTGAAAACACAGGTTATCAGCTCAGGTTTCCTTTGGGGCATTGGGGATGTTGCTGCTCAATACATCACCCATTCCACCGCAAAGAAGCGCCTTCAATATAAGGTAAGCACCTTTTTTCCAATCCCCCTTTTTACTCTATCGCAATTTCATGTTGTTTTTCACATATCTGAGCTATTGGGTGTCTGGGTATTTTGTTATATCATCTGTTATATAATTGGTTTTTTGAATTCGTGATCCGCAAGTTTAGATTTTTATGTTGGTCTGTTAGCGGTTCTTGCAACCCTTAATAATGGTTTTGATATGGGATTATTGCCCCTAAATATCATTTATTGTTCTCTATATTTCCTGCTTGGTTTGATTGAATGTTATTGGTTGGTAATGTTCAAGGGACAATTTATAGGTTTCATTTGCAAGTGACAATGTGAATTGAATGTGGTAATGGCAATGTTCTATGAGGCATTTGTTGAATACATATAGCATTACCAGAACAGCGGGTAAAATTTCATAATTGGCGTCCTTTCAGTGATGCAAACTAATATTTGCGCCATTTGGTGATGGCTCTAGTATTTTGGGGGTGATTAAATTCTAAAGCACCAATTCACGGTGTGCAATTTAAGTTCATAAGACAAACTAATTTGTTACAAGGGTTCAGTTCAGATAGTAAGAGCTGTTAAGAAATACCTGCCCACTGTTTTCTTCCTTCTTTTTTGTTGTGGTTTCAACTGTTTCCCGCTGATCTTTTGGTGATAAAACTGAAAAGGTGTCTTAGTTACCGTCACTGCAAACCCATGGCTTATGACCGCAAAATGCAATTGTGAACTTTTCAATGTAGTCATTATATTGCTAAGAACTTGCAAAGGAAATAAGTTGAGTCGTTCCTTGTTCATTTTCTTGTTTATTCTCTCAATTGCAAAATGCACTCATAAATTTTCTGAGATATGAATACTAATGCTACCAACAAAATCTTAAAAACTAGCATGGTTCTGATTAGATAACTTGTTCCAAAATAATTGTTTGTAAAAGTTGATTGATCTTTCTGTTTCATGCATTTTATGAGTGATCACTGGTTTTCTCAAGCTTCACAGAAGCATAAAAAATTTGCCTATAAATGTACTTAATGAACTGTAGGAATCATTTCATAAGTATCTACCAGGAATAATGTTGGTTAACCGGTATGTTTTTAAGAGTTTGCTTTTGGTCGGTTTCATGTTTTCTTGTTTATTAGTTCTGTATAGAGTATTTCCAAAATCCTTTTGCTCTTCATTTGGTGCTTACTATAAATGCAGCAGAGGCGAATGACATAGAAGGCGATTCAAGTATACTGTTCACCACATGTTTTATTTATTTATTTATTATTTTACATTTTGAGAAAAAAATTTCTTCCGTATGGTCATGTCATGATATCATTAAATAACATTGTTCATATTGACGACTAACTAGTAACTACTTGAAGTAATTGGAGATTTTGTTTTGTTCTTGTACCCATTGCTCAGAGACCTGTTGGGTAGATTTTCAGAAATTATAGTTTTTATTCATCAGTTTGAATGTTTGCTGAAGTTGAGTTCGGAATTAACCATCTCCTCTTACACTAGTAAGACAGTAATTGGTGCTTCATTTGGCAGGATGCAGAGCAAGAATTTAAAGTCAATTGGAAAAGGGTAGCTATCACAAGTATGTTTGGATTTAGCTTTGTTGGACCGGTTGGACACTTCTGGTTTGTTCTTTTTTTGCCCTTTGTTCCTCGCCTCTTAGTTATTTAGCCTGATTTTTGCTTATCTGCTGATTTCATTCTGTCTTCTTATAGACCACTGTCTTAATTAGATGAAGTTCGTTCCCAGAAAAAAAAATAATAATAAACTTAGAAGGTAGTTCCTGAGGAGCATTTGACAGTACTAGAAATCATATGTAACAATGAATCAAACTACGTCTGACTGTAATTATGATTTAACATTCTACAAGCGTCTGAGAAATTCGAGGTTTGTTTTGAGGCTAAATTGCTAATAAGGAACAAGAAAATTATGCCTCTTTTAGATTCCAAACATGGCGCCCTGATTTCTTCTTAGAAGAGCTTGCGGAATTCATCCAGTTTCTTCCATATGTGTAGAACTAATTATGTAGAAGACTGTAAAGTAAATCATAACTAAGACTTAGAACTAGCTTTTGATTTTTGGTAAGTATCTATTGAATTGATTATGGTGGATGCAGGTCATAGTGTGAGCCGGCAACTGCTTACAACCTCTCTTTTCTTCATTTAGGTATGAAGGCTTGGACAGATTTATAAAGTTGAGGCTTCGACTACGCCCAAAGTCAGCGAGGTTTGTTGCTAGCAAAGTTGCTATGGATGGCCTTATCTTTGGGCCCTTTGACTTGTTTGTGTTTTTCACTTATATGGGGTTCTCCACCGGTAAAAGCGTCACTCAAGTGAAGGAAGATGTAAAGAGAGATTTCCTCCCAGCCTTGATTTTGGAGGGTGGCGTTTGGCCGATCGTTCAGGTTGCGAATTTCCGATATGTTCCGGTGAGATACCAGCTCCTTTATGTCAATATCTTCTGCTTGTTAGACAGTGCCTTTTTGTCTTGGATTGAGCAACAGAGGGATGCTCCATGGAAACAGCGGTTCACTTCTTTTACCTCAATGAAGGGGAGGGGAGGCCAAGGTAGATTATGATATTTATCCCGAGTTTTCTATTTCCATTTTTAACATTTACTGATCATGTTGTCAAGTATACAACAGAATATTCATGTACTGTTGAAAGAATTAACGAAAAACCCCAAAATGCTAATTGGGGTTTTAGATGTTGGGATTCGGGGAGTAATTGAATCACGTTAAATTTAAATTAATGTTACAATCAAATCTTCAATCAAAATGGAATGAAATCACAGAACCCTTGCTGGAGATCTTTTGTGCAATTTCTTCTCGAATTTACACCAATAAACATCGATGACCGGTGTTGAGATGCATTTCAAGTTGGATGATGGCAACTTTGATCATGATACAATTACACAACACAAGAGAAAGTAACATGACCATGTTAAAGTTTATTTAACACAAATTATTAACATATCAAAATTTTTTATGAATTAATGGATGTCCGTTCCTACGAAGTCTTTATTTCAATTTATTGCATCAACTCCATATCTCCTTGAAGTCTTTACTCCTGTCTTGTCTTAAACCATCCTAAGGTGGCTAAGTTCAAATGACATGCTTAACTCCACAGGACAACAATCCAAAGAAAAAAAAAAAGATTTTGACATTAATAAAGAGTTTAATAATTTTGGTAATATTCTATGTATAAAATAATGCCTCTGCTATTAAAATATAGAAGGAAAAAGATGTTACAAGCCTTAATAAAAAAAGAAAAAGAATTATAAAGAGAAAACGTAAATGTGAAACCTAGGAAGAGCTTTGAATTTACACTTAGGAACATAGTTTACAAAATTTAAACATGACGGCACCCCCCATTCCTCCCGAGCCTTTTTTAGGGGAAAAAATGGCGAACTGAAATTACGATGACTAAAGAAAGGAACTGTGCCCTCCCCCAAGTGGTACTCTTGGCTTGAATACAGCAGATGCTATCAAGAAAGGGCAACGTTTAAAGCCTATGCTCTGAAATAATATAAGAATGATTGTTAGATAGAAGAAAGTTTCTAATAATTATTCCACCATCTAAAAGAAAAGAACGAATCATACAGATGTTGAAGCTGTTTACCATCAAGATTGGCATGAATGTCTTCCAAAATATTATAGAAAAAAGAGAGGAAAGAATGCATGAACTGATTGCTAATAAGTAGCTTCAAAGACAAGTTGAATGCAATGAAAGAACTAATTTGCATAAGATATCAAAGAAATCAGAGAGGTTTAGATGGGATACTACACTTTACACTCTACGTTACTCCGACTCTTGATTTTCCTTCGAGTACTCGTGTCCGACACCAATGTCTAACACATACTCAGACATGGGTTTGAGGGTACAATCCTCCAAATATATGAAAGAACTAAGAAAAAATTAAGTGTACCCCATGTCGGATACATACCCATATCCAATACTCACTTCCGAGTCCGAATAACATATACAGGTTTTAAAGAGGAAGAGTTTAACATACTGGGATGCTTAGTAGCTGCCCACGATGATTAACCAGGACTGGGATGCTTCTTCTCGCTGCAACAGGGATAGATTTTAGTGATTTAAGAGCTCTTTTCGCTGACAACCTTGAATATTCTGAGCATGTTATCTTATTGGTTAATGGAGTTGGTTCAATAGCTAATGGAAGTCTTGTCACTTCAAAATTATCTGAATGCAGCCACTTTGACAACTCCGAAAGATAAAGCCAATCGGCATCAATCATAGTACGCACCTTGGCTAACATGTCAAGCCTGTTTATGCAACAGCAATTACTGTGCCGACTTTCCCTCCCCGCATATGACAGACAATGAGATTCCCCAGGAAATACAACGCTCGAAATTTCCTGGCTTAATTTCCACGAGATAATGAACCGATTCATGAAGTAGCATGTTTGCCCAGGGAGAAGTGGGTCACTCAGAAATGCAACAACATGTTCAGCTTCCTGCTTTGACTTGCACTCAAACTCAACTTCATCCGTTTTAGACTTAAAATGTTTGACTTCCTCCCTTTGCAATAAAATAATGTTTCTATAGGTTGACTCACTGATAATATCTAGTTCCCGGGCTTCATCTAGTACTGATGCAGACCTTATGTCTAAAAACTGCACTTGGGATACATCTGGGACCAAGTTATTAGCATATGATTTTCCATTTGCTATAATTTGTTCCAACTCATTTGAAAAACAATGCTTCTCTCCTTCACTGGGGTATGTTTGAATTAATTCTGCATTTGAAGGCAAAGGACAGTCAACGGAGCAGCAGACCAGAGCTTTGGCACCCCTAGACCCAGGAGCCGGACAAATGTAGCAACCAGCAGCAGTAAGGGAGGTCTATGAAAAACGTAGAAAATAACAACCGAGAAAATTGCAACAGAGAAAAAAAAAAAAAAAACACCTAAATAATGCAAAAGAAATGCAACTACAAGTTTATTGAAAGTAATTTACCTTGCATGGGATGGTACGTATGTATTGCAACAGCAATTTTGAAGTGCTACCTCTAATTGGCCTCTTCCTTTGTGAAACAAACTGACAAGTTACAGGAAAATGGAATTAATTGAAACACTCAAGATTACCGCATAAAAATTAGAGATATCGGAAGTGGCTTAGTACCTGTAAAACCAATGTAATGAATTTAGACAGGCATATGTCCTCAATTTTTGATGGATCGAGTGCCTTTAAATTGATAACTGCATAACCTTGCTGCAAAAGTGATCACCGTGATGAATTTGCTTGCAGTATTATAATAAAGTTAAATTAAAGTAAGGCAAAAGGGAGAACAAGAAGCTTCCAAACATCAAAGAATGCTTACATCCATTACGGTAACAGTCTGCTTTATCAAGTTGTCACAGACTTGGTCAACATAGATACGTGTTTTTCGACAGGCAAAAATAACTGCCTTTAGTTCAGACTTAAAGATGCCTGGAAAAAGAGAGTCACTATTTCAAAAGTATGAAGTCTAAAGTATTATTGCTCTCCAGTATGGGTGTAAATGCAATATATTAATACAAAAGGTTCGACAATGCAGATCTAATATAACCTCAAGTTTTGGCAACTCAGCAGCAAGATCAGTATCGAAATCCATCATATATAACAGCAAGTTAAAAGTTTAAGCAACAAGACTCATGAATGATAACTGTATCAATATGACCAAAACTGGCAATCTATCACTACTAACCTGATAAATTTCCTAATGACATCCGAATCCTATTCCGAGCAAATAATGGACTTCGATTTGTTGGATCTTCAACCCAATCCTGTTTACTTCCTTGACATATCTATCAAAAGAAAGAAGAAAAAAAGGATCCGTTTAGAACTCATAAGTATACTAGTAAAAGAGAACATCAAGAAACAGCAATAAATATAACAGAAAATTGAGCAAGGGCAAGAGTCAATCACATTCATTGCTATATTCTTTGCACTAACCTTGTACATGTCTTCTTTAGAAAAATCCAGCAGTGGTCGCACTAGAAGAACACTATGATTTTTCCAATCTTTGTTATAAAAATTTGTATGTGAGGAGAACACTTGAGATGTGAATGCCATGCCGGCAAGTCCAAGGACCCCACTATCACGAGATGATCTAAGAATGAATAACTCAGCCTGCATTGTGGAGCAAAAATTACAACATTTAGTATCCTGTATGTGTTCATGTTTAAATCAATTCAGTGAGAAATTTCACAAAGAACGTTAATTGTTTCTTATCAGTAAATTAAATGAATATGGAGCTTTTAGTTTCAAACAAAACAACTATCTAAAGGCTTAATGCAACTTTTTCGATCTTCCATACACAGATACGCAAACTGTATGAAGAACAGTAATATTGGTAAAAACCTGATCATCTGCATGATGTGCAACAAGTAAAACACCGATCTGGTTTTGCGTACAAACATCTTGAAATATTTTATACCTGAAATTCAAGCACAATTAATGGAAAGAAAAACAGATTCTAATCAAATGGCTATCCTTGCCCAACTGAACCGCAAAAATAAAGCATCCTTACTCAAAAAGAATGTCATTAAAAAGAAAAAAAAAAGGTGCCTAACAACACTAGTAGCCGACTAGCAAGCATTTCAAACAAGCTTCAAAAGGGGAAACAAACAACCTCATGTCACGAGCAGCTTCTTGCAAATGACCTTGTTTTGGCTTGCCGTTGAACCAATCACAATGGGCAATCTCGCATCTGATTCCTACACAAAACTCATGTTAGCCCACCAAATATAAGTTCAGAAACTCGACATTCACTTATAAACTAAAATATACCCATTTCTGAAACCCGATTTCCCACTAGACTTGCTTCATCTTTGCTTTCTGGACGTAGCCTATGATCAACAATTATTGCCAAAAGACCATCAATGAATTTGCCACTGTTGTCAATCCCATATAGGCCTTCAGTTTTCCAATTAGCTGCTAGAATACACAATGCCATGCTGTCCGGTCCCCCGGACACTCCTAGAGCTAAAAAACAGACCAAACAAAAAAATCAATGACTTTAGTAATTTGCACGAACAAGTTTTCTTTTTTCATCTTAAAAACGAAGATGAGAAATAGCATTATTTGGTAGAAAGGCCATTGTTGCCATTTTTATCTGTCTCCGAATGTCTTTTTCTTAAGAAACAAAGAGAAACCCAACAAAGAGAAAAGCAGAAAGAAGCTAACCAATACGGTTGTGTTGTTTGAGTCCGGCCATAGCCATTCGCCTGGAGAAAGCTTCATTGTACTTAACCATATCTACTAAGCTTGGCGTTTGGGAGCCAACGAAATGGCAAAAGACGCGCGTTGAGGATATAATTTGAGGTCCATAACAGAGGCTATGGTGGTGGGGCTTGAACCAGAATTTGGGTCTTGGAAGACAAAGGGAAAGCTTGGCTATGTTTCTGGTTTGCGGACATAGAACTAGGCCTGGCGCCATCTACTGGGTTGAAGCAGAGCAGCGTGCACCACTGGTATTTGCCCTTGTGAAACCACTATCCACTTCGGTATGTTATTAATCAGCCAGACACGACGCTGTTAAATTGACCTTCAAGGCTTCGAGCCACTAACGCAAATATATAAAGGACTAGAGCCATCCATCGCCATGGGTAGCTTCAAAGAAAATTAGATTTTTTGTCCAAAATCCCATCTCATTTATTCTCAGGAGTTGAATTAAACTAAATGATTTGCATTCAATTATTGAAATTTTCTTCTCAGAAAAAAAAAATTATGTTGAAATTTACTTTCATGAATATTCAAATTTGATTTACTTGTTTTTTATGCTACTACTAACTCAAGCGTTTAATTAATTTGAACTGAAATTTTTATTACTCTACTCAATAATTTGATTTTAATTTTTTAAAATATTATTAAATATAAATTTTATTTCTTAAAACTTGATTTAAATTGTTAATTCAAATTTAAACTTAATAGAATTTTAAATATTTTATTTTGGATTATAAATAATCAAGTTGAATTGATTTTGTTCAAGGTACAAATTATTTGTCCAAATTCAAAGATTAGGGATATAATTGAATAACAACATTAAATTTAAAAAGTTGATTTGGGCAAACGATTAAAACACACTTAAAAGATGGGTTAAATCACAACTTCAATATTCAAAATCCAGCACTAATTTGCTTTTCAATTATATAATGTATAATTCCTACCTTTATATATATATATATATATATATATATATATATAATGTAATTTGTACCATAAAAAAATTATATATATATATATATAATATTACAACGTTAAAAATAGGTGAAGTTATTTGTTTAAGATTTTACCAAAAGAAAAAAATATATAAAATTACTAAAAATTAAATAAAAATATTTTTAAATAATAAAAAAATATAAACAATTTAGACAAGTTTAAAGTATCTATTTATAAATATGAATGAACTTGTAAAATTTAAAGATCATATTTTTAATAAAACTAATTTTAACAAGTATATATGTTGTACCAAACTCGACTTATGAATAATTCTAATCCAATAATACCAGTTTTAGTAAAACAAATACTCAACTTCAAAAAATTACCCAATTACACTTGAATTTGAAGCTAATCGAATAGATATTTATTTTTATTAAAAATTTAAATTTTTATATTTATTTTTAAAAATTATTTACTACTTCATTTTTCATATTTCAATAAATTCTAATAAGATCTAATTTGATCAAATATTTTGTTAAATTTGATATCATTTGAATATAGATTAAAAAATTGAACCAAATGATTCGAATTAGTACAACCTGAGCTCAAAGCTAATTAACTCAAACTCAAATGACCCAGGTGTTGAACTTAATTAATCTAAATCTAAAATAGTCCGAACCCAAAAATAGCTCAAAAATTTTAAAATCCAAATTAACTCAATCCAAAACCAAACCAACTAATTAATGCTCCAAAATGTAGCATGCTTCTCCTATTTGCCAAGCAAAAACTTAACCTGCTCAAATTGTTTGGCAAAGCTACCCCTATATTCCTCTACGTCCATGATCTCATTACTATGTAGATTTTGGTCAATTACAAGCAAATGAAATTATGAACCAAGAAATTTGCTACTGA
Source organism: Adansonia rubrostipa (assembly GCA_038381775.1). Lineage (NCBI taxonomy): Eukaryota > Viridiplantae > Streptophyta > Magnoliopsida > Malvales > Malvaceae > Adansonia > Adansonia rubrostipa. Next base: position 3,636,783 of record JBBYHM010000022.1, on the reverse strand, counting down.
TCCTACATATATGAAATCGAAATTAACTCTTCTGGTGCAACCCCACTGTCAAAACTTTCAAATCTATAACAGTACAGTTGTAAAATTTGGGAAAAAAAAAGAAACTTAAAAAATTCCATCCTCAACTATTGATTGGTCAATTTACCAGAGCCAGATCGCCTTCGCCTCCGCCGCTTTTGTCGAATCCGCCAAATGCTCAAAAATAGTAAAGAGCCTGAAGAATAGCAGAGACCTTAATCAGATGATAGTCAAAAAATGCAAAAGATTTACTTCGAGATCAGAATATATATATATATATATATATATATATCTCATTCACCAACCTGTAGCTGCAAGTACTGCAGGAACAAGCCAATGACTAGCAACAAGTTCAGGCACATCCAGCTGAAAACCAGGGGAAGTTCATCAGTCTTTAGTTTTTAATGTATGAAAAAGAATTTAATCAGTTAAGACCCAATTTTCTGCTTCTTACCTCGTCTCTGTACAGCAGACCTAAGTACCTGTTTCCCAAATAATCACCCTTATTTTTCTTTGTAAACTTGGGACGCCTCGATCTGGTAGTATCGAAAGTGGAATTCAAGCCTCTCCCCAAGTCGATAACGTGATAGCCTGGCAGTCTTTTGTTTCTTCCCCTAACGTGTAAATTGTATCCTTTAGTTCCCCACACTTCGAATCTAGAATCACTTCGACAGATTAAATCCTTCCCCATGACAGCAGAATAGATGGAGTAATTTACATCAGTTCTTCGGGTTGGTAAGCGGTTGTCATCTTCATACAATGGCATATCTTGCCTAACAGAATCTGAGAAAAGCACTGGATCTTTAATATTTGAACCAGTGAAATCCAATATTTTTCTTAGAAGCCAGTAGCAATTGGTAACCATGTGGCTGCTGTCCAAGCAGTTCGAGTCTCCATATACTGCAATGCGACCTTCACCAACTTCTAACAGGCCAAGGATGGGGGAGTCTTCCTGCACATGCCAAATAGATCACATCATTTAAATCTTTGCCAAATATAAACGATTAAAGAGAAGAAAAAGTGCTGAAAAAAAAAATCTAATTGAAGGTGTCTAGATGAGTGGTACTGTAAATGTATGCGTAGGAAGGGGGAGGGTGATGAATAATGTTCCATGAGTCCCAAAAAAAAAAACAGAACACTTATTTCTAATCACCTTGTTCATTCCAGAGTTCAGTAGCACATTCTGAGTGGCCCCAC
>JBBYHM010000022.1:3616618-3633693 GCA_038381775.1 Adansonia rubrostipa | reverse complement strand
ACACACACACACACTCACATTTCATCTTCAGGTTCATTTTTGAGAGCATTTTTGGCTATACACTGGAAGGCAGCTTCCACGTTGAAGCCTTCTTTGGCAGACGTTTCAAAATAAGGGATGTTCCCTTTGGAGGCACACCATGCCTTCGCTTTCTTCCTAGACACCTGAAAATGGCAATCAGCAGCAGCCAATTTTTTATATCATACTTGACGATTACAAGCGGAAAAATTGCAGAAAATTATCTAATAAAATAAAATATCCGTTCTGGGTATATATTTTCATGTGCAGATATAGCTAGACCAGAAGTTTTACGTCGTAAAGGAACGTCGTGGAGGAGTTACTCTAGACCAAGAACAGAAATAACTCAAACATTGACAAAATTTGCAGTACTTAAATAAGTTTATGATATAAAAAATGTATGAATTGTGAGATCTAGATAACATATTATTTCAACCTAAAGATATAAAAGTATGCTGAGAAAGGTGGTATATTTGACTTACCACTCGACTATTACCGCCATCGACATCGACCTTGTTGCCCAATACGACAAAAGGAAAATTGTCAGGATCTGAAGGGCTAGCCTGGAATAAGAAGATCCTTCCCATTAGGAAAAATTCTCAAGTGAACGCATGCATGCAAAAAAAAAAAGGAAAGGGGTGAAAATTAACTTAAAAAGGAAACCCCCTGTACCTGGATCAGGAATTCCTCCCTCCAGTTGTTCAGGTGATCGAAGGATTTCGTGACATTCACATCGTAAACCAGCACACAACAGTCTGCACCTCGGTAAAACGCCACGCCTAGGCTTTGAAACCTTTCTTGGCCCGCCGTGTCCCATATCTAAAAAAAGAAGTTCGTAATCGGCGGCAGCGTTCGTTTTTTCAGGCAAAACAAAGACTTTGGTTTCAGAGTCAGACAAATCACATTATTTTTTTTGACAGAAACATTAATTAATACGAGTTGTTCCCAAAGATTAGCCTAATCAATTAATCATTGCCCGATTCAGTTTTGTTTTACTTGCTAAAATGATAAATGAGAAATTGATTTATAACCTGCAATGTGAAAATCTTATCTTCAAATTGAACTTCTTTCGTCAGAAAATCAGCTCCAATCGTAGCTTTGTATTGATTACTAAACTTGCGATTAACATATCTAGAAATCAAGAGTATAAGGATAATTAAACATTGCAAGTTACTATTTATTTTCATTAAAATATATGAAGAACTGAATCACGAAATCAAAGGATACCGATTCATCAAAGATGTCTTCCCAACCCTTTCTCCAAAAAAAAAAAAAAAAAAAGAGAGAGAAAATTAATAACATATTCAAAATATTGAAGTTAATTAAAAACATGTAAGAATAAAAGGAAAGGAAAAGCTACCCGCTGTCGCCAAGGATTAAGACCTTGAGAAGCATGTGTCTACGAGAAGCCATGTATTATTCAAAGCTTCTGAAGTTTTTGAGAAAATTAGGTTTTTTTTTTAGGATCTTGTTCAGGAAAAATAAGATCGAATATGTCTTTATTTATTTATTTATTTATTTACTTCTTGTGCTTCAAAAAAGAATAAGGAACGAAAATTACAGAAAAGAAGAGTTGGGAAAAGCAAACCAGAACCGGTCGTAACAACCTTGTTTTGTTTGCCTGTCATGTTTATGTTGTTTCCCGAAAGTGCCCCTGTTTTCCTCGAATTACAACTAAAATGGATATTTAATTGGGCTAAGATTATGCTGTTGGTGCTGGGCTTTGGAAGTTCGTAACTTTTTTTTTTTTATCAATCTGGGAGTTCATACTTAGTTTATTAATAAATGACTCGTTTATGTGAATCATAGATCATTATTTTATATATTGCAAGTAAAGATAACAACGTAGTAAAATATAATAAAAATATAAAACTTGAACATTAAAAAAAAAAACATTTGTCAATTTCTTAATATGTTAGTAAAGTTAACAATTCCAATTACTATATAAATTTGTTGTGTTGCTACTTGATAGTGGTAGTATTATTGTTTTTGTTTTTAAGTTTCCATAGCATCTGGGTTAATGGGACATGTTTTATGAAATAGGCTCATATATATATATATATATATATATATATATATAAGTAGTATGCATAATTCAACATTATGTTCTCTTATCATTCTAAAAATTATTCATCTAATTTCATCAACAGATCATATATAATTATGGGATTCTAGCCTTACCTTGTAAAATGTGTTGTATTACTTTACTTTATACTGCTTTGCATTGGTGCCTAAGGTTAAGGATATATATATATTGACTGATTAATAATCTGCTTTTGTGATTAATTTTGTGTTTCAAAAGTTGCAGGCAATTAGATTTATCCAAGAATTGGGTTATTAATTTGGTCAAACAAATTTTGTTTGAATTGGAATGGAGCTTGGCATGATATTTTTATTCAGGTCATTCTGATTGAATTATGGTTCAACCAATAAAAGTATTTATATTAAAATTTAATTATATAAATATATAAATATTAATATAAAATAATTATTTTAATATTTTTAAAATAGTAAAACGGACCTTTGGGCCAGCCTAGATAGAGCTTGAATAAAAAAATTAAAAAAATTTCAAAGTACACTGTAGTCTATTTCATGAAAACCGCTACCAGCGTTAGAATAGCAAATCATTAGCATCTTTTGTGTAATTTGAAAGATATATGTGGTTATTGGGTAAAAGTTTACTACAATTCTTTATACTAATGAATTGAATATTTTAGTCCTTCTACTATTAAGTTTAATATTTTAATCTCTATACTTTTAAAATTATAGTAAATAAAAAAATAATTAATAATATTAAAAAAACTGTTTAAATATTGATAAAATACTAACGTATCGTGTAACATGGAATATTAAATATAATACAAAAATAAGTTTAAGTTTAGAGTCAAGTTTGGGCTTTCTTTTTTTTTTTGACATAAAATTAAATTTTCACATCACATCAGTATTTTATTAACATTTAAATGATTTTTTTTAACACTATTAACTTTTTTTTTTATTTTCTATAATTTTAAAAGTACAAAGATTAAAATACTAAATATTCCCTTCACTATAAATAGAAACTTTTAATAAATTTTTCCATGCTTATTGCATATGTGTAACTGAGTTATTAAGATTCACTTATTAATTCTCGATATATAAGAGGTTTATATTGTAGTTCATATATTAACTTTATAAGTTAAATTTGAGTTACCATGAAATTTATAATCTGTTAAGATTTGAGTGCGTTTGTTGGTGCTTCCATCAAGGGTTTTATTATATATAAGTTCGTTTCTCTTGGTGTTGAGAACTGATTTGGTTCTCCTCGTAGTTTTGGCAATAGATTTTTTTTTTTTTAATCTGGATAACAAATTTTAAATACGTTAAAAAATTATATTCAAAGTTTAATTTAATTAATTCATATTTAAAATTATATTTATTAAATTTAAAATTTGATACTTAAAATTTATAATTTTTTTCATTCTCAAGTTATGAAAATTTTTATTTATACAATATTTCTTTATTTCAGGGTATATTTAATTTTGTTGGTAAAAATTAAGATTAAGGTGTGGAAGATGTGGCCTATTAAATAGGAATTATCGGCGGGTGTTGGAAAAGGTGTACGCTAGCTATTCTATTATATTCTATTCTTCACATTTCCTTTATTTATTTCTCTTGCCGATTGGCATATTGGGCTCTCGACTTGGTATCGGCTTAAGGTTAGCTGCCTGCTGGCCGCTCAACACTCTCAGTCTGATTTGGCCTAAACCAAAAAAAATTTTTTTTTCGTAGTTAAACTTAGTTGATCTAAATTTAATTTGAATTAAATCATATAAAAAATTAATTTTTATTTTTTAAAATGTATTAAAATTTAGTTATATTTTATCGTTAAATTTAAATAAAAATATTTTTTATTTAAATAATAATTTGAATTGAATTAACTTAGATTATTAAAAATTTATTCCAAATCTTACTAAATTCGAATCAAATTTATCGAATAAAACAAATAATCGAATCTTAATCCAAATTTAATTCAGTTTAAATTAAATTTATCTAGTCCAATAATTCAACCCATATGTCCATCCGACGCCAAAGAGGAGAGGACCACACTCCACAAACACAAATGAGCTGCCAACTTTTTCTCATTCTCAATGATTTTGTAACGCTGCCTTTCGGAATTATTTAAAAAGGAAAAAGGTTGAGAATTTTGCTTTTCTTTGGCAACGCATGTGATCAAGTAGTCCCCAGCTAAGGTTTTCAAATTTCAAAGTTTGGACGAATGTCACCATTATGGCCAGATCCATGATCTTAATCCCAAACTTTGCTCATTGTGAAAGCTAACAGAAGTTGGACAAGAACATGACAGAATCAACTGCATCTAAACCATTTCTAGTTGAGTGAGACCTGACATCTAAGCCTTATATTTTGTTTCTAAGTCACAGAAAAAAAAGGGTAAGATATGTTTTCTTTCCACCAATGGATCTTTGATCATCATCGATCAATGATGGATGCTCTGAGTTAGTGAATATTAGGTGGAAACTTGATTAAAATGTAAACAGGCTTAGGTACTAATGTCACCCACATAATATGGGAATCCAACCTAACTACTAAAATTTCAACCCAAGTAAACTGACAGGAAAGAATTGACAACAATTGAAAGGAGAAAAGTCCAGTTTTCAGCAAACCAAACTGATACCAACATTTAAGCAACAAATGAAAGAATCAAGCAAAGTGTATCCATAATTTACTTTGTATAAATCACTAATACGTACAAATCAACGAAAACCTGTAGTTTCAAAAATTTGAGGGCTAAAAATTTTGTTTTACCTCATGAAAAACAATCCAATCTTTTGCAATCAATTTGACATCATCCAAGTCACAGTGTGAAAAAGAAGAAAGGATGGGAAGTGTAAAAAATGAGATGAGGTATATTGATTGCATCACGAGGTTGAGTTTCCACTAAAACCTTGGCTATTCTTCTTCATCCTTCGCATCTCCATTTCTCGGGTGGTTTGGCCTTCATTGCTTGAGCCAGAAGGGTATAAACCATATTCGCTGGTGGGCTCACTGTACTCACTACTAGCACCATATTCCTGCGTGCCCAATGCCATCTTCCTGAACCTTTTCATGTCTTCATTGTACTGGCTTGTATCATAGTCTGAGCTTCCATAAGAGCTATAGACATTGCTGTGTCCGGGTTTCATTCCTTCACTGAGATCAGACAATGATGCGTCTCCTTCTAAAGCACGCACTATCTGCTCGGTTACAAGTTTTAGTCAGAGTCTAGCTATGAGTGGAACATAAAAGTCAGTATAGGTCAAACGGAAAGTACGGTATTCACTCATGAACCATCAACCACCAGTTACACCAACTTGGTTTACAGCCATCATACACAGAAGATTCTTAAGAAATCAATATGCCAGTCTCTCACAATTAAATTTCTATTAATAGAGATGGATTACTGTCACAATTATCCATCTTAAGAGCCATACCAATCAACCAGACATGGCAGACGTAGAGTTGGATCTCAATACTCAAAAATGGAATTTGAGAGAAATTTTGCTATGCCAATTACCTGGCTCATTCGTGGTCGACGTCTTGCTGAATGTCGCACACAAGCAGCAGCACAAGCAACCATGCGAGTCATCTCATTGTTGTTATATTCCTTTTGTAACTTTGGATCAACCAGACCGTCAAAATTTCCATCATCCAGAGCTCTTGTGAGCAACGGCCTAGCCTGCAATGCCAAATCTGATATACTTAATAAAGAATCTATGAAATTTAAATCTAGAATTCTTTAGCTGGAAATGGTCCAGAGAGAGTGAGAGAAGAAAATGCAGAAGCAACTATGCAGGCTTATGTGTGATTGCACAGACCATCATAGACCAAAGTAACGACTCACCCAGTCCACCAAACTGTCCGCCATGTAAGAAGAGCCAACAGGTCTGTGTCCAGTAATCAACTCTAAAAGCGTGACGCCAAAAGAGAAAACATCTGATTTGTCCGTGAGTTTTCCACTCGAAGCATACTCAGGAGCCAAATACCTGAAGAGAGTGAGAATTGAGTGAATCAAAAACAACTAGCAATAAATTTTAATCACATACCTTATGTACCAAGCAAGAAGAATGCAGGAGGTCTTCTTACCCAAAAGTACCCATCACTCTGGTGGAGACATGGGTGTTGACATCAGAAGAAAACTTCGCTAGTCCAAAATCGGCAACCTGAAAACAACATTTTTATCCATTATCTCAATGACAACAGTGAGAGAAAAATACAAACATATTCGGGAGACCATATAAAGCAAGACAGTCCCATTGAAAACTATTGCATCCAAACCTGTACATTGGAGCGTTAAAATTGAAAGAATGTTATTTTATACTAGATGATTAACTTAGTTAACAGGTTGATAAAAGCAAATCAATGTCAGTTAAGTAAAGATGATTCAACTCAGACAGCTCAGGGCCTGCATTTTTGGTTGCATTTGTTTGGATTTCGATTATGGTTCAAATGTTTATAAAAGTCAACAAATCAAAATGAAATCAGTACCTTTGCCTCAAACTTGAAATCCAAAAGAATATTAGCTGCCTTAATATCACGATGAATGATTCTAGGATGACCTGAAAACATATCATAATGCTTAATAAGAGATTAAAATCCTAAATCTAGAGCTAGCATGCAAGAGAGAGAGCTCAATAACATACAATCCTCATGAAGATACGCCAGTCCTTTCGCAGATTCTAAAGCAATTTTCATCCTAGTCGGCCAATCCATAGTAAGTGGCCCCTTTCCTGTAATTAGCATTCTGTATTAGATCACTTTACCAGATGAATCAAACATTACTCAGCATTCAAAATTAATTCAAAGAAGCATTATGACATGCAACTCAGACAATCTTACCATGCAAGTGAAACTCCAAAGTGTTGTTCGGAACAAACTCATAAACAAGCATTCTTGTTGTCCCGGAGATACAGTATCCAACCAATGAGACAAGATGTTTGTGATGAACACGGCTGATGATCTCAACTTCTGCCTGAAATTCTCTCTCCCCCTGTCCACTTCCAGCCTTCAGTTGCTTGACTGCTACTTCCTTCCCATTCGGGAGAACTCCCCTGTGTACATAACCAAAACCACCCTGTCCAAGAAGGTTTGCATCTGAGAAGCCATCTGTTGCCCTTGCTAATTCTTCATAGGTAAATGTGCTCTTCGAGAAACCCATTGCAATACCAGGCGAGGGTGGTGGAAGTGGGTTTTCTGAACCTGAATAATTAGAGCCAGAACCTCCACCGCTGCTCACTCCAGTTGGGGGTGGTGGAGGGGGTGGCATTGGAGGCGTAGGAGAGTGTCCCAGAGATGGAGGTCGCCATGCTGTAACTGGAGGAGTGGGCTTTGGAGGCACTGCACCAAATTGATCCGCAGGTGGGGGAGGATTCTGTTGCCACCGATGCTGCTGGCCATCATATGGATCAACTGGAAAAAAAAAAAGAAAAAAAAAAACCAACAAGCTCTGTGAATTATGATTACCTACGTCAGAATCAATCAAGTAGGGCTATAAGTAAGAAGTTGATAAAATCCTTTTAGCATCTACGTCTGCTTCTACGATTTCCAAACATCCAAAATAAAATAAATCTTCAAATTCAGTCAAAATGAGATTTAAACCATGAGCGCAAGGACGTAAAGTAAACAAAAGCAAAGGTTTAATTAGTCAAAGGCTCAATCATATGAAAGCTCAAGCGAAAGCCATTTACAAAGTTCTCTGTCTTCCGTATGATAAAACCAAAATCGAAGAGGCACATGCAAATGCACTAACAGTAATGCATATGTAAAACACCAAATATATGATGCAAACATCTAATATTTGCTTCACTCCAAACAAGAATCAATCTTCAAAACCGCATAAACGTGCTCTTAAGAGAATAGGATGAAATAATATTTTTAAAAAGTTCAAAATTTCATCTTTTTAATGCAAAATCCAAAAAAAAACCATGAAAGTAAACATAATCGGCATTTCCCTGTCTAAAAGAATTAACAAAATCCAATTAACACTCTAATTCCCAAAAACCAAAAATGGAAAAAGATCTGACCTTTAGGCCCAGGAGGTGGGGGAGGCACGTAGTAACTTTCCTCATTTCTTCTTCTCTTCTTCTTCTTCTTACAACATACAAACAACAAACTCAAAACGAACAATATCGCTACTCCCCCTATTGCTATCGCAACTACCAATCTCGTAGACACCTCACTGCCCGAGTCAGAAGAAAAAGACGGCGGCGGAGGAGATCGAGTCCCCGAACTCCTCGAAGGCGGTGGTGGCAATGACGTCCCCGGACTTCTTGGAGACGGTGGCGAAGGAGTAGATGTAGAAGGCGGCGGAGGGGAAGGATTGGAGAATGATGGGGGCGGAGATGGGGTGGTAGGAGTCGAAGGGGAGGTAGAGGATGACGGCGGAGGTGATGGGTTGGTTGAAGGCGGGGGAAATGATGGAGTGGCGGGTGGCGTGGAGGGAGTGCTAGTTGGGGGCGGAGTTGCGGCGGCTCGTGGCGGAGGGGATGTACTATTGGTTGATGGGGGTGGTGATGTTGGGACTGGACTAGCCCCTGGTGGTGGTGATGACATTGTTGTCTCTACAAAAACGAAAAAAAAAAAAAAAACCCGGCTCTAAAAGAAACTAAAAAATTTTCTGGGTTTTGGTTAAAAAAAGACAAACAGAGTTTTTAAGCAACTTTTTAAGAAAGAGAATAATAAAAAAACGAGGGAAAAGAGATTAACTGAGTTGGGGAAAATGGAAGGATTTTGATTCGGTATTGTAGCGTTTAAAGTTCGATGAAAGCAGCAGCAGCAGTAGTTTTTTTTTTCCTCTCGCACACGCTGCTGGGCGCTGGCAGCTGGCCCAGCCCTTCCTTGTTGCTTGGTGGTAGCGTTGGCGGGGTTGGGGTGGGTTCATCCAAAAATAGCGGTGGTACCCAATAAAATTCGTAGACAGATGGACCTTTTTTCAGTACCCCCAACTTTTTCAGCTCTTTTGTCAAGTCAACATAAACATTAGATTGGAGATTTTTCAACTAGCGAGTGAATGGTTGGTAGGGTAATAACCTAAATATTTCCACCCATGAAATGCAATGAGAGTGAATATTAATTCCAATACAACTGTAATATCAAGAAGAGCTAAAAAAAATTAAAAAGTGTTGCTCAGGCAGGTACTAAGACTTTACAGGTTTCTTGATTCGATCTAAAATATAAATAAATTTTATTATTTAAATTTATATTTATGAATAAATAATTTAAGATTATATATTTATATTATTTTTATTTTTTAAAATATATTTTTAATTTAATTTTTAATAATTAAATGGGTTTTCAAATAAATTTTTTGTTAATTTTTTTTAAAATGTATGGTTGTATTTTTATTATAAAATATTTCAATAAGTTAACAATTAATATAATAAAATTATAATTAGTATTATAAAATATAATTTTAATAATTAAAAAAATTGTATTCAGACCAAGCTGAGCTTAAAATTATTTATCCAGGTTTGTTCCATTTTTCAAACAAACTTTTTTATTTTTTTCTTAAACTTATTTTTTAAATAATTTAAATCCTTTCAAATATCAAATAAATTTTTAAATTTAAATAAATAATTTAACTCTCAACAAGTTTAATTTCCATAAATATTCATGGCCAAAATCTAACAGAATCAATCATGGCGGATTGTTTGGGATTAGATGCCTCTAATCCAGTCACCATCACCCCAACTCCAGAGTTGGCCAAGAAATTTGGATTCAAATTCAATCCAAAAAGTCTAGTAAAATTGATTGACCTCAACTTTCAAAATTTTTTTTTTTTTCTAAGCTATAAATTCTCCAATTTTTGAGTCTTTTTCTGCAGTCATGATAACGCCAAAGAAGAAGGTTAGCTCATGGTGTTGTTTTTCTAACCCACCCAAACTGCACGCATTGATGGTAAAAGATTAATAAAAAATTAATCCTCCAACTAATAATTTTTGGCAGCTTTCAAACTTGCAATGACGAAAGTACAAACAAACAAACAAAGACAAACAATCGTAGCAGAGATCATAACTTGGTCGACAATGGCTGATTGCCGAAATTACGGTCTTGAGCATCTTTTCCAAATTCTGTTGACAAATTTTCATTTTCTCCGGAGAAATCATCAAGAATTCAGCCTCTCGATCTTAGCAATTGCTCTGCGACGTTTTAGATGTATTAGCAACGCATGCAGCTAATTCATCAAACATTAGCCATAAAACTGTTTGAGCGAGTAGCTTTCGAGAAATGAGGAACAGGACAGGAAAGAAAAGCTCGAAATGTTAAAATATTCCCAATGATAACTGAATATAAATTTATTTATAGTTATAATTCTTTTCTCTTTTTTCACATTTAAAGCGTATTTATTTAAGGTAACATCAGTTGCGCCAAATGAAGGGCAACCGAGGTGGAAAACCGGCAGCCAACGGCTAATTGCAACATTAAGATAAGGAAAAAGAATTTTTTTTTTTTAAACGGCAATAGCTTGTAGGAATTAATATTATAATGGAAGAATTTTAATTTTTAAAACAAATAATTTCATAATCTGTAAAACTGTGGTTTTGCATCGTACTTTTGTCAGTGCCTGACTTCCATGATCAGCAACCCAAACCTGAACTTCTCTTATATGGTTGGTACGGTGGCAGAGAGATGTGTTCAGACTGCCGGCAAAAAAGGAAATTTTCGAAGAAAATAGACCATAAATTATTAAAAACAGATGAAATCTAAAAAAATATTTTTTTTAAAAAAAAATAATTCTTAAAATTATTAATAAAAAATATTAATTATTTTTTTTGTTTCATTTAAATTTTGTCTATTATTATATTTCTGTACTTAATAGAGGGGGAGTTCGGTTTCCAATTTATATATATTTAAATATATTATATATTATATATAAATTATATATATTCAAAATACTATTTAAAAATAATAAAATATTATAAATTTTAAATTTATAAAATAAAAAATGTTATATTAAATTATAAATTATAAAATAATCTTGAATTATATTAAATTTTAAATTATTATTTTAAAATAAAAAATATAAAAAAATATTTTATATTCAATCTCGAATTACAGTATAAAATTAATACAAATAAAAATATTTTATATTAAACTTTTAAAAAATAGTTAAAAATCATAAATTTTAAAAATATTTAATATTAAATCCAAAATTATTTTTTAAAAATTAAAAATAATATATATTACATATTATATAATAAACGTAAAAAATATTTTATGTTAAATCTCGAACTACTATTTAAAAATAATTTAATATAAAAATAATTTATATTAAATCTTAAAATACTATTTAAAAATAATAAATATATTTTATATTAAATTTTGAATTATTATTAAAAAACTAAAAAATATTAAAAAATATTTTATATTAACTCTCAATTTTTTTTTTAAATTAAAAACAATATATATTATATATATTATATAATATATAAGAGATCAGTTCCTTACTAAGGAAACCAACCCCTCACATGTTATATATAATTTACATTATAATATAGTTTATAATATATAATATGTTATATATAATTATTATATAAAATAATAAAAATATTTTATATTAAATTTTGAATTACTATTTAAAAATAATAAAAAATATATAATCATAACTGAAAGTACAGATAACCATCACTGAATATACAGATGACCATCACTGAATGTGCAGATAATCAAAACTGATATATTTAATCCAAATATATTTATATAGATATATATTTTAATATATGGAGGGCCAGTTCCTATACCAGGGGAACCGGCCCTAATATATAGTATATATAAATTATATATATTATAAATATTATTTAAAAGTAATAAAAAATTAAAAATATTTTTATATTAAATCTTGAATTACTATTTAAAAATAAAAAATTATAAAATATTTTATATGATTTTATATTAAATCTTGTATAGGAACGGACCCTGCACATATTAGAAAATATATCAATATAAATTGGAATTAAATATATCAATTTTGCTCACTAGTATATTTAGTTAGAGGCACTTATACATCAATTATGATTACCTGTATATTCAGTTATGATTATATTTTTTATTTTTTATTATTTTAAAATGGTAATTTAAGATTTAATATAAAATATTTTTAATCTTTTATTATTTTTAAATAATATTTTTAATATATATAATTTATATGCAATATATATTTAGATCGGTTTTCCTTCAATAGGACTCAACCTTCCATATATTGAAACATATATTGATATATATGTATTAAATATATCAGTTTTAGTCATCTGTAGATCTAGTTATGGTCACTTGTATATTTGGTTATGGCCACCTATACATTTAATTATGATTATATTTTTTATTTTTTATTTTTTTAAAATCATATTTTGACATTTAATATAAAATATTTTTAATTTTTTATTATTTTTAAATAGTATTTTAACATATATATAATTTATATATAATATATATTTAGGATTAGTTCCCGTTATATAGGAACTGACTATCTACATATTGAAACATATATAGATATATATTAGAATTAAATATATCTATTTTGGTCATCTGTATTTTTAGTTATAGTCACCTATACATTCAATTATAAATATATTTTTTATTTTTTATTACTTTTAAATAATAATTTAAGATTTAATATAAAATATTTTTAATCTTTTATTATTTTTAAGTTGTATTTTTAATATGTATAATTTATATGTAATATATATTTGAGATCAGTTCCTCTTGTATAGGAACCAACCCTCTATATATTGAAACATATATCAATATATATTAAATATGTTAATTTTGATTATCTGTACATTTAATTATAGTTATCTGTACATTCAGTTATGATTATATTTTTTATTTTTATTATTCTTAAATTGTAATTCAAGATTTAATATAAAATATTTTTAATCATTTATTATTTTAATATATAATTTATATGTAATATTTATTTGGCATCGTTCCCCTTGCATAGGAGCCGACCCCCCACATACTAGAACATATATTGACATATTTATTAGAATTAAATATATTATTTTTTATCATCTTTACATTTAGTTTAAGGCACTTTTAGTTATAATCATTTATACATTCACTTATGATTATATGTACATTTAGTTATAATTATATTTTTTATTTTTATTATCTTTTAAATAGTAATTCAAGATTTAATATAAAATATTTTTATTTTTTATTGTTTTTAAAGAGTAATTCAGAATTTAATATAAACATTTTATATTTTTTATTATTTTATATAATAATTTGAGATTTAATATAAAATATTATTTAATTTTATTATTTTTAAATAGAATTTCAAAATTTAATATAAAATATTTTTATTTTTTATTAGGTATAATATATATTATATATTATATATTATATAAAATATATTATCTATAATTTATATATAATATATGGTGTTGGTTCCCTTATTCTCCTATACAAAATATATATAATATATATTATTTTTAATTTTTTAAAAAATAATTTAAGACTTAATATAAAATATTGTTTATATTTTTTATTTTTAAATATTAATTTAAAATTTAGTATAAATATTTTTATTTTATTTTTATTATTGTAATTCAAGATTTAATATAAATTTTTTATTTTTATTTTTTAAATAGTAATTTTGAATTTAATATAAGAAACTTTTATTTTTATTATATATAATATATTATATATGTATTATATTATATATTATATAGAATTTATATATAATAAATAATTTTTAATTTTAAAAAATAATTTAGAATTTAATATTTAATATTTTTTATTATTTTTAATATAATAATTCGGGATTAGTATAATATTTTTATTTTATAAATTTAAGATTTAATATAAATTAATTTTTTATTTTTTATTATTTTTTAATTATATTTTTAATATATATAATTTATATATAATATATAAATATATATTTGGTTGAGGATGTCGGTTCTCTTTGTCAGGAAAATCGACTCTCCACCACTAAGTAGAGAAACATAACTACAGACAAAAGTTAAATGAAATAAAGGAAAAAAATTACATCTTCTCCTTAATAATTTTAATAATTATTTCTTCTCACTTTTAATAATTTATGATCCATTCTCCTTTTTTAGAATTTTGCCCCAGAAAAAACCTGAACTTCTCTTGCGGTAGGGAGGATTGAGGAAGAACCAAGCCGCCGGCAATCGGCTCTAAATACTATTCGGTAGACGAAGCGGTGGAGGGACTGCAGGCTTTGCCAGAGCAAAGATATTCTTACCTCACAATATGTGCTTTTCCCGTTATGAAAGCCATTGATGGTGGGCATAAACTTCGAGAAATGATGTTGACACTTTATTTTATTTTATTTTTTAATTATTTTAAAAAGAAAACACTATTTATGCTAATTTTTTAATTAATTTTATAAAAGTCAATTTTCTGTTGTCTATGAATATTCTTCGTCCTCCACAATTGACAGACATTGAATTTTGTAGTGGAATTTTTATTTTTATTTTTTACAGGGAAGGGGGTCAAGTCGGGAGGTTGAAATGTAAGGAGGTGAGGAATCATGATAAAATCACATGGCAACGCTATTATTTTATTCTTCTCATGATTATTGGCATGACATTCGCTGTTTTCACTAAAGCTATTTATTCAGTTCAATCCAGCTATAAAATAAAATAATTATATATAAAAATTATATTATATAAAACTCCTGTTCGTTTAAGATTCCCTTTCTGCTAAGAATTAAAGCATTAGATTGGTTTCCTCCCTGGATAAATTGATTTATGTTAACATGGTGTTATTTCATTGTTAAATCTTAGATTTTTTTTAATAATATAATATCTTAATTCTAATTATTTTTTGTATTTATATTTTTTTTATTATATTAGATCTGATTTGTGATATATTTAAATTATTTTAATATTATATAATTATAACTTATTTAAATAAGACTCATCCACCTTCAAAAGAAAATGGTTATGTTGTCGGGGACAAAGAGAACTAGAAAAGAGAAGAGACTAAAGAAGGCGTAGGAAAAGGAGAAAGATTTTTGTTTATTATTCTGTTACAGAACTGTTGTTTCAGAATTTAATAACCATATCCAACCGGGTTGCAAACGCTGTCAAATAATAAGTCACTGAAATTTAACGAATTGATTGGTATTTAGTAGCCAGGTGCCCGGTTTAGTTGTAACGGTCTGCAACCTCTTTCTCATTTTCCATTGGTATCTTCCGATTGCCACCTTGCTGATGTGGCTTTCCTCAACTTCTTTTGCTAGATTGTAGGTTCATCACAATGTCTATGAAAAATCTTTATGGTTTGGTGGAAAATCGAAATGGAAATTCAACCATTTTTTTTATTGGTTGAATTCTCAAAAGTTTCACATTAAACTGCTTAATGTGAAATTACCCTTTTTTTTATTAAAAAGGGAAACTCACTCCGCAAACACCGCACCAAAGGCTAACATGAGTAAACTACGGTCTGTTGGTAGTTAGAAATTTCGAGCCCATCTCTCATTGCACACCAAAAGCATGCCAAAGTCAATGCCATTCATTTTTAGCTAACAAAATGGACTTTTATGTTTCTAGTATAATACCGATTAATTTTCCTTCCCCTTAAGCCTTATCACATCTAATAATTCAGATTTTTATATTAATTGTGTAAATATAAATATATCTCAAATTATTAAATATGTTAAAATCTTACATATAAGAACAATACATATTCTATTAACCAAGCCAAATTGCATTTAAATATCTTATCTTATGTTTATTACATTATTTTCATATTGTTTTTATATTCATTACATTATTTTATTATTTATTAAATTTATTTATTTTTATGTTTTATTTTTGTATCATATTTAAAATTATAAAAAAAAAAACTTATTTACCGCTTTATTAAAAGCATTTAGAACTGTGAATAGTAACAATCATGATCAACGGGGATTCTAATTCTAATCATTAAACTTATATGATTCCATGAAAGATCCATTGTCCTCCATGACAGCATATCTTTTACCTTCTGCTACCATTATCTTCCAAATGGTACCCTTTAGGTGTTCGTAATGTTACCTAAATATTGTTTTCCTTTAATCTTTGAACTATTATTCACATTCTACGAAATAAACTGTAGTTTAAAAATAAAAAATAATAATAAATATTAAAATTTAAATCTTTAACATATTATATTTTATCTCTTTAAAAATATTATATAAATATATTAAATTAAATTTTGAATTTTTTTGAACTATTATTCTACGTACCATAGTCGGATCTCCACATTATGGTAATGGAAATTCACAGCTCACAGATGGAAATAACAAGCAGGATTAGCATGTCCGGGCTGTTATGATGGAGAAAATTTGATTGGGAGGGAAAGGGGGGGATCAAATTGATTTTGTGTTTCAAAAGGCTCGGCAGGCTTTGACATTTGAGACTCGAGAGTACGATGTCCCATCCTGACTGATCTGGGCCTTCTTATAATATTCTGCTAGTTATTTAGAATAGGCTTTGTTGTTGAGGTTTCTGACAAACGTCCACCAAAGGGCCCGGCCATGACTGAAACAATTTCACGGGACTCAATTGGCCTATATCCCTCGGACCGTCTACGTCCTAGCGATGAATGACAATGGAATGGAACGGGACGAGCTTATTTATCAACCTTTATTATACTTGCGCATAAATTTTGAGAACTTTCTCAAGTAAATGTCACTTCCATCCGTGATCACACTGCATAACACCACTTCACCTCACTTTTTTATTAACTACTTTTAATTCAATAACATAATATATTAATATAATTTATTTATGAACATAATTTTAATATAAATAATATAATTTTTTAATATATCAAAGCTGCCCACTTCACCTCGCCATATATAAATAATATCTATAATAATTTTTTTATACATACTTCTACATATAAATTATTTAAAATATAAATATTATAAATTATTACAATAAATTTTATTAATTAAAGTGCAGTTAATATTCAAAAATTATATAATTTTTTTACTTAATAAGTTATGTAAATTTTTACGATTATAATTATAAAAGTTACTATTATAACATTTATTATCATACTAA
>JBBYHM010000022.1:3449291-3466675 GCA_038381775.1 Adansonia rubrostipa | reverse complement strand
TGATCTGACTTATAAATATTTGCACTCTCAGCCAAGTTGAACTCAATTGCCCAATTTTTTTCATTGACATTACAAAAGCTTACTTTTTCGTAACAAGTTCAGTATTTTCAGCAACCTTTATGGTACTACTAAACATCAAAGAAATTGTTAAAATGAAATAAAATGGGGAAATGCGGATGCGGTTTTTGCCTTTTTTTTACGCTAAAAAAGATAATAAAATAAAATAAAATAAGCCCGTGAGTCACCGAGCCGTAACGGTATCCCCCAATGGCAATATAGCTCTAGCGTGTAGAAGGTAGGTCACAACAACAAAGCAAACAGCTCCTCCAAGCTGTCCATTCTCTCTCTCTCTCTTTGCTCCAATCCAATTTCTCTTCGCTCTCTCATGATTTTCCTTTCAATTTAAATTCTTAATTAATTTATCATTAACATTTTTTAATCGAGAAATATTTTCAAGCTCAAATCGCGCTCACTGAGAGTCGGATCTCGATTTTCCGATGCCAATTTAGGGTAAAATTGATCGGAAAAGTAAAAAAAGGGAACTGGCCAGAGTGGCAGATTTCTTGAATACGGTTAGAAGCTGGGGGCTAATCAGTCAGTGTCTCACCGTACCCCCCCCGCGCCACGTGTGGGACTCTGGTACTTCCTCCGCCCCAACAATGCTCCTTCTCTCCACACTCTCCATTACCTAGACTCCGTAACGACCCGGACCTTGCCTACGAGCCGATCTGATCCCCGACCCACTTCCTCCATGGACCAACACCATCAGTCAGCCACCGTTCCTCCCCAGGAAGAGCCCGAGTACCTTGCCCGTTACATCGTTATCAAGCACTCGTGGCGCGGCCGTTACAAGCGAATTCTCTGTATTTCTAACGTCGCGATCATCACTCTCGATCCCTCAACGTTGTTAGTAACGAATTCGTACGATATCTCCACTCATTTTGAAGCCGCCACGCCGATTATCGGCAGGGATGAGAATTCTACCGAGTTTAATTTGAACTTGAGGACAGATGGAAAAGGGAAATTTAAGGCGATAAAGTTTTCCTCGCGGTATCGGGCGAGTATTTTAACGGAATTGCATAGGATTAGGTGGAATCGATTGGGCGCCGTGGCAGAGTTCCCCGTGTTGCATCTACGGAGACGCCATGCCGAGTGGACGCCTTTCGTAAGTTTTTGCTAGATTTTTAGTTTTGCTCTTATATTGTTGATTGACTTTGTAAACTGCTAAAATTTGGATTTCTGATGAAATTAGTTACTAATTTGACTGAATTTGGCTCTTGTCTTTAGACTATTCTTTAACAGCTTTATTTGTCAAATGTAATTTAAATTTCTATGAACTATTTCGGCATTGTATAATTCGTCAAACCGATTTTCTGCTTCTGTGATAATGGGAGACTGATGCAAAGATACATAGAAGGTGCTCAAAGAATTAAAATTCTTTAGGGTTTTATTTTATTAAATAATTAGTAGTTTTAGTTATATAGGGTTTTAGGTTTAGCCTGGAAGTGCTTATGTTATTTTAATTTCTGGTAGTTTTGGAGTATTAGGAATTATTGTGAAATGAGTTATTGACATTTTTGAGTTTTCAGATTTTGGTAATTGGAGATAATTAAGACTCAAGATTTGACTAGTGAGCGTTGAGATCAGAGATTTTGATCATTGAGAATGGATTTTTTTTTTTAATTTGCTAGAATTATCTTGTTCTAGATCAATTGTATTTCTAAATAGCAGAGGTAGTTTTATAACTTTCTATGGTATCCATTTACTGCTGGTTACTTCAGATTTATTTTTTAACTTGTACATTCAAGCTTTTAACTGCTGATTGTCTGAATAGAAATTGAAGGTCACATATGTTGGGGTTGAACTTATAGACTTGACATCTGGAGATCCTCGCTGGTGCTTAGATTTTAGAGATATGTCTTCCCCAGCCATTGTTCTGCTTGCAGATGCTTATGGGAAGGGTGGTTTCGTCCTTTGCCCTCTGTATGGGAGGAAATCTAAAGCCTTTCAAGCTGCTTCAGGGACCACAAATTCTACCATCATTTCGAATCTGGTACCAGTAACAGCTATAATTTACTTTCGTTAATTTTTTCTCCTTGTTTACTTTTGGGAACTTGAATTTGAAAGGAGTTGGATTTCAAATTCGTACAAATGTAAGTGATAGAACAAATAAAACGTGTCTTTCTTGATTGTTTTAAATTTCATGGATTTGCTAGATCTGTATTAAATAGTTAATTTGAAATACCTTAATAATTGAAGAAATTTAAAATTGATCTATGTATGTACATAAGTGTATCAAGTTTTAACTAGTTATTAGACAATGGTTATCTCTATCCGTCAGTACTTATATAAGAAACCAAATCCAAATCCAAGTCCAAATCCAAATTCATTCTTTAAATTTTGAGTTTCCATACATAACGCTTGTGTTTCTGTTTATCTTGAAATTCTTCCCATCCAAATAACTTCCTCCATATTGGATATTGAAGTATCCCTCTCGGTCATATTATTCTTTTACTTTACATTTACATTGATAATTAGTTATTAAATATATTTGTGCAGACTAAAACTGCAAAATCAATGGTCGGAGTGTCACTTTCTGTAGACAATTCACAATCTCTCACTGTAACAGAGTATATAAAGCAAAGAGGTACTTACTAGAACGTTATTCTGTTTTCAGTCCTTAACTTTCTCCCCATCTTATTTGTTGCCTCTCTTCTTTCTTGGATATAATTCTTTTGGTGTTTATTTCATTAATATGGAAAAAAAAAAATATGTAAAACACAGCCAAAGAGGCAGTTGGAGCTGAAGAAACCCCTTGTGGAGGTTGGTCTGTGACAAGATTGCGTTCTGCTGCTCATGGAACTTTAAATGTTCCTGGATTGACTTTCAGTGTTGGCCCAAAAGGAGGACTTGGAGAGCATGGTGATGCTGTCTCTCGTCAACTTATCCTCACAAAAGCCTCTCTTGTTGAAAGGCGGCCGGATAACTATGAAGTAAGCTAAAGGCCTTCATCCATTGATAAAAAAATTAGAATTAGTATGTTATACTCTGTAGTTACCTGCATAACTTGCCTTGAGAGTCCATTTGGTTAGACTTAATTGACTTAAACCATTGTTCTGGTTGGAGTTATAATTAGGAATAGCTTGACTTGGGGCTGGCTTAATGCCAGACATGACCATATTTGCTAATATGTTAAGCCAAAGGGAGTGTATGGTCACTGACTAATATAATAAGGTAAGGCTTTTAAGAACTTCAAAATTGAGAAATGCAATGGTCTATTTATGGGTCTAAAAGGCATTACCTGATACATCTTTGAATGATGTAGAGCGCAGCGATAGTTTATTGCTATGTTGCATGACCAATAAAAGTGTCAAACTGATAGTTGAACATTTAGAGGAATGTGTTACATGTTGCAAAATTCAGATGGCTAACATTACATGCTTAATCTTGTTTAAGGAACTTTTTGAAGTAAGAATTAATCAAATACTGAGAATATTCCTTAGATGTTTGCAGGCTGTTATTGTTCGTCCTTTGTCTGCGGTGAGTGCACTTGTTCGATTTTCAGAGGAGCCCCAGATGTTTGCAATTGAATTCAATGATGGATGCCCTATCCATGTGAGAATAAATTCTTCATTTTGAAAGCTTAATGTGTTACAACATGGAAATAACTTTTATTTCATGGCTTACAGGTCTATGCAAGCACCTCACGAGATAGCTTACTGGCAGCGATTTGTGATGTTTTGCAAACAGAAGTAGGTATCCCTGTTCTGTCTAGTATACGAACAGGGTTTATTTATCTAAATCGTCATCCTTACAATTTTTTTTCTTGTCTCTATAAGTTCTATAATTTCTAGATAGCTGAAAAGTTAATGTGGTTTGCTTGACCATCTGCTTTTCCAGAGTCAGTGCCCGGTACCTGTATTGCCAAGGCTGACAATGCCTGGTCATCGCCTTAATCCACCTTGTGGGAGAGTTACTTTGCAATTTAGGCAACAACTACCTCATGCTGATATGGAAAGTGCATCCATGCATTTGAAACACTTAGCTGCTGCTGCCAAAGATGCTGTCGCTGAAGGTGGTTCTATTCCTGGTTCAAGAGCTAAGCTATGGCGTAGAATAAGGGAGTTCAATGCATGCATTCCATATAGTGGAGTGCCTCCTAATATTGAAGTGCCTGAGGTGACTCTAATGGCATTGATAACAATGCTTCCAGCAACACCTAATCTTCCTCCAGAGTCCCCTCCCTTGCCACCTCCTTCACCTAAAGCAGCTGCAACAGTGATGGGTTTTGTTGCATGTTTACGTAGATTGTTAGCTTCCAAAAGTGCTGCTTCTCATGTTATGTCTTTTCCTGCTGCTGTTGGAAGAATAATGGGCTTACTTAGAAATGGATCTGAAGGTGTAGCTGCTGAAGTGGCTAGGCTTGTTGCAGCACTCATTGGAGGTGGTCCTGGGGATACAAATACGCTAACAGATTCTAAAGGAGAACAACATGCTACAATTATGCATACTAAGTCCATATTGTTCTCTCAGCATGGTTATGTCATTATCCTTGTCAACAGATTGAAACCTATGTCTGTATCCCCGTTATTGTCCATGGCTGTTGTTGAAGTTCTGGAGGCTATGATATGTGATCCACATGGTGAAACTACCCAATACACTGTTTTTGTTGAGCTGTTGCGCCAAGTAGCTGGTTTGAAGCGACGTTTATTTGCCTTGTTTGCCCATCCTGCAGAGAGTGTCAGGGAAACGGTTGCTGTGATAATGCGTACTATTGCGGAAGAAGATGCAATTGCGGCAGAGTCAATGCGTGATGCTGCTTTACGTGATGGTGCTTTGTTGAGGCATTTATTACATGCATTTTTCCTTCCTGCTGGTGAGCGACGTGAGGTTAGTCGCCAGCTTGTTGCTTTATGGGCAGATTCCTATCAACCAGCTCTAGACTTGTTGTCCAGAGTTTTGCCACCTGGACTTGTTGCCTATTTGCACACGCGATCTGATGGAGTGCCTGAAGATTGTATTCAAGAAGGATCATTGACCAGTAAAAGACACAGGCGTTTACTTCAGCAGAGGAGAGGTCGTGCAGGGCAGGGGATTACATCACAAGAGCAATCCTTACCCTCTGTTACTAGTTTTGAGGCAGGTGATGCAGTGAGGCAGATGAATACCAGTTTTCATAGAGTGGCAGAGAACTATAACAAATCAATTGTAGAACCTAATTCCAGTCAAGTTTCAAACCAATCTTCTGCTGCTCATGCTGTCGAAAATGTGACCACTGATGCATATTCCATAGGAATTTCACAAAATGGCCACTCCAGTATATCGGCTTCCACCGATGCCCGATTAGCAAATGTGCATGGAGCATCAGAAACAATTGCTTCAAATTCAGTTGATTCTGATGGCAATGTAGTTGGGTCACATAACACAGGTCTTCCAGCACCTGCTCAAGTTGTTGTGGAGAACACTCCTGTTGGTTCTGGTCGCCTACTTTGTAATTGGCCTGAGTTTTGGCGCGCTTTTAGCCTTGACCATAACCGTGCAGATTTGATCTGGAATGAGCGTACTAGGCAAGAGTTGCGGGAAGCTTTGCAAGCTGAGGTTCATAAATTGGATGTTGAGAAGGAGCGCACTGAAGATATTGTCCCTGGAGGTGCTACGGAAGAGAGCATGAATGGCCAAGATAGTGTTCCTCGGATCTCTTGGAACTATTCTGAATTCTCTGTTAGTTATCCTAGTTTGTCCAAGGAGGTTTGTGTTGGTCAATATTATCTGCGTTTGTTGCTTGAGAGTGGTAGTAGTGGCAGGGCACTGGATTTTCCACTTCGTGATCCCGTTGCTTTCTTCAGAGCACTCTATCACCGGTTTTTATGTGATGCTGACACAGGCCTTACAGTAGATGGTGCTGTTCCAGATGAAATGGGCTCTTCTGATGATTGGTGTGATATGGGAAGATTAGATGGCTTTGGAGGAGGTGGAGGCTCTTCAGTTAGGGAGCTTTGTGCGAGGGCAATGACAATTGTGTATGAACAACATTGCAATGCAATAGGCCCTTTTGAAGGGACTGCACATATTACCGTTCTCTTGGATAGGACAGATGACAGAGCTTTGAGACACCGTCTACTTCTTCTTTTGAAGGTGCCTTTACTAACAAATTTTAGGTGCATTACAAATTTCAAACTATAAGAGAATCTTTGTAAGATTTATGCGGAGCCAAGAGATGGAGTAGGCTTGATCACTAGTTAAAAGTAGATTTTCGATTTCTAGTCATGATCATTTTGAAAATAATAGCAACTCTCTGTTTCCATATGTGCAGGTTTTAATGAAGGTCTTAGCAAATGTGGAATCTTGTGTTTTGGTGGGAGGGTGCGTACTGGCTGTTGATTTACTAACTGTGGTTCATGAAGCTTCTGAGAGGACTGCTATCCCTTTACAATCAAATTTGATAGCTGCTACTGCTTTTATGGAGCCACTCAAGGAGTGGATGTATACTGATAAAGATGGTACGCAAGTTGGACCTTTAGAGAAGGATGCTGTCAGAAGGTTGTGGTCGAAGAAAGCTGTTGATTGGACAACAAGGTTCTGGGCTTCAGGTATGCTGGACTGGAAGAGATTACGAGATATTCGTGAGCTTCGCTGGGCACTGTCTGTTAGGGTTCCTGTCCTTACACCAACTCAGGTATTATCTTTCACATGCGATCTGCATTGTACTGTTTGCACAAGTACTTTTGCATCATGACAGTGGTTTGCAGTGTTTACTTGAACAGTGATAACTTTGTCTATTAACTGGTTGTACTGTTCTTACTATTCAATTTCTGTTATTCAATGCTTGATAATTCTGATTTTTTTTTTATATGATTGTGATCATCTGTTGAGTTTTTCTTCCTTCTTTTCAATAATTTGACATTTTCAATCATACTACGGCTTTTTCATCTTATTATATGGAACTTGGCTTCTGAAATATTGTACTAGACTTACTTAAAGCACTTGTAAATGGGCATGGCTGATCTGTTGCTATTTATTTTCTTATTTGATGTTTCTTTGAGCCCTATTCAATGTTTGTGAACATTGAAATGGTATGATCATGCATATTTATGATTCTGATACTGTATTTAAGCACAAATGGCTGATGCACAGGTGTTGCTTTGGCTATTACTCATAATAATAGATCTCTTTTTTACTTTCTTATAACCTTGTATCTTTTTCCTGATGCCTTCTAATTGGTAATTCTCTTTGCAGGTAGGAGAGGGTGCATTGTCTGTGTTACATAGCATGGTTTCTGCGCATTCAGATTTAGATGATGCCGGTGAGATAGTTACCCCAACTCCAAGGGTAAAACGGATATTGTCAAGTCCACGTTGCCTTCCACATATTGCACAGGTTTGTTTTAATTGCTAATTTAATCATGCCTTCCAGATATTGCAAACAGGAAGTTGCAAATTACTTTTCAGGTTTTCAGAAAAGATTTGTAAGATATGTTTCCTTTGATAAATTGTATAAACTACCTCTGACGTGTTTTACTCATGCATTTGCATCTATTTCTTTTTCTCTAAAAGGCTATACTTTCTGGTGAGCCAAGTATTGTAGAAGCTGCTGCTGCATTGCTGAAGGCCGTTGTTACCAGAAATCCCAAGGCCATGATGCGTCTGTACAGCACAGGTGCATTTTATTTTGCCCTGGCATACCCTGGATCCAACCTCCTTTCGATTGCACAACTCTTCTCAGTAACTCATGTACATCAAGCTTTTCATGGTGGCGAAGAAGCTGCAGTTTCCTCTTCATTACCCCTTGCTAAACGTAGCGTACTGGGTGGGCTTCTCCCTGAATCTTTGCTGTATGTATTGGAGCGTAGTGGCCCACATGCATTTGCTGCAGCAATGGTTTCTGAGTCTGATACTCCAGAGATCATTTGGACACATAAAATGCGAGCTGAAAATCTGATTCGTCAGGTGAATCATATTTTTATTTTTGCATTAGTGTATTATCTTAATGTTTTTATTCTGCACTTTCACATGCAGAAAGGAAATTGGCAGGGTAGAATTTGAATTTTCCATAGGGACCCATGTGAATTTAAGTATATAGTCTTATAGATAGTGATGTAATATAAAGTAGCTTCGTGTCGTTTTATTCAATCCATTCTCTCATCAATGGTTTATGATATTAAAGAAATTACATTCTCAAGTATATTGTTTGTTGACAAAGAGACAATTAGGCTTTTGAAGAAAAATAGATAAACTAATTTCTATATAAATTAGAAATTGAAGCATGTAAATGACTAGGTGAGATAATAGAATGGTGATTTTTATTTTTTCTCTCTTTTTCACAAATTTTTTCTGTGACTGCATTTATGTTTGTGTGTGTGCGTGTGATGGATATCCTTTTGTTCTCCTTTGCTTTTCCCAAAGGAGTTGTTCCCTCTTTTCTTCTTTGCAATCTTTTGTTTTCTGAATGCGCAAAGCTAATTCTGTTCAGAAAAATGCAAATAGATGAGTGAAAACTATTTAACCCAACTATGGCTAAAAGATATAATATCTCTGGAGGCCAGTTATAAAAGAAAAAGTTTACATTTTTACTTACTACTGCCATCTGATACCTTGTTTAAGAAAAAGTTTACATTTCTACTTACTACATCTGATACATTGTTTATTACTTTCCAAAGGTTTTGCAGCATCTTGGTGATTTCCCTCAGAAATTATCACAGCACTGTCATTCTTTATATGAGTATGCTCCTATGCCACCAGTGACTTATCCAGAGCTCAGAGATGAAATGTGGTGTCACCGTTATTATCTTCGAAATCTTTGTGACGAGATCAGGTTTCCAAATTGGCCAATTGTTGAGCATGTAGAGTTTCTACAGTCCTTGTTAGTAATGTGGCGAGAAGAGTTGACACGGAAACCAATGGATCTTTCTGAGGAAGAAGCTTGTAAAATATTAGAGATTACCTTGGAAGATGTATCCAGTGATGATGCTGATTGGCAGTATTCACACGAGGTGACTGGAGAGAGATCTATCATATCCAAGCAAATTGAGAACATTGATGAAGAAAAGCTTAAGCGACAATATAGGAAACTTGCAATGAAATACCATCCTGACAAAAATCCTGAAGGGAGGGAAAAATTTCTTGCTGTACAAAAGGCTTATGAGCGACTTCAGGTAGATGTTTGCTCCTTAGCTTTAGTGCATATTAATTTGCTTGAAACAAAATTAATAATTTCTCTTTATATAGGCTACAATGCAAGGTTTGCAAGGTCCTCAGCCTTGGAGGCTGTTGCTTCTATTGAAAGGACAATGCATCTTGTACAGAAGATATGGAGATGTTTTAGAACCATTTAAATATGCTGGTTATCCAATGTTGCTCAATGCAATAACTGTTGACAAGGAAGATAACAATTTTCTTTCCTCAGATAGAGCACCTCTTCTTGTTGCAGCATCAGAGCTTGTTTGGCTTACGTAAATTCCTCTCTACCAATATGGCTTTTGTAAATTTGGTTTCACTAGTTAAATTTGATTTGGAGATTTCATCTCGTTTACTTTTTTTCTCTTTTTAATGTTAGATGTGCATCTTCCTCATTGAATGGTGAAGAACTTGTTAGAGATGGTGGGATACAACTTCTTGCAACACTTCTCTCTCGCTGCATGTGTGTAGTTCAACCAACTACTCCTGCAAATGAACCATCTGCTATCATTGTAACAAATGTGATGCGAACCTTTTCTGTATTGAGTCAGTTTGAGACTGCCAGGGTTGAGATGCTTGAGCTTTCTGGACTTGTTGAGGACATAGTGCACTGCACTGAACTGGAGATTGTGCCTGCAGCTGTTGATAGTGCCCTCCAGACTATTGCTCATCTTTCTGTGTCCTCTGATTTACAAGATGCCTTGATAAAGGCTGGAGTGCTATGGTAAATTCACTTATCTTTCAGTATTTGATCCATGTTTGTACTGTGATTTGATGCATGTTTGGACCACTGTAAATTATTTTATCTATGGCGCATATTTTAGTCTGGGTAATACTTGATCTCTTCTTAGTCTCTTACGAGGTTACACTATTCACAATATTTTCATTGCATTGCTAAATAAATAAATTTATATATAGCTGGCTTTTGGAATATTGGCTTTCTTTTGCTTGGAGTCAATTACTCTTATAAATTACCAGGGAACATCCTCTTCAGTGTAGAATATTATAGGGACTAAATAATTGGCCATTTGTTTCTTGTGGCTGCACAGTTCATGTATGGGTGGTTTATTCAAGTCTTTCTGGTGTCATTAATTTCTCTATTTTTTATATTGGTATAAACTTATTAGGATTTTTTCTGTTTTATGCTTCACTTAAAAACTATTTCTAATATTTTTGCATTTTCTAGCGGTGCATGAAAATGACATTGTGGACAAGATACTGGGTTTCTGATAATTGTTTGTATTATTATCACTTTTGATTCCTTGCTACTAAAGCTGTTATTCTTTATGTCTTTGCTTGTTTGCTAAGAGGTTTTAGATTTGACACTTTGATACGTTGTTTGGCAATCATATGAATTAAGTTTATTATCGTTTACTACTTTATTCACTTGTTTTATTTTGTTAATATGGTTTGTTTAGGTACCTTTTGCCATTGTTGCTTCAGTATGACTCAACTGCAGAGGAATCTGATACAGCAGCGTCCCATGGTGTTGGTGCTAGTGTTCAAATCGCAAAAAACATGCATGCTGTACGAGCATCCCAGGCGTTATCTAGGCTTAGTGGGTTGTGCTGTGATGAGAGTTCAACACCTTATAATGAACCTGTAGTCAATGCACTCAGAGCTTTGCTAACTCCAAAACTTGCCAGTATGTTGGGAGATCAAGTACCAAAAGACCTACTGTCTAAGTTGAACACGAACTTAGAGTCACCGGAGGTAAAAAGTGTGCTTTTCTGTTTTCTCATTTCAATTACCTTGATAGTGTTTCAAGTCTCAATTATTCTTTATCTTAGATCATCTGGAACTCTTCCACTCGAGCGGAACTGCTGAAATTTGTGGACCAGCAACGTGCTAACCAGGGCCCTGATGGTTCGTATGACCTGGAAGATTCTCATATCTTTGCCTATGAAGCACTGTCAAAGGAACTTTTCGTTGGCAATGTTTATTTGAGGGTTTATAATGATCAACCAGATTTTGAGATCAGTGAACCAGAAGCATTCTGTGTGGCTTTAACTGATTTTATAGCTTCCCTATTGCAAAATCAGTGCTCTGTGGAATCTGATGTTCAGGATAAGCTTAATATCAGCAACTCATCCCTTGAGTCTGAGCATCAAAGTGACACAACTGGCGCATCGGTAGATGAACAGCGAGTTCCTGATGATTCTCTGGCTACATCTGATAATAAAGTGAAAGAAAAGGAAGAACATGTGCTGATTAAAAACCTTCAATTTGGACTTATGTCACTTAAGGTAATTTACTTTCTTGTATCTACTATGTAATAAAGAATTTAATACATCTGACACTTTATCCTCTCGCAGAACTTGCTGACAACATATCCGAATTTGGCATCTATATTTTCCACTAAAGAGAGGCTACTGCCACTTTTTGAATGCTTTTCTGTGCCTGTTGCATCAGAAAGCAACATTCCTCAACTTTGCCTGAATGTTCTCTCTCTCTTGACTACATATGCTCCTTGCTTGGAGGCCATGGTTGCAGATGGATCTAGTCTTCTTCTTTTGTTGCAAATGCTCCACTCTGCCCCAGCTTGCCGCGAAGGGGCACTTCATGTTCTCTATGCTTTAGCAAGCACTCCTGAACTTGCTTGGGCAGCTGCCAAGCATGGTGGTGTTGTGTACATTCTTGAACTTCTCTTGCCTTTACAAGGTAATTTTGTCTTCTGGTTTTTTTCCCTTTTTTTCTATTTGGAAGATAATCTTGTTGATGTTAGAAATGGTCATGTGCAGAAGAAATTCCCTTGCAGCAAAGAGCGGCAGCAGCCTCTTTATTGGGTAAACTTGTTGCGCAGCCAATGCATGGACCTAGAGTTGCTATAACATTAGCAAGGTTTCTTCCAGATGGCCTAGTATCAGTCATAAGGGATGGGCCTGGTGAAGCTGTTGTATCCGCCTTTGAACAGAATACAGAAACACCAGAACTTGTATGGACTCCAGCCATGGCAGCATCTTTGTCTGCACAAATTGCTACTATGGTATCAGACCTGTACCATGAACAGGTGAAAGGCCGTGTCGTTGACTGGGATGTACCTGAGCAAGCTTCTGCACAGCAGGAAATGAGAGATGAGCCCCAGGTATTACTTGATATGATCTCATCTAAAGTTTCTATTTGTTATTTTCTGGGGAACTAATGAGTTCTTAATCATTCAGGTTGGTGGAATCTATGTCAGGCTATTCCTAAAAGATCCCAAATTTCCTCTTAGAAATCCGAAGAGATTCCTGGAAGGGCTACTAGATCAGTACTTGTCATCTATTGCTGCCACACATTATGAGTCGCAATCTGTTGACCCTGAGCTTCCTTTGCTTCTTTCTGCTGCTTTGGTTTCATTATTGCGAGTGCATCCTGCACTTGCAGACCATGTTGGTTACCTTGGGTATGTGCCCAAACTTGTTGCTGCTGTGGCTTATGAGGGAAGGCGAGAAGCGATGTCATCTGGGGGTATGAAAGATGACAATAATATGGCAGACAGAAAGTATGACTCTGATGAGCAGCCTGCACAAACTCCACAAGAACGCGTGCGCCTTAGTTGTTTGCGGGTTCTGCATCAACTTGCTGCCAGTACAATATGTGCTGAAGCCATGGCAGCTACTAGCGTTGGAACTACGCAGGTATGTGTTCTAACGACTGTCTTATGTGTTACATTCTTACTGTTTTTGTTGCTTCTTGACTCCTTTTGGCATCATGCATTCTTGATTGTAATAGGTCCCTGTGGTACTTTTTTTTTTTCTTTTGTCCTTGTTCTTTAATCTTCTTTGAAAATTTTATTAATAAGGAGATTAGTTGTATAGGTTGTGTATATACTTTTGGTCAATTTAATGTTCTGCCCTTGAATTTTTTATTATTTACCCAAGAAAATATAATTGCAGGTTGTTCCACTTCTAATGAAAGCTATAGGATGGCAAGGTGGAAGCATTCTAGCTCTAGAAACATTAAAACGTGTTGTGGGTGCTGGAAATCGAGCTAGGGATGCACTTGTTGCCCAAGGACTTAAGTAAGTAATTTTGTAGGCATTAACTGATGTCAATAAATGCTAAAAGTGCATGCATACAAAGATGGATAATTCTCTTTCTTGGTTGAAGAAATAGTTTCCAAGAATCCTACCATTTTACTGAGAAACATTCTCGATGAGCTCTATAATTGCTTCATTTATTCATATTATGCATGCAGTTCTAGTAGATTTGCTCAGTTGTAAGAGTTTCGTATTGTGTTTTTATTCAAACTCTGTTGTATAGTTTCTGTTGTTGAAACAAAATCCATAAATAATGCAGGGTTGGCCTGCTTGAAGTACTTCTTGGACTTCTTGATTGGAGAGCCGGGGGAAGGAATGGACTTTGTTCCCAGATGAAATGGAATGAATCAGAAGCATCTATTGGCAGGGTGCTTGCAATTGAGGTTAGATAGCAGTCATTCTCATTGAATTTTCACTTTTGTCTGATAAGAGTATGCCATCATTGCTATTGTTATCTCTCAGTCCAATGTCTCTTTTGTGATTAGTTGTTTAAAGCAGATAATTCTAGGTAAAACTTTCGAGGAATTATCTTATAAATTATTTCTTTTTTCCCCCTTTTGAGGCCAATTTTATTCATTTCTTGTAATTGCTTGAGTTATGTGAAACTACATAAATTTTTTTTATCCAGGTTTTGCATGCATTTGCAGCAGAGGGGGCTCATTGTATTAAAGTGCGTGAAATATTGAACGCATCGGATGTAAGTCCTCACAAATGCTTTCTACAGATTCAAGTCTGGTTAACCTCTAAAACTGACATCTTATTGACAGATTCAATTTCTTTCTCGTGTTGTTTCTCCAACATGGATTTTAATGTATTTGTTTTTGCAATTATGCATTCATACTAAGCATCTCATCTATTAGTGGTTTATTGTGTGTGTTTTGCAGGTTTGGGGTGCTTATAAAGATCAGAGACACGATCTTTTCCTTCCTTCAAGTGCCCAATCTGCCGCTGCCGGCGTTGCAGGTCTAATCGAGAATTCCTCATCCAGACTCACTTACGCCCTCACAGCTCCGCCACAAACTGCACAGGCAAGAATACCTGCTTCAACGCCATCCGATTCAAATGGAAGCTAGTATCAGCTATCATAAGCAAGGATTAAAGTAAGTATTTTGAGAGCCTTAAACAAGTGAGTATTCATCGAAGAATTATTATACATGAATGAAACATCTGTATAGCTCAGTGTACAGTCTTAACTTTTTTTGGCGTGCCCCATCATTTTACTCTCTCTCTCTCTCTGCAAGGTTTGATAGCCAAGGTTGTAGTTGCAATTTTCCAAGTGAAAACAATATCTTATCTTCTATTCTCTCTCTCTCTCTCTCTCTCTCTCTATATATATATATGAAAGAGAAGAAAGTATTGATTTTCCCTTGTAAAGAATAAGAAAATTCCTGATGATTGTAAATTGAAAATATGGGTCTTTCTTCCAGTACTTACAGACAGTTGAGGTCACTTTGTTTGAGTTCAATTTATTATACCAATTTTTAATAGCCAAGTTTTATATGATATATATATATATATATATATATGCTTGTTTTTTAGTTTCTGCTATGTACCCTCTAGAAACGAAGCTATATGCCAAACAATAACTACTTCATTTGCAAGTCAACGCTAGTCAGAGAAGGCCAAACAATTTGGAACTTCCATGACTGTTAGAGAAGGCCTTTTGTTTTGCCTATATATATATATATATATATAAGTGGATACAATAATTGTCTTGAAAGCCTCAGTCTTCATGATTTTTATTGCTTTTGATGTGTCAAAGTCAAATCTTCATAGCCATGGGATTGCTTAACAACGTGGCTGAGAAATTAGCTCTCATTTCATGGAAAGGAATATAGGTATTCTGACAGTGTTATTATTGTTGTTGTTGTGAAATTAGGAAGAAAGCATAAAAGCAAGAACCAAAACACTCGTCTCTACGTAACCCCTCTAAACTTCTTGTAATCACAAGTAAGGCCTCATTTGTGGTAATAGCTGGAGCCATCACATGAATATCCATGCAATTGAAGCCTTCAACATAAGGCAATTTCCTTCCAGAAATACCTTCACTATGGCTCGCTTGTTGCTGCAAGGAGCTGCCTTTGATACCGAGTTTGAACTCGTCCCACCCGATAATGATGATGAAGAATAAGAGGAGGATGGTGATCCGGATGAAGTTGACCCTGAAGTTGGAAGGGAACCACTTGAAGTAATTATAGAACCTTGATCAGCTTCTTCAAACATCTTTGCATCTGGTGGCAGCTTCAGAGTAGCTACAAGTATCGTCAATAACAAGCAACAATTAACTTTTATGCGTTATCTAGTAATCATAAAGATTCAAATGAATAAAACCATCAAAAAACCCAAATACACAGAATTTTAAAACTCAATTAAACAAGGCTTTCATCTTTTTTTTCCCTTTTCACTATAGCACAAACTAGGGCAATCGGACACTTAATGGCATGAACGTTGCAAGCAGATGGCATTTCAAGAGCCGAAGTGGTATTTGACAGGAAGGCCCTAGGAAGGGTTAGTGCTCTCCTTGATGATGACGCACAAGCACTTAGGCTTGCTGCCCTTCGCTTTCTATCTTGGCAAACACGGTGGTGTGGGCTTCGTTGCAGTTCCGTTCACATAGGGAATGCAAAGATGAAAGATTTGCAAGCTGCTGAGTACATGCCTTCTCATCATTCTCCATTTTTACCATCGATGCGATGGCCCATGATGCCACTACAGTGCCAATCACCACCATCTTTGATTTGTTTGACCCCTATCTTTGCTTAAAAGATTAATTTCTAAGTCCCAATTTCTGGGTGCTTTTCGTTTTGCTGCTTTCAGGCAATTGTTGGTGAGTAATCCCTCTCCCTCTTCTGTTATTTATTTATTTATTTTTTTGGTTTCATTTGTTTTTGGACTTGAATTGCTTAGGTACAGATACAGTTAGGTGAATTTGGTAAAGTGACCATTTTGGTATATAACTGTTACTATTAACTCTTTCCTACATAAGCTCTTCCTGCATTTGTTTTTTCTAATTATTTATCTGTCATAATATCAGCAGGCAACAAAGAAATCTGAAATTGATCGTGAATTTGTGATGGAAGAAGGTAACGCTTAAATTTATAGAAAGCCTTGAGAAATGGTAACCCAATATTCCAATGAAAGAAGTGTAAAAATTCAATTCAAAAATTTATTGAGCTTTGCCATTCCCAATGACATCTTTATTTTATTCAAGGCGTTCTTCATCTGCAAACACTGCACAATCAGCCGTGCAATTGTAGTTGCGCTATCTTTCATATACACTAACCTTTCTTAGTTTTTTTCCCCACTTTTTTAATTCTTTTCTCAGAGTACGCAATGCAAAAGAATAACACTCCTTAGTTCTTAAAGCCTGTTTATTCTCAAGTATACAAGGAAAAAGACAAACTAATATAAGATCATAAGAACTAACTTCTTTGGATTTAGGGTTTTAACTTTCATGTCTATTTAAAATGAATAAAAAGATATGAAGGTTGATATCAACAGGATTGTATTCAAGTATGATAGAGACATCGACTGTCAATATGTACAATCTTTTGCAGTTTAGATTTTTGTTCTTTCCCTTTTTCCTTCTTGTCATTTTGCTTGTCTTCTACAAATTTCTTAACTGAGCAAATGCAGAAGGTGACTGGAAGAGGAATGTAGTTTACAAGCGTGATTTACAAATTAAGCTATTAAATCAGCCAAGAACTAAAAGCACCCCTTATTTCTTCAACAAAATCGCGTCTTTACAAAGCGGACAGAGTGCTTTCGTCTTTAGCCATTTATCTACACAGCTGGTGTGGAAGAAATGAGAGCAAGGGAGCTCCTTCAGCACATCGTTATCTGCATAACTCGCCAAACAAATGCAGCAAACCTGCATAATGTCGAATACAACAGCAGCTGAAGGACTGTTTTCAATTAAAGCAAAGTGAGGCTTCCCAGGACTAACCGCATCATCCCCTGAAGTAGCACGGTCCTTTTCTGTTCCTGCTGCTTCAACCCCTTCTTTAACTTCCGAACCGTTCTTCCTTGCGCTGCCACTACCATCTTTTTGTAACTCAAAAGTGTAGGTTGGCAGAGAATTGATGCATTCGGAAGTGGCTCCTCGAATTCGACCATGGTTCCCACAGCAGCACGCTAAAACAGCACACAGGATGAAGGGCATAATAAACTCAATATAGCTAAAAACAAGA
>JBBYHM010000022.1:3436053-3449191 GCA_038381775.1 Adansonia rubrostipa | reverse complement strand
TATATATATATATATATATTTACTTTAGCTACCTTTAATTTTATACTGCAATTATTAATTGCATAATAATAGTTTAGTTGCAAGTTGGTTAATTAATTCATGATAAAAAAAATTAATATCTCATTATTATTATATCATTTGGGCGATAACTATCTGCTTTATCCCCAATCAATCATTTCAAACAAAAAAACTATCAAGCTTCTTATTAATCATCAAAACATAAAAGAATATCGATTTAATCACTCGACAACAGCATGATCTCGGGACTGATACCTTATCTTGAATGGTGTCCGACTAACAGACCTAATCACAATGTACCACAGCTCGACAACTAGCTTGACGCTAATTGTCTCTCTGTTACATCATCTGATAATATGTCTCTCAACAATACAAAATAAAAGCAGATCTTTTTTATTTTTAACCTTCTCTATTACATTGACATATGAAAAATTATAAATTGATTAACCATCATAGAGTACTTCGGAATACTAATTCCAACACCCATTTGATCCTCTCTATATTACAAAATCACACTCAACCTATAGAAAAAAAGCATCAATACACATTAAATTCTAAATTAATCTTCGATATCATTTTTAATGCGTTGATTTTTATGCATGTATTTCATCCCTCAAAATTGATAATAACAAGGATAATAACAAAAAAAAAAAAGCAAAAGAAAACAAATAAAAGAGCCTAATAAAATCCAACCTAAAGAAAGTCTCTAAAGGAATCAAATAAAAATTAAAATATTATAATTAAAAGTAAAATCAATAAGTATATATTACTCCCGATGTTTCAATAATAATGATAAATATTTTTAATTTTATAAATAAAATTAAAAATAATAATATATTTTTATTATTTTTATTATACTCATAAAAATATATTTTATTTTTAATTTTATTTTTAAAAATTTTAAATTTTAAAAATAAAATATAAAAAAATTTATCTTCAATTAATAATGGTAACAAACAAACGTAAATTAGGGGCCATGGCAACGGAGTATATGACGGAAAATAATGCTCATAAAATTGGAAAATTGAAAAAACAAAAAAAGTAGGGTGGGGGGAAGTGAGGGGCGGAGGGACAGTTGTACATTATAAAAGCGAGTCGCTGGAGTCCAATGATCTACCACGCGCTAACCCGCTGGCCCTAAAATTTTCTCTCTCTGTCTTTTTCTAAAAAAAAAAAAAATCATTTTTTTGTTTTTCTTTATTTCTTGCTTTTTGAAATTAAAACTCGTAACGAAATTTCAAAATTTATAAAATTCTTCAAAAAGCCGAAGGAAGAGAGAGAGAGAGAGAGAGAGAGAGGGGGCAGCGAAGAAGGCAGGAAGGAAAAGTAGTGCTAGATCGCTGGCGATAGAAGAATTGAGAAGGGTTTGCTCGAGAAAATTTTCCTCCTTTTTTTGATTGAGGTACGGTCGTGGATGTTTATTTGTTTATTCTTCTTGTTTTCTATTTGATCTGCGCTTTCTGGTTAAAATGTTGCTACTCTGTTTGGTTATTGGGAAAGGAAAAGAAAAGATTTTGGGTGTCGCTCTATTTTATTTTATTTTCAATCAAGTTTTTCGGTGGTGGTGGCGGAAGTAAGAGATCTAATATTTTTTCTCATTTCCCAGCAACCAATGGTAGCACAAGTTGTTTTTTTTTTCCTGATTATCTATTTTCTCGTCGCCATTTCCGTGTTATGTAGTGTTGATTGTCATTTTCTTATGAAATGGAGGGGCGAAATGGGCAAACAGAAAAGATGGTTGAGATAATGTTCCTTTCTGTATTGTAACGGATAGGAAAGCTGATGCGTGCTTATGAATTATCTTGTATTTTCTCTGTCTTATATATATGTGTATACAAAAATTTCTTGGCTTTTTGTTGTTTTAAAATTTTTACATCATAGATCTGCTTTGATGTTTTTGTTTTGCGACATATTTTCTTCGTCGCTGGTTAGGAGTTTTGGTGGCATATTTACAGTGACGCGCACTGTTAAATTGCAGTGATTTTTTAGAAATTAGAAGATAATAGTGCCTTTGAGTTTGTGGTAAATCCTTTTCTTTCTCCCTTTTTCACCATATTTTTAGAAATGAAGAATTTATTTGATTTTTTTTAAATATATATTTTTTGATTCTTTGGCTAGATAGTGGAGAAATCTAAATAGGATGCTGCATGTTTAAAAAAAAAAAAAAAAGAAAGGAAAGAGATTTTTTACCATTTTAGAGTTTCCTTCCTTTTATTGGAAATAAAAGCTGGAACTTGCTTTGAAGTTTTGAATGTGTAACCTTTCATCATAGATAAAATTTTAGGATTGTGTGATTATCTGAGTTTGTTAGTGCCTCTGTTGGAAATGTTCTAATTCTTTATTATATGTGATACAGTTGGAGCACGCACCAGTTTATTTTCTGAAAAACTTGCAGTTTCTAAAAGAGTGAATTTCAGCGGATAATAGAAGTTGTTTTAATTTATAAAATCATGGTTGCCACTGCTGCTACGTCTGCGCTCTTTCCGATCACCTCTTTGCCGGACTCCTCTGACTCGAAAAGCAAGAAGCTTGGAAGTGGATCCACTAACCTTGGATGTATCAAGTCGAAACCATCTTCTTCTTCCGGAAGTTTGCAAGTCAAGGCAAATGCGCAAGCCCCTCCAAAAATAAATGGTACTACAGCTGTGATGACTCCCGTGGATGGTTTCAAGAATGAAAATGGTGTGACTTCCCCTCCTCCCAGGACGTTTATCAATCAGTTACCCGATTGGAGCATGCTTCTTGCAGCGATCACAACCATTTTCTTGGCTGCTGAGAAGCAGTGGATGATGCTTGATTGGAAGCCAAGGCGGCTTGACATGCTCATTGACCCATTTGGTATAGGGAAGATTGTCCAGGATGGTCTCGTTTTTCGTCAGAATTTCTCAATTAGGTCTTACGAGATAGGTGCTGATCGTACGGCATCCATAGAGACGCTAATGAATCATTTACAGGTTCGGTTATAATTATTTGGCGAGAATGCTTGAACAACTAATTTTAGGAACTAAAATTTATATTTCTTGCTTTTTTTTTTTTTTTTTGATGTAGATATACTGTACAAGCTTGATTATTAATGAATACATCTCCCTTTTTGGCAGGAAACAGCAATTAATCATTGTAGAAGTGCTGGATTGCTAGGTGATGGTTTTGGTGCAACCCCTGAGATGTGCAAGAAGAACCTAATATGGGTGGTCACTCGGATGCAAGTTGAGATTGATCGCTATCCTACTTGGTAAGACATACTTTCTTGCTCATGGTTTGCTTCTATGGCCACAAAACAATTCATGGTAAGCCACTTTTACTTTATTCAGGAGGTTGTAGTTTTATTTGTGTATAATCATGATGCACTCTGATACAGTGCACGATGTAATGTCACTGAGGATGTCTTTTGCTAATGACTAGTTTAGTTCTTGAATTCCACCAATTGAACTTTTTTTTTTTTTTGGCTGGCAAGTTTATTGTATTTGGACTCTTGTGGATTAATGTATTTCTAAGGACCATTTTCAGTGATCTGAAGATTAATATTCAGTATTAGGCAATGATGTTTCATCTCACATACTCAAGTTTGTTCAACTAAAATGTCGATCTATTTTCTTACTTAAGCAAAAGCTTAAGGTCTGAACTTGAGGACAATGGAAGCCAGCCCCCAGCAATGAATAAGTGAAAGAATATAAATCTGATATGCGTTTTTTGTTTGATGAGAGATCTATTTGTTACCTAAAGATTGGTAACTTGATTTTTTGATTAAATCTGATATGCTTCTTCATTTAATGAGAGCCCCTATTTAATACCAAAAGAATGAGACCTTAATTGGTTATTATTTAGGCACCATTAATTATCTCTATTCGATTCATACATTGAGCACCTGGCCAACTATATTATGTTTGAAGGTAAGCAATGATATTTCCTCCGTTGATTAGCATTAGCATGCAACAGAAATTGAGATTATATGTTGAAGCTAATGTTAATCTTGGTTTTATTTCATATGGGGTAGGTTATTTGCTTGTTTACTATATAACTTGGCTTTTTCTGTTGTTACATAGGCATTAGATCTTTGAAGTTTAATGTAACTATATTGAGAGGGCTTTTGCATTTTTCATCTATATGATTGATGCCTACTAGCCTTATAATTGTGAAGCTTTGGAAACCATTAAATTATAGTGAATCTCGTGTTTTATAAGATTTGGAAGTACCAAGGCTTAATATAAAAAAAATGCACAAAAAAAAGAAAAAAAAAAGGAAGAAGGAAACAGGAAGCAGTGGTGCTAAAATAGTTCTTGTCAGTGAGCTAAACTTGTCTATTCCATATGCTTTTTGATTGAATTTTATGGAGCCTCATTGCTTTTTTGATATTATGAAAATTAGTAATCCTGGATGTATACTCTTTAACTCTTTAGAATAACAACTTATTAGAGTTGAATTATACAGTTTCTAATTAAATTATTATACACATACAGTTGGTTTTTTATTATTAATAAAAACATCATCCCTATTCTTTGTTTAAATATGAATAACACTATTTCTCTGGAGTTTTATGACAAAAAGCCCTGAACCCTTTATTGGATTTGAACTGATGACTTGTGCCTTCGATTCAATTGCTGAATGAATCAGTAGGTGGATGCAGTAGACTCATAGTGGCTAGTAGGAGTTTTATGAAATTTGATACTAATGACCATTGGACTTGCATATGTCTGTCTTGCAGGGGTGATGTTGTTCAAATAGACACTTGGGTCAGTGCATCTGGAAAGAATGGCATGCGAAGGGATTGGCTTGTCACCAATAGTAAAACTGGTGAAATTTTAACGAGGGCCTCAAGGTAGGGCATTGTTTGCGAAGTTGCTTCTTGTGGCTTATGATTGTTTTTTACTCAACTCAAATAATGAGATGATCTTCTGACAACATTATGAAAAGATCTCATTCAATGATGTTGTTTAATGATATAATATGATGTTTTCTTCCATGATTTTGTTCTTCTCACAAGAAAATGGAAATAGGCAAAATAAGATGTTATTGACTGTAAAACATTTTAAAATTTGTTTTGCAAGACACCCAATTTGGTTGGGTCTTTGAAGCGTTATTTGAAATAATTGAATTAGACTATGTTTGATTATTAAAATAATTTCCTTTTTTAGATGTCTTCATTTTGATAAGATATTGATTAATTCAAATTCAGGATTAAGGTTAGGATTCAAATATTGTTCAAATTTTTATTAAAAATGATGAACTTTTAATTAGATAATGAGGTTTGTTTTATTTTCTGGACCTTGGGATTCAATTTGAGCCACACCCATTCCATTTTTATTCTTATTAATTTTTTTTCTTATTTTGCTTTCTTTCATTTTTTTTTTCTTCTTCTTAAATTTTGTTTCCATTTTTTTATTTTCTTTTCTTTTGCAGAAAGTTCTATAATCAGGAAAAAAAATTGAAAAACCATAAAATACCAAAACAAGGAAAAAAACAAAAAAGATCTGAAGCAGAGACTTCAATCTATGGCCAAAAGAACTTCCTTTCAGTTTATGACATAAGTTTGTAAAATTTTTTCAATAGATGAGTTGACATTTTGGTTTCCAAGGCAACATAGTGACTGTTCTTGTTCTCTGAGTACATTTATTGAATGGTGTTTTGGGATGACTTATCTGGATTCTCTCTGTTTTGATTTTGGTTTTGGTGATCCGCAGTGTGTGGGTGATGATGAATAAACTGACTAGAAGGTTATCTAAACTTCCAGAAGAGGTCCGAGGAGAGATAGAACCTTATTTTATGAATTCTGATCCCGTTGTGGCCGAGGATAGCCGGAAATTAGTGAAACTTGATGACAGGACAGCAGAATATGTGCGTAAAGGTTTAACTGTGAGTCCCTGCTGCCCCATCTCTTTCTTCGGTATAGTTGTGGCTGTGGCCACTTGTAAATTTGTCTTTCTATTCAGTCGTTGTATTTCTTATTTAAAAGTTTATTTTTAATTTGCAGCCCAGATGGAGTGACTTGGATGTGAACCAGCATGTCAACAATGTGAAGTATATTGGTTGGATCCTCGAGGTAGACTCACATCCAGTAACACTTCAATGATTTACTTTCGAACTTCCCCCTTTCCTCATATTCTCCCATGATAACAATTGAACAAAATAGTAACCAGTTTATTTTAGATACCTTAATTCTTTAATCTTATCTGTGATGTTGAGCAAGAACTTGCTTGGCCCTAGAAAATTTTAATGACATAAGAATTAGCTATTTTATCTTGGTTTTTGGTTTATTCAGTAAAGCATAGAAGTTAGTGGTGGCCATTTTTAAATCACATTTATGTTCCCGCCAAAAAGCAAAATCTTACTGTAGCATTTCCTAGAAGAGTTTTAAGTTGCATTTATCGATGAAAATGAATTGTGTGCCATTACCTTGTCTTGGCTGGTACTGATTACTGGTTGCTTTTTTTTTTTTCTTGGAACCAATAACCTCCAAGTTTGAGTGGAGGAGGCTAATATGAAACCGCAATTTAGGAATTCAGTGCTTGGAATCTGATATAGGATTATATATATTTTATCATGATTTTCACCAATTAACTTAATTATATGTTTTGAAGTTACATGCGTTTTTAACTGGGAAGGTAATTCTGGTTGCAGAGTGCTCCATTGCCAATCGTGGAGAATCATGAGCTTTCTTCCATGACACTGGAGTATAGGAGGGAGTGTGGGAAAGACAGCGTGCTGCAGTCACTAACTGCTGTCTCCTCCGACGCTGGTGTGGGTGACTTGGTAAATTTGGGTGAAATCGAGTGCCAGCACTTGCTCCTACTGGAGGATGGTTCTGAGATCGTGAGAGGGAGGACCCAGTGGAGGCCTAAGTATGCCAGAAGTTTTGGTAATGTGGGTCAAATCCCTGCAGAAGGTGCATAGAAAAATCCGAAGTTCTGAATTGCGGGTGGAGGAGGGGGCAGCAGTCTCAATGCTGTGTGTCAATGATTTACGTAGAATCTCTTACCTTCTTTGAATTTTATATAAATATATTCCTTCTGATTCGTCTTCCTTCGGGGAAAGTGGGGGTAGGAAGGTTAGTGAGCTTCACTGTAATTAGCTTTTGTTTTATTTATTCTCTTTCTCTCTGTGTCTCTCTCTTGTTTTATTTATTCTACTTTAGGTTAACCAATTTTAAATTTGTAAGGTTATATATAATTTTGGCATTTCCTTCAATGGATATTTGCTTCTCTTCTAAACCCTCTAATTTACATATCTTTTTCTTGGTATTTAGTCAAAATTCATAATCATGACAAACCAGTAAAAAAAAAAAAAGAGAGAAAAAAGAGAAAATCTGTAGGTCCAAGAAAATAAAACGAAGGCCCGATTGTAATCGTTCTAACTTAATTATTCAGCTTTTATTTTGATCAAACTTGAGTTATAAAAATGAAATTTAATAAAAAAGAAGTTTATGTCCAGTTTGAGCATTGAACTGGGAGTTTTGAATTGACTATGAATTTGGTCAAGTTTAATTGGACCCAATTACGTAGTACTTAAGTGTATAATCTTTTGGTATATTTATATAATATACATTCGAATATCATAATGTTTATTTATTGGGGCTAGCAATAGATTTGATGCATTGCACCTTTTACAACGTGATTAACCATATAGAAATGGATA
The DNA here is from genome assembly GCA_038381775.1 of Adansonia rubrostipa. Taxonomy (NCBI): domain Eukaryota; kingdom Viridiplantae; phylum Streptophyta; class Magnoliopsida; order Malvales; family Malvaceae; genus Adansonia; species Adansonia rubrostipa. The sequence continues at coordinate 3,441,544 of JBBYHM010000022.1, read as the reverse complement.
TAACGCAAGATAAATATAATAATAAACTTAATTATTATTTTATAATGCCATTCCATGTTTACACCTATGTTATTTTAATTATTCATACATATATTCCCATGAAAAAAGGGTCCAACCCCCGGCCGCCATGAAACTCCATCTCGCATGATTGTAGCCATCAATCCCTAACTATATAATTCATTTTCTTCATATACACCATAATATTAAGTGAACCATTTATGTCATAATTAATAAAGCATAGTTTATTTTTGTACATATTTATAAACAATATATATAATTCGAAAGTTATTGAGCTTTAGAATTAACTTTTCTCCTTTTTTTTCATTAATACCAATTTAGCATATATAAGATAAGTAGAGGTGTCCATGGTTCAGAATAGGCTAAGATCCAATTTTTTTTTCATTTTTTTTTTGTCTAGTCCAAATGTCCGAGTTATTTTAAAAAAAATAATAAAAATTGAAAATTTATTTTTATATTAATATCTATATATTTTATAATTAAAATTTTTAAAAATAATATTTGTTATGATTAAATAGTAATTTAGGTTAGAGAAAGTTGTGTCCAAAGCCCAACCTAAACGAGTAACTTGACCAACTGGTAGGTTTAGAGATCTCGAAAACGATTTTATATATATATATATATATATTGATAAAAAGAAGATACGAGAATATGAAAAAATAATTGTAGATGCAAAGATCATAATATCAGACTTTCTAGATGTGATATTTTTAATTTGTTTTAACCATTTTTGTAACAATAATAATTAATTTATTTATAATATTTTGGTTTTTATCTTAATCAAGTCGAGTTTGAGCTTCTCATTGCTTAAGTTCAAACTTGAAGTAAATAGTCCTTGGGTCTCTCTCTTTCTCTCTCTCTCTCTCTCTCTCTCTCTATATATATATATATATATATATATATATAATTGTCTCACAAAATGTTTATTTAGAAGGCTTAGAAATAGATTGATACATTGCACTTTTACAACTTGTGAATTATATAGAAATGGATATAATGTAAGACAAAGTAGACTTATAAATTAATAATTATTCTATAATGCCATTCCATGTTCTTATTTGTAGTTTGGATACAAATACGTTATATTTTAATCATTAATTTATGCGTATGCATAAGAAAAAAGGTCCAACCCCGTCACCATGATACTCTATCTCGCATCATTATATCCATCAATCCCTGACAATAGCTCACTTTCGTCATATAACCTAAATATTATATTATTAAGTGAACTATTTATGTTATTAATCAATAAAAGAAAATTACATGCTAATCAAACTTCCTCGATCTACTTAAGAAAAAAAAAAAAACCAAGATATTTGTGCATGCTTTATATTCTTTTATATTTTTATAATCAAGATATATAATTCATAAATTATCATGCTTCTGAATTAACTCTTCCTCTCTCACTCACTCACTCACTCTCTCTCTCTCTCTCTCTATATATATATATATATATATTTATTTATTTTGATTACCATTTTAGCAGTAAGTAGGACTCTAAACGATTTACAGGATATAGATTGATGGAACTAGAAAAGTTATATAGATTGATTTGTGATAAAGATTGATGAAAAAGTTAAAAGACGTTGAATTTGAGTGAAAAACAATATGAATATAAAATAATCCAAACTTAAAAAAATATATATAATCTTAAACTTAGTAAAGTTCAAATTTTTTGACATAGAAAATATTGTAATTAATCCAAGATTGATTAAATGTATACCACCTTTGAATAAATGTATTTTTGTCGCACATGTTTTTCCATAAATCATCCAAATCTTGAATGAAAGTATCATGGTATTTAATATAAATATAAATATAAATATAAATATAAATATATATATATTTATATTTAAAGTTGTCAAGGTTTGAACCATGTTATTATTGGCTACATTATTTCATTTCTAATTCATACTTCCATTAAGAAAACTAATTTCCTAGAAAAAAAATTAATACATGCATTCTAAGTTATTATTGATTTATATATTATGTATAAGATTTATATTTGATGTACTAAAATATAAAAATTTATACACTATTAATGAACTAGATAATGTCATTTTATTAAAAATAAATTTATTTATATATATATTTTAAACTTTTAATTGAATGATATTATCTAGTTCAATGATAAAGTATAAACATATACAACCAATATATGAAATATAAACTCACTTAATAAATTGCATATTTTATATGCATGAGTCCATATTTTGATATATATATATATATAAATATAAATGTTAGGTAAACAAACATAAGTTAAACAGAGAATAAAGTTTAAAACAAAAAAAATTGAAAAAAAAAAAAAGCATCTTGCCAAAAGAAAAGAAGAAAGAGCATCGGAGTATGTATATATGCTTGTAATTTACTACTTTCCTGGTAATCTATGATAATCAGCCTATACCACTTAGTTACAAGAAAAAATAATTAATTTTCACAAGATTCTTTGTGTTTATTTATAAATATATTAATCTTTTTTTTAATTACTAAATAGAATATAAAAACTCCACCAACAAGTTTAATAAGATAACACACGTATTTATTAGTACAATAAAAATATAAAAATAATTATCACACCACTGAAAGTGAATATTATTTAACTTTATAAAAGAATTAATAGGTGATATTTATTCCTTAATATATAATTTTTTTTAAAAAATATTGTATGCTTAATAGGTTTATAACAATAAAAAATTTTAAAAAATAACAAAAAAAATTATTAAAATATTATTCTTAATTTCTTAAATACGGTAGCAACGGTTTATTACTATATATTACCATTTTTTTATAAGAAATATTAATTGGTATTTAATAACACTAATTGAAAAGATATAAATATAAAAAGAAAAATTAATTGATAAATTATTTTTTTAAATTCAGTAAGAACAATATATTAAATAGAAAACTTTCAAATTATAATTAAATAATTCTACATATATACATAAACTAATCGGACGTTGTTTTATTTATTTGTTGATGAAAATATTAAATACTCTATGAATCAGCTTCATCCCAGAACTTTGCACGGCGAAGCCACGTGCGCCAACCGGTTTTCCAGATTGACTTTTGAGGTAGAACTTGAAATTTCCCTTTTTTTTTTTTTTAAAAAGGCGATACTATGAATAGAAAAGCGACAGATCGCTGACAGCAGCATTTGGCACATGCTTGTCGGAGATTCATTTCGTTCCTGACTTGTAAGAATCTGACATCTGGGTCCCATTGCATTTTCCATTTGACCTTCTTACCCTTCATGCTTTCTATTGGTAATACATGACCGTGTAAGTGTATGCAAACGATTGGTCAAATCTTAAAGTGTAGAGACTATGGTGCGTTGCGAATAGTAAAGGTGCTTCTAGATTTGAATTTATTAATAACACTAAATAAATTAATAAATAAAAATTAAAAATTTCAAAAGTTTAGCTTTACAGAAAGTCATAATCTTATAAGCATCATATAATAATTATTTAATTATATCATCTTAATTAACAATTTAGGCATCAATTAATATTTTTTATTATAAAAAAGTTGAAAAAAATCATAAATTAACATAAAATATTAAAAAATAAAAAATATTTTAAAAAAAATGAAAATTACAGTTGTTCCAAGCTAATGAATATATTCTATTTTAAATGTGAAATTATGTGTTCTTCCTGAGTTTGTAGGTATTGACAAAAGTTGAGTCATTGACAAACATTCATTAAACCCACCACATAATCAAATATTCAAAATTGAATTATTACTATATTATATATTTATTTATAAGACTTTGTTAATGTTTAAACTGCTATATAATAATACAATCTTTATTTGGTGCATTAAAAATGATAATTAAAATATAAATATTATATGCAATATAATATTATTATAAATAAATATATTAATTATTTTAAAAAATATTTTAAAGATACTTGATAGCAAAATATTATTTATATAATAATCAGAAGGAACTATGTATATAGTCTCAAATTTCGTGCAAAATTAATTTTTAGTAAGCATTTTTGTCGAAAAATTTCAAACTTATTTCAAGCACGAGAATGAGATTGGTCTTAATGTTTGAAAGACTTGATTTTGATTGAATGAACCGACAAGGTGGCCCAAAATTCTATGTTGCTTACGTTACTACAAGCACCAATCCCAAACCCATTGGTCGCAATTTTCCACGTGTCTCTCCTCCAGTGGTCTGCTTCAACCTTTGATTCCTACTTTTGTGTATAAACCCTTCATCCCCTGCGCCCTTTTACATGCGAAAGAGTTTTTTTTAAAAACTCATTGGTGCAAAACGCAACAGTTGAAGGCGAGATATGACATCGGAAGAAGCACCGGCGTCACCGGAAAGTGACGTCACCGGCATAAGTTTTGGGGATACGGAGCTGACTTTGGGTTTGCCTGGGGAGGGACGGTCGTCGGCTGTTAAGTGCTCTGCAAAACGTGGGTTCATACGGACCATTGATCTTAACCTCGGGAGCTGTAAAACAAAGCCACGTGGACGTGGCGGCACGCATGTTCATGAATCCGATGCCGGAAAACCTCCTGCCGCCAAGTAAGTGTTGCGAATCCCTTTTTATTTTTTTTAAAACTGTTTTTATCACCTCCAAAATGGTATGTATTTCTAATTTTTGCTATATTAAATGACATTTTACTGGTATTAACTTTTAATGAAAAATGAAAAGTTATATTATTGTTCTTCGGATTCATGTAACTATATATGAGAGCATCTTTAGGTACTCTTATTATTTATAATTAGAATATTATGTTAAATATAATTATTGATAATTATATTCATCATTTTCAATTATTTGAAGATTATAAATATATTTATTATTATATAATATATATTTTTTTAAAAAAGTGTTTTTAAGTACTCGTTAATTAATAGAATATATATATATATAAGCTGTGCATAAGTCGGCTTAAACTAACTTACTCGAAGTAATTTGATTAAATCAGTTTGGTTAAGTCAGATTGATAGTTATCTCAGTTTTAGAGGTCAGTTAAGTAGGTTAAGTTAATCATTTATTAGTTAGTAAAATTATTAACTGAACTGACTGAATTAGCCAAATTTATAATATTTAACATATTTTTATTTATTTATTTTTCTTCAAGTTTTTTCTTCTTTAACAAAATAGTATTAGTATATATAGATTTTAGTATATATATCTATTAACTTTTTTTATATTGTTTATTTTATTTTTATAAAATTATTGCAAATTGACATTAACATCATTACATCGTATGGACTTAAATTTAGTTTACTTATATTTCAAATTTAAATAAAATATCAAATATTATTAAAATTTAAATTTAATTTGAAATTTAGCTTAAAATTATTAAAATTAAAAAAAAAGATTGTTTGCTAGTTTGGACCATGTTGCTATTTTAAACCTCTTTTTAACTGAATTAACCAACCAAAATTCGTCTTTTATCAAGGTTGGCTCATTTAGTTTTTGATTTTTTTCTATATATATATATA
>JBBYHM010000022.1:3409341-3435953 GCA_038381775.1 Adansonia rubrostipa | reverse complement strand
TATATATATATATAATTGGATGGTTAGAACTTAGAATACTTGCAATTATTGTTCACAATTCTAAAGCTGTGAAGTGATCAATATTTTAATTTTATGACATAGATAAAGCATATTTCCTTAATTTTTTTATTAATTTATATTTATTATCACATATAATTAATCAATCATAATTTTAAATTATACAAAATCTACTAAAATATTACGTAAAACTCATTTTTTTAAATGATAAACTACTATATTAATTCTATGTTTTAATAACTATAAAATTATAATAAAAAAAATTGCAACTGCAATGCTTCCTTAAATCCACTAAATTTGCATATGTATAATATATAGCATGTGGAAATGTTGGATTGTCAGGGAACCAAATATTTTTCTTCTTGCTCTTCATCATGTGATAGGCCGAAAAATCACGTAGCTTAAAATCCCATATATTTAAAAGAATGAATATATATATATATATATATATATATAAAAAGTAAGGGTTTGCTTATGCTAATGTAAAATTAATTTAGTTTCACTCAATTATATAATTCTTTATACAATAAATATTTTAATAAATTAATGGTTGGATTTAAAAATATAAGCATATTCATCATATACGTAAAGTTTTCGATCAATTCGATATCTCTATCTTATTAATCGAGAATATTTCTTTTTCAATACATTTAAAGTTGAAATATTTTTATATCGAGCTAATAATTTGATATTTTTAATTTACTTAAAACTCGACGTGCATGATTTATATGAATAGAACATAAAATATGACGATTGGATTAAATAAATATTAATCATATAAAGAATTATGTACGTATATAAAACTAAATTAATTTTATATTACCGTACGTAAATACCTACTCATATAAATATATGATGTTGATGATTGATTTGTGTGATACATATACATACTATTGTATGGCATTGAAGGGCACAAGTTGTTGGTTGGCCACCGGTGAGATCCTGTAGAAAGAAGGCTATAAATCATGAGATGGGTAAGCTTTACGTGAAGGTGGCTGTGGATGGAGCACCCTATCTCCGCAAAGTAAACCTTCAAGGTTACTCCAATTACCAGGACCTCATCAAAGATTTACACAATTTCTTCACTTGCTTCACCCGTGAGTAATATTATATATTATTCCTCTCTCTCTCTCTCTCTCTCTCTCTCTCTCTCTCTCTCTGATCATTAATTTGTTAATATGATATTTATAGTAAGATTTTCATATTTTGTTGATAAGTATCTTTAAACACTTATTAAGATTAATTAAATTATTATTTATTGTAATATTTTATTTTATATGAAATTTAATAGTTGATATTTGTTTTTGATGAATTTCAAATTCTAATACATTGAAAATAGTAACTTATCTACTATGATAATCTGAAAAGTATCATTAGAATATTTTTTAATAAAGCTCTTTATAACAAGTACAAGATTTTTGCATTGGTTACAGTAATTGACACGCATAATTTATATGTAGATGTAATAATTAGGTGACAAATATTTATTTCAATAATTCATTAATATATTATGTAATAAATAGCTAATTTCTTTCAAAAATTTGATTACATGACGAAGTTCGAATAAAAAAGATATATTCTGACGTGATATAATCCTTTCTCCTATCTGTCTAATATAACTAAAGGCTAATCAAATAATGAATATATTTGTTACTCTAAACCTAAGTAAATGAGGGAATTGAAATGGTAGTTTTATAGGTCATTCTAGTACGGATAAAAACAAGCTTGTGGATGTGGTGAAAGGAATGGAGTATGTACCAACATATGAAGATAAGGATGGTGACTGGATGTTAGTTGGAGATGTTCCTTGGGAGTAAGTTTTAAAATGTCCTTATATTTTCCTTTATTGTGCTTTTCGTGATACAACATGCACCTAACTTTCAGATATTTCTGTCTTTTCATTGTTTGTAACAATTCATAATTTGAAAATATTACCTCATAATTTGATTTTTGATCTTTTTTGCTCAATGACTCTCCAAATCTTTAATGCTACTTGATTTATAAAAATCATACAATTTTAAACCTTATATATAGGTTTTTGTAATTAATTAATTGATATTTAAGTATGATAAAGTTCCTATGTGCACTGGGAAACCTCATATATATATATATATATATATATGCATGATATTTATTGGCCATTAGGGTTTTTTTGTGTGTGATCACAAAAATTATTTCGCGAAAAATCCAGCCTTTTTTTCATATTGAATTGTAGTATACATTTTTTCACCCTCTAAGCAATATTTAGAATTATATCGGTGGTTTTGGTTGTAATTGTCATAATTAAATTTATGAAATAATACCTAATTTTTCTTGTAACAGGATGTTCATACAATCTTGCAAGCGTATCCGCTTGATGAAAGGCTCAGAGGCTGCGGTCTTTAACTTAGGTAATACATATATTACATTAATCACACTTTAAAACTTCGACATTTTAAAATATTTTAATTTTACAAGTAGATTAATTACATGTTCCATTTATTTTTTTAAATAATTTTAGAAGGTATATATATCATTCTACTAATGCCCTTTGTAAAATTTAAAAATTTAATTGATAATTGATAAAATAATTCTCCTTAATTAGTCAGTACTTCTCTTTTTTGATAACTAAAATTAACTTTAATTAATTAATTAATTAATTAATTCATGCAGCAACAAAAGCTTCTACCACTACGAAATGCTGAAGCCCAAGTTGAGAGTCAGATAAATCAGATATTTTATTTCTTTGAATTATGTTATGTACGTGCTAAGAGCATGCAGTTATCTTGTTTGTAAATTTATTGTTGATGAACAGGAGAACTAGAGATATATATATATATATATATATGTATATTATGTCTGTTTTATGTACCCAAGCTAAATTAGTTTTATGTCTTTTAAAAGTTTTAATAAAACCTGTTTTTTCCTGAAGCAAAAAATAAAGTTAATATCTTTTTAACTTGTGAATCTCAAAAGTTGACAGAAGAAGCACTGCCCAAATTAAGGTGGCAACAGTAGTATTAATTGACTTAGAGATGGTTTACTACTTGTTTTTGTTTGATTGCACCTTTTAAAAGGCAATACCTACCCTATAATCATAAAGCTAGTGCAAGCAAAATTACATGCGATAAGTAGCATTCCTTAATTTCAAATAATACATGGCTGAAATGTGATAGAGAAAGCGAAAGTAAATTCGTGCAAGGATCGGATACTTTATTCGGTTTAACTTAAATAAGTTTGAGTTTGAGCTTTAATTTAATTATTTTGAGTTAACTGAACTTGATTCGAAATAAAATTTTTAATTAAAATAAATTTAATTATAAATATATCTAGATATTAATATTAAAAATAATTTTTTTATAAAAATAAAAAATAATTCAAACTGACATGTCAGATTAAATACGAATTTAATCTTAAATTTTAAAATTTTTTTAAATCACGGCTTGATCTATGGCCCATGGTCCATGGATACTTTTACTTGAAAGTAGGAGCAAGTTAAGAATCCTGACTCTTCGCTCTTCTCCATCCATCTAACGACTTTTATAATGTAGAAGATGCTTCGGTTGTTGAAAGTGAAGAAGGGAATAAAGCCGTATATTTATAATGAAATAGCTTAAATAGCTCCTCGTAAAAGACTTATCAAGTTAAGGTTATAACCACATTAATTCAAGAAGGCATGCAAAACCCATATTATAATGGATTATAATTAATTAATTAGTTAATTAAGCTCTCTTTCACATTTCACTTTAAGCCTATTTTACAACCTATTTTATTTAAATTATCAACCACCAATTACTGGTAACCCTCTTACTAAAAAGCTCTTAACAATTAGCAGATAGATTACATCTTATCAGACCCTTTGGTTTTCTTTTATTTTGCAGTTTAATTGAATGCAAAATTATTAGGAAATGCTAAAATAAATTCGATTCCTTCAGTTAAAAGTACGAGTGCGTGCCATGGATTTAATTATATTAGTTTAAAATTAAATTCATTTTACATATTTGCATAATTTTATGTGTGATTCATATATGTTTAATTTTGCTATTTTATTTTATTTATTATTCATGTAAGTCATGCATATCAAGATTTAAGTAAATTAAAAATATATTATTATTTATTCAATGTAAAAAACTTTAAACTATTAACTATATATTGAAATACTAATATTCTCGATCGATATTATTAATATATATATATATATATATAGATATATATATATATATTGAAACCATAAGAGCCTTCGTAAATAGCCTACTGAGTTATGTTCTACACAACTGTTATATCTATTGATGAACATCTTTGTAATCCATACAAATTTTCAAACAAATTATTTGATTTTCCTAGTTGTGTTAGTGTATATTTTGTTTGAATCTTATAGCATATATTTGCAAAAGTAATTGATCAATTTCATCTTTAGAATTGTTCATTTAAACTAGAAAGTTCCCATATTTTTATCAATGCCCAAGTTTCATAACTAATTAATGAACTATGACTTTAAGGAAACTAGTCATGCAGTCAAGAATATGAGACTTCAACAATATGCAACCATAATATCGTTTATTTATACTCATGTGATAATAATAATAATAATATGGCTAAGTGATTGCAATAAAAATAAATAAAAACACATGGACACCGTACTGTCTACTGAGAAGTTTCTTTTGGATTCTTGATTTTCTTATAGCATGAAACTAAAATAAATGTTAATCAAAGCAAGTGGCAACCCAACTTGTTTGCGCTGGACTTCCAAAAAGAGTAATTCAAGCTAAAGAATGTTAAAGAGAATGAAATCTGTAATATGCAAAATTCATTTCAGTCAACCATTTTTTTAATATAAGATAAATGTTCTGTTACTGAACTATAAATGGAGTTTGAGTTTTTTTTTTTAAAAAAAAATTATTAAATGATATGAATACAATGTGAAAAATTTAAATCATTATTAAGAAACTGTAGTCTGAGTTTATAAGAAACAATATTTTATTTTTTAATCAAAATTTTGGTTTTTTTTTAATTTCAAATAATTTCTATAATTAGAAAAATAAAAATGTTTTTATATTCTGATTTGTGGAAGTAGGAGGGCAGATGTGGAAGCTGGTAATACACTTTCCTTCCTTGGATGCCGTGGTCGAAACTCGAAAGGACTAACGCAAAATTATTATGTTGGTGAACAGCAAAAATTCTTTCAACTCTATTATTGCAAAGCAACTATGACAGTAAAGTAAATAAATAAATAAATGAAACCCTTCCTTTATTAAAAAATAAAATATAAAACACCATTTTCTAACTTTTAAGTCTTTTAACTTCCAAAACGCAGCACAGAACTATAAAATCAAGCAGTTTTAGAGTTGAACTTAATTTATCAAGGAAATTTTACGATAAAAATCAACTTCTAAATTGAAGGGGATTTTTTCTTTTTCATTTTTTTTTAAAATTGGATATTACTCCACTTGCATTATTTTAATTTTAGTCACAAAATTATAACTACGCAATATTGTTTATGTATATAGTTACTAGACCTGATAATTTATGTATTCGTGTTATATTTATATATTTTATTATGTTATAATTATGTTTAAGTTTTTTTTACATTTATATCAATTTTGATACATTTATAATTCATATAAGATAAATTTTGAGAATGTATTGTGTCGTGTCATATTTTTTTAACTTTAAATATATTATATTCATATAATCATGTCAAATATTATCAGCTCTAATAGTTACCGGGCAAAGAATTATACTTTGAGCTTGAAGACACCTCATTTCAGAGTTGCTCATAAGCATGATCGTGTCGATTTAAATTTTTATATGAAAATTTTTATTTATATTAAAATATTATTTATATATATTATAATTAAATTTAAATAATATTAAATAAATAATAACTTGAGTTGACTCGAACCACGACAAATTAAAAAATGTACGCTAAATCTAATCTTATTTAAACAAAATTTGTCACATTAGATGAATTAGTTCAACTTTGACATTACGTGTTTAAATTTTTATTTGAAATGTAACTTTTTTTTTTATCACGTTTATCTTCTTTCTTTTCATTATTTTTCATTGATACAATCTATTTTTTTTCTTTGTTGATACACTTCACTGATTATATTTTGGTACTAAATATAAATGTGGTAAACTTCAATGATTGAAACTCCAACAGTAATTTAACAGAGGTAAATTTCTCATATACGCATTACATTATTGAAAGTAATCCTTTCTTACTCGGTCAGCCCTTTTCATATTAGTTTAGATTGAAGGGATAAATGAGACGTTACCCAGTTTGATTAAAAAAAACCTCAAATTCCGTGTTTAATTATGTAGATTTAAACTCAACTTTAAATAATTTAAATTATTAAATAAATTAAATTTAAGTATTTGATTATTATAATTCATAAATTTAATTAATTTTTTATTTTTAATTAATATTAAAAAAAATATTAATTTAAATTCTAACTTAAACTCGTGCTTCTTAAAGCTTATGTTTGGCTAGATTAATCTCTAATTTAGATATTAGAAATAATATATTAATTAATGTTTTAAAATATATTAAACACTGTTTAACAAACTCTTGTTATTATTTTAGAAATAATTTTTTACCCTATGTCCTCTGTTTCTGTGGGATGACTGGTGCTAGTAGTGCCTGCCTGCAAATTTCTCAGAAAATGCCACACCTATCATTCTCTTCAATTGAGGAATGAAACTGCTCATCCTTCGTGGAGATCAAACACCAGCAAGCTACTCCATATTTGAACTCAAACTCCAAAACAATTTCTTCCTGACCCTGAAACTAATGAAAAAGCAGCAAAATGCTGTCTTTGTCTAAAGTCTAAACCAATTTCGGAGTTTCGCTTCCTTGTTTGTTGAGAACAACTTTTTTTTTTTTTTTCTCTTGCATCTCCCAATCTTATCTTTGACAGCTCAACAAATACAGGTTTTTTTTTACTTTTTCAGTCTCTTTTCCTTTAATGTCTTTATTCTTGGCCTAAACCTGCATGAATCGTTTATTTATTGGTCCTTTTAGGCCAAAATATTTTAGCTAAATTTGTCTGCTTGATGATTATATTTTATGTTGGTACTTTCTACCCTAATGGTAGTTTATAGTTTTGTTAGTTAACAAGTTGCTATAATTTTGATATATGAGATCTGGGTTTCTTTCCATTTGTCATAAGCTTGTGATTTGATACTAGATCTTTGGTGATTTACTCTCTTTTTTAACAATTTATTTTACCAGATCTGAAGTTTATATGCCATTAAACCAAATACGTTTTTGTCTTTTACAATTCATAAATATAGTGCTGCTGTTAGGCCCCTGTTTCTTTCTAAAGTTTTTAATTTTCTTTCTGGGAAATTTAGTTTTCATGTTTTATGGTATCAGAGTGAGTGCTTTAGCATGATTTATTTTGCTATCTGTGAAGAATAATGCTGGTGGCGGTTGTGACATTGTAATTTGGGGTAATTGCTTTACTGAATTTTCTTCATGTTTTCATTTTTATCCCAGCTTTCTATGGATGAAAGCTAAATTCTAGTATGTGATAATTGCTAGATACTGTAGCTTAGTTTGCTATGCTAGATCGGAAAATTTCAAAGCTTACACTTTTAAGGAAATCATATTCCAAAAGTAGACACTTTTGAGAATTTCTCATTACTAGTTGCAAAATGTATCTAATTCTCCCAAAAGGAATAGTTTTAACCTTAAGCGTTGAAAAAAAAAAAAAATTGTTAAAGATCCAAACATATCGCTTTGCTGCTGACTTTGGCATTATAATTCCGGGAATTAAGGACAGATGCCTCTTTATCATGGCATTTCAACATTTTCTGAATTTGTTATTTGCTGCATTGAATATTGTGCTTGTTGGTATATCAGTTTGATCCTATGAATATCTTGTCAATCAGAATTATAGCCTGTTAGAACCTTAGCAAGATTTCTCTTGCCAGTTACTGAATCAATATGGTTGAAATATTACAACTGAATCCATTTCTTGCTAAATTATTATCATGACACTATAAATTCTTGGTGTTCTTTATCTTTTTTTTCCCCCTAACATATTGATTCCATCCCTCTTTCACTTACAATTTTAAATTGTATACATTGATTGAATCACTGTTAGTCTGTACAGTTTGATTCAGGCAGATTGTGTTGCTGGAGGTTGCTTTAGCGAAATCATGCTCAAACAAATTCTAAGCAAACTCCCACGAAAGTCGCAAAAATCCCACTCATTGGATTCAGCTGGAATTGATTCTGGAAACTATACTTCTAACTCAGGCAATGGAGTTCAATGTACAAATATTGGGAATAGTATATCAAGTCGACTAACTGTTGTTAAACGAGTGTCCTCAGCTGTTTTTCCTGCTAGCATCATGGTTGGAGTGGAGGCAGTGGAGCCCAATGTATCTTTCAAGGATGTTTCAAATCCACAGAAGCAAACCCTTTTTATCAGTAAATTGAATCTGTGCTGTGAGGTTTCTGATTTCAGTGATCAAGATAAAACTAGTGCCGAGCAAGATCTTAAACATCAAACATTGATAGAGCTTGTCAATTTCGTTTCTTCAGGGTCTGCGAAGTTCACTGAACCAGCAATTGCAGCTATGTGTAAAATGTGTGCCATTAACTTGTTCAGGGTTTTTCCACCTAAATATCGCTCTAATAGCACTAGTGGTGAAGCAGATGATGAAGAACCAATGCTTGATCCTGCCTGGTCCAATTTGCAACTTGTATATGATCTACTTCTTTGGTTTGTCAGTTATAGTTCTCTTGATGCAAAGGTGGCAAAAAATTATGTAGATCAATCTTTTATTTTGAGGCTACTCGACCTCTTTGAGTCTGAGGACCCCCGGGAAAGAGACTGTTTGAAAACAATTCTGCGCAGAATTTATGGGAAACTCACGGTGCACAGGCCCTTTGTGCGAAAAGCTGTTAGTGATATCATCTATCGTTTTGTTTTTGAAACTGAAAGGCAGAATGGTATCGCTGAACTCTTGGAGATTTTCGGAAGTATTATTAGTGGCTTCGCAGTACCATTGAAAGAGGAGCACAAGATGTTTTTGTGGAGAGCCCTCATTCCTCTACACAAACCAAAACCAGTGGGTGTTTATCATCAGCAATTAACATACTGTGTTGTACAGTTTATAGATAAGGATCCAAAGTTAGCTAATAGCGTGATTAAGGGACTGTTAAAGTACTGGCCAGTTACAAATAGCCAGAAGGAGTTAATGTTTATTAGTGAGTTAGAAGAGATTTTGGAGATGACTAGCATGGCTGAATTCATAAAGATCATGGCTCCACTGTTTCGGCGAATTGCATTCTGTTTAAACAGCTCCCATTACCAGGTATATTTTCCTCTTCTAATCACTATGAGAAAACTGTTTGAGCTGGACCGTATCTTTATCAATATCATTTTTTTTTTGTTTTTGATTGATTGAGAACCTTGTGTCATGTATACTTTTGGTTTCCACTTCTCTTTTTTCTTTTGATGATGTTAAGTACGTAAAGTTTTCCGTACTCTGAACTGTATGTTAGTACGATTTAAATCACCGATATTGGATGCTTTTTATTGGTGATGGGCATTCCTCTTTGCCTATTGACCACTGTCATAAGTCATTGATCACTAAAATTATGAAATGGTGATGGATGTCATGCAATGAAATGGCAATATGAAATTGTTTTCACCTTTTCTCTTTTCCGCCATTTCAGGTGGCCGAACAAGCTCACTTGCTATGGAACAACGAGCACATCCTTAATCTTATAATGCATTACCGCCAGGTGATATTGCCTCTTATCTTTCCTGCCCTCGAGTGGAATTCCCAGAATCATTGGAGCCAAGCAGTGCTTAACCTGACGCAAAACGTAAGAAAGATGTTCTGCGAGATGGATGGAGAGCTTGTGCTTGCCTGCCAGCGTAAGTTGGAGGAGGAAAACTCCCGGTCAAACGAGGCAGCTGAGAAGAGGAAACTAACATGGGAACGCCTGGAAATTGCTGCCAGTTTCAAAACTACAGCTGCTAACATCATTCCTCCTGTAAAACTGGCCGCTTGCCCTGTCACCTGTTAGTCACTCGACTCGAGACTATGTCAGAAAAGAAAAGAAAATATGCATAATAAGTTTCTAGCTGCTCTGATTGTTGGATGTTGCTTCTTGAATTTGGCTAAGTTTGTGATTCAGTAGGATTTGCATCTCGTCACCAAAAATACAAGGGGATTGTATCTAAAGCTAAAATTCCTGTACTGAAAACTATTATTAGTGATGCCACCAAAAGATTTTAGAGGCACTGAGTATTTGGGTTGCAAGTATATATCTCTAAACCTCTTGTATCGATCGTATTTTGTCTATATAAAGCAATGGCCTAAGATTCCATACCAAATCGACCTGCAGCAATGAAACTTCATTTGAACAAAGTCTCCTTTGCCATAACCTTATCAAATTATAACAAGTTTGTTGGGTTGATGCAAAAGTGGTTTCAAACCTTGTAGTCCACGAAATGTGCTTGAGATTGATTTAATCAAACGGAATAAGAACTGGGGGAGTGGGGATTAGCGGGATGGCTAAAGTTGGCTTATCCAGTCGGTACGGTCGATGCAGACTAACTGATCCAAAAGCAAATTAAGTAGGAATCCACTTGTCTTTGTCCCTATGCAAGATAAAGCTCTACAAAAGCCTACCATATCGGGCTTGTCCCTTGGCTGCATTCACTTGAACTACAACAATGTCACTCTGGTATCATATAAGGAGCCGCCATATATGTTGTTGCTGTTTCTGATGCTACGAGACTCGTTTGAGTTTTTTTCTTGGACCATGGAACGCGTTTCCTGCCTCTCTTTTAAGCCAATGTTTTCCCACTCGGTCACTTGTTTTTGTTTCTGATGGGAAGATCAATTGATCTTATTCTTATCAAATAATGTGAGTAATGTATAACGAAAATGATGTATGCAGTTGAGTTCAATTTTGATGGTAGTTAAAACATCAGTGGACTGTTAAAGGCATATCATTAGTCTACATGTCTTAATTAATTAATTTTGCTTTTCTTTATTACTAAAAATTGAGCTTTTGCAAGACAAAATTGTTTAATGCTGATTGGGAAAGGAAAGGAGTGTGATGCCAATATTATGTAATAAATAGATTGATTTATCGATAATAAAATATAGATATTTCCAATAAACATAACAATAAAGAAATTTTCAAATTTTAATAATAATAATAATTATTATTATTATTATTATTTTCTTAGCTGTTAAGACAGTTGATATGTGCGTTTGTTTCTGGCAATTTCGCAGTCCAGGGAATATAAAACTAAAATCAGGTCATACACGTGTTAGTGTACATGACAAAGCCCTTTCTCGGAGGGGAACTTTCCCTTGAGTTTCCCAGTGTGTCTTGTTGTGCACCTTTTTGCATTGCTAAACTTCTTCCTCTTTCAGCATTTCTTTAGATTTATTAGACCCTCAAATCTGAACTAATTATAGACACAATTTTCGGGGTGTCAAGACAAACAAGATAAGAAAAATGTATGCACCACCAGGCTATGAAGTTATATCATACCATCACCATGTCCGAAGGCGCCATCAGGAAAAGGGCTGTCTCTATGCTTGGTTAGTACTAACTATTAATCCATTAAACATTTGCACAATTTTTTTTTTTCATGTTTGATTCAGATTTTTGGTGCTTTTTTTTTTTTCCCCTCTTTGGGGGGGAATTTGCAGTTTGTTCGCGCTGTGTTGCTGTTTCTGTTGCTTCGAGACTTGCGAGTGTTGCTTGGAGTTTCTTTGCTGCTTTTGATGCCCTTTAAAATATATGAAGCATAAGCCAACGTTTGGCATAAAAGTTCTAGAATCCAGAACAACCTATGAACTATTGTTACCTTTTCTTTTTAACTTCTGTTATGATTAATTATCTTACAAGATTGAGACTTGTATGAAAATTTTATTATAGTATTTAAAATTTACTGTATCAGTAACTTGCCTTGCCGTGATCTTTTAGTTTTCAATCATATGCGTATGTATATGAAGATAATGCTATTCTGAAAGTTTTTGGAAATGGGATTCCAATCCCCAATCAAATTAACCATCTGGCGTGCCATGTTTCTATAAGTAATTGTTGTTGTCCTTGTATTGGAGCAGTGGGATGAGATAAGTAGCAAACCTGGAATGATATAACATTCATTTCATATCTTAATTGTAGGGAAAGAGTATTCATCCACTTTTAAATAGTTGTGATGGTACATATTCTGGTTGTTATAAATAAACCCCAATCTCTCCATTGCAGCAGTAAGTGGTGATGATAAGAACCCGCTAATTTTTACAGATTCAAGGTGTAACTCAGTTCATGAAGCTCGTTTTAAGGTATGACATTCACTTGGTTTGAGTTTGAATCCCAATATTTACAGCCCTTCTCATATTCTCAAACTTTTTTGAGTCCACGACACTTCTTAGGGTATCTCTCGACTGTCCAATTAATGAAGTTAGCAACTACTGAAAGATAGGATGAAGGGAATGAGCTATGGCTGGCTCATGGTCCTTGAAAGTGTTGTTTGTGGGTTGAAGTTGGTAGATCTTTTCACCAGTGTGATTATTATCAATGCAAACCAATTCTTTGTCTTTGGTCTAATTAATAACCTGAGGGGATATGAAAATCCACCCAAAAAAGAAAATTTATCACCAATCATAATCGCAAGGAAAAATGCAAATTGAAACATTTCCTACTACTCGAAGGGATCAGGTTAGTTTGAGGTTGGATTATTTCGAATTTTTAAATTTTTAGATTATTTTTTAGTTCAAATTAGTTCGGTTTCGGGTTAATCGGGTTTAATACTCGAGTTAATCCAGTTTTGGTTATTTTGAATTCAGGTTAATCAAGTTTAATACTCAAGTTTATCAAATTTAGTTATTTTAGGTTTGAATCATTTGGGGTTCGATTCATTTTGGATTTAAGTCATTCTAAATTTGAATCATTTTCGGGTTTATGTTGATTGATTTCAAATTGTTGAATTTTTTTTACTAAATCAAGTTATGTCGTGTTTGAGTTCGAAGAAATTGATCGAATTTTTTGAGTTTAGATTAAATTTGACAAACTTAAATGTAGCCGATTGAGCTTTATGACCTCTTGACACTTCATTATATTTCCCTCTTTGTTTTCCTTTTCTGGAATGCAGATTGTTCAAAATTACATGGGTGCTTCCCGTTCAAGTACATGTTTTCAATTCCTTTGCAGTACATTTGCACAGGTTTAACTTTAAAATAAAGACACTGATTTTGAAATGATTTGTATGCCATGGATATGACTCCTCCAATAGACCTTAGTTGAGGATCTTCACTCCGATAAGAGTCAGTCAATTTGGCAAATTTAATTCGTATTAAATTGAAATTCATCAAGAAATTTTGTACTTCAAGTCAGCTCTACTTAGTCTGAGTTACTGTTAAATAATAAAAATATTTTTATTTAAATTTAATTATAAATATTAATATAAAAATTTAATAAATTTTTAATATTATTTTAAATAATGAAATAAACTTCACAACAATCCAACTTAAGCTTGAATAAAGTCAAATATTTCCGAGCCATCGGTCATAAACACCACCTCAACTTGGCATCTTCTTTTTATTTTTTTTCTTTTATTTTCAACTAACATTTCTCTTAAACCCTAACGGACTGTGAAATCCACTTGCCCTGAGCCAGACTTACTTTGATTCCAAGCTATTATGCAGAAATCGGGCAATTGGATGTTGTCAGTTTTATTGAGAAGTAGAGACTTTCGCTCAGGAGCATAGCACAAAAAGAATCCGCACAAAATCATAAAGAACTCATCTTTCCATAGTATTCTAACCTAGCCAGTCGAGTAATATGGTAATCTTTATTCTGAAGCACAAATGGCAAACCATTTTCCCATAAGTTGATTACATTGAACATGCAGTTTATGATACGAATGGGATACATTTTCTCACTTTTGTTAACATTATTACAAGTGTACGGTCTCAGAAAATGTACACACAGGCAGTTGAAGTAAGCAGCGTGGTCAGTAAAATCGAGACGAGGTTCACAGCATTGTTGTCAAGAATGCTGAGACCTGAAATCTTCTTCACTGTTGGTCCAGGTTTTCCAACAACCTGCAAAAGAGATTTAGAAAAATTGATGATGCAGGAAGCATTAAATGGCCCACTTATATTGCATGCTGGGAGATGGTTTTCCATTTTGAAGACCCTATGTTTTAAAAATCTTTGGCATCGTTTAATATATACCTTGTTTCGGACAGTGCAGAACCCGCTGAATTGAAGTGTTGCTCCCAGCAGAGAATCTATGATACTTCCAAAAAGTCCGGCCACTGCAGAAAGGGGTATAACTAATAGCTGCTTCACGGTCATTCCATTTGAACATCTTGTAGTGAAAAATCCAACAAGAACAAATGTTAAACCAATGACACTCCCTGCTGCCAACGCTGCTAGAAGTCCTGTTTTTGTCACACCTCCATTCGTGCCCCTTCGAACAGGCTGATAATCATCTACTATTATATTAGTGAATAAATATATACATGAAAAGAAGCAAAGTCTTTTCCAAATTATATCAGGCTGGTTATATGGATAAGATTATGCATTTAAGACCATATCTAGGTGATTAAGAAAAGCAAATCCCTTCTAAAGGATTTTTGAAAAAAAATTTGACTTCATCAATAATACGACAATAAAGGTTGGAACATCATAACTATCAACTATTTGTTCGCATAGCAACTATAAATAACCTTGAAGATAATGTCAGGAGGATAGTTGCTTCAACTTAAAATGAAAGACCAGCTGATTCATTCTCCCAGAATAACAAGATATTACCAGCAAAGATGTCAAGAACTTTGAACAGGACGCGATGACATGTAGTGTGTGACTACATACATTACCATCCAAAGCAACTAGTTCTTACATCAAATTTGAGAAAAGAATGTTCACCTTAAAAGTTGTGATCAACCGTGGCTGGTCATCACTAAGAACCCCAATCTCTGAGGACCAAGTGTCACCATTGCAGCAGGAATAGTGACCAATTATACCACCGATTAAGGATGTGATAAGAACCGACTCTTTTGAGTCTAGGCACTTGTCCTCCCATCCAGTCAGGTTCCCAACAACCACAGATAAAACTGTTGCAATACCACTATTGAACAAAACTTGTATCCTGAAATAAAGAAATTGGGGAATTACCCTGTCAAAGAAAGAATCTACAATCCAGTATTAACCTGGCTACTCTACACATACGACTAGTTCTTACAGGGATTCATCACTACATCGAAGTTCAAATCATTCTTCCTGAATATTTCCGCTAGTTGTCTCATCAAAGTTTTCAACCCTGACCCACCAAAATTAGCTCATTTGATTTTTGGTAAATTCTGTAAGCATTGGTATTTCTAAATTTACAAGCCATTAGTCTTTTCCTCATGCGCATAGCATCATAGCATTGGCCAAACCCTTTTGAACCCCAAAAGAACCCCAACATAGCATTCACACTACCAACCTTCCATCAACAACATTCAGTTATTGTTGATGCAGAAATTCAAAGACTTTCACTCTCTTTTCTTTATTTTTGTTTTCAACTTGTCTTTCACAACCAATCAAAATGCTCTAAACTTTTTCCTTAGCCGGAATTAATAAAAAGGTTTAATAGGTGCCTATAAGCACATATTATTTATTTACCATTTCCAAAAGTTTTTTTGCATATATTACGTTACTTTTACTAAGCACATATTTTTGTTTTCTATATATCATCTTGACCGGTGCCTAATAGCACTGGTTAACATTTCCTTAATAAAAAGGCAACCTAAATTTTCATTTAAACTAGATTAATTCCTCCTTTTTCAAATATATATAATGGAGCATCGTGTATAGAAAGAGAAGTAGAAATATACCAGTTTCTTTGACCGCCTTCCTTAAAATCAGCATCAACTCGTCGCTTCTTCTCTTCTCCGACTTTGGTAAGCTTCGATGAAGTAAAGAAGAAGGCGAGCAACATTACCCCGAACCTGAAATTCCCATTATTTGATGACTTTCTTGGCATGTCAAACAAAGAAATAAAGAAAAATATATATAAATAAAGGGAAAAAAAAAAAAAAGAACCTGTATCCGACAGCGAAGTGAATTGTCATGACGAGAAATCCGGCAAGAGCTCCAGACAAATCGAGAGACTTTCTTCTGTAGGATCTAATCGCGATTAGGGAAGAGATTAACACAGCAATTAATGGTTGAACTAAAGTTTTCTCCATCTTTTTGGGCCCTCTAGGACAGGAGAGAATAGATTTGGGGAGAAGTTCAAGTTCCCAGCGGATGTAGCAGGTCCAGTTTAAAAAAGTCAAATGTGACGTCGAAGCCCTAGCCTCACTTAAAATAGTACCTAAGTTACTTATAATCAAACGCGACACCCCGACCTAGTTAGAACATTTTCCTTTCTTTTTTTAAAATAAATAACAATTTAGACAGATTTTTTTTACAAAAAAATAATTATTTAATTATTATTTTAAACGAAAAAGCACAAATATCTTTAATTTTATATTTATTAATTTTGTTCGGATTTTTTGTAAATCGCCAAGGATTTTAGTCTGATTCTTTTAGGGACTCGAGAATTACCCAATTGTTCTAGTCCATTTATGACTACTGCTTCCGTGAGAGAATTGGAATTGGTTTTATACAAATAGAGTTGGTAAAAAGCACCCATTTTTTTAAAAAGTATGAATTATATCGTTAAATATTTGATATGATTCCACTTAATCAAATTTTGCTCTTTCATTCAAGTAACAGATTCTAACCGATTGAAAAGATTTTTGTTTAACATCAACATAATAAAAACATATCAACTCATAGACATGACCCTTAAGCTTGGGGTATGATATAAAATTTTAAAAAATAATTACAGAAAAAGTAAAATATGTGATAATTTTTTAATCCGTTTTTGGTGTTAAAAAAGAATTACACATCCGGTGTCAGCTTAGCATCATATGATATGTAAATCTTCTTGCCTTCCCATCATATACAATATAAGCATAGCAGCTTTAGGCGTTACAATTATCCAAAAATTTTCTCAACTATACAAAAATAGGATTCAAGAAAAGCAAATAACCCTCATCAGACAACAAATTCAGAATACTGAATATTGCCTAATATGCTATGAACAGCAAGGACACTAGAAAGATACTGTTAAAAAAAAAAAAAAACCTTCAATCATCCCAAAAAGATAGTTCACAACACCCTGCGGATGTAAAAGGAAGGAAGCAGCGTGAGACATGGACACTTCTTTCTCTTTGATGCTAATTATTTCAATAAACACACTAAATATTACATAGGAATTTGCCTTACTGACTTTAAAAAGATCCGACTATCCATGAAATAAATATCCTATTTTAGCAAATAAGAAAAAAAATTACAAAATATTTTGTCCAAGTTCTAAAGCTTGAACCAACCTTTGTCTTTCTTGTCCTTTTTTTGGAAGATGAAAAAGGGCATTGTGATGCATGGGGCTTAAACATGCATACAAGAAAAAAAAATAATAGAGGCAAAAAAATAAAACGATAAAGAGAAAGGTTACCTTGTACAAGAAGAGTGCATATATACTATAAAGCTGGAAAACAGGGTTAGCCAAACCTCCCCCTCCCTCTCCCCCTCCCCCTTCCTCTTCCTCTTCCCCTCCCTCTTCCCCTTCCTCTCCCTCCATTTTCCCCCTGTCGGTCTCTGCCATCCTCTCTTTCATAGTTAAACATACTTCTTTTAATGTTCTCAGCCTCAGTGTCGTGCATCCTTTGTGCCTGAACAAGAAAAAAAATTTATTCAACACTGCAAGGTGACAAATACAACACCACTGGCAACAGGAACAACTCAGTTGGAAGAACACTAACATGATAATCTTCCAAGTCCAGTTGAGTCTGAAGCTGCCTAGCAAGGTCTTCATCACAACTAGTTTCAGGAAACTCATTTCTCATCTGAGGGGTTGCGCCAACTTTCCTATTTTCCCACTCATCCAAAGTGAAAACCACAGGCTCTTCTTGTTTTCCCTTTCCCCTGTACTTTCGACCTTTAGAATGTCGACCATTCAGGTCGGAATGGCTCATTTTCTGCAAAAGCTTCTGCGATGCAGCTTGATTTTGAAGAGGGACAGACTCAGCTACTGGCAAAAGGAAGATATAGATTAGCATAACAATACATGATCCAAATTGAAGTTCGTTCATAATTAACAAACTACATCAGCCTTGTCCTATCATAAGCAATGAAGGTGAGTTTAATCATCCAGTTCACCCGTATAAGTCCATTTAAGATTTTTTTAAAAAATGATAGCCTTGCACTAGTTTTCCCCAGTTTATTTTTATGCAGTAGAAGCTCGTAACACAATTTTCTAGCAAAGATGGCATGTAGTTCGTAGAGATCCCCTTTTGTAAGTAGGTACATGACACTTTTCCCCTTTCTTCCTCAAAAAGGAAGTCCACCCACTCATGTATGGGCAATCTCCTAGTGCTATGAAATTGAATTTAAAGGTGGTAGCTGGATGTGCCATTTAGTACTGTTAAGTATAAATAATATAGTGGTAAAGACAAAGTTGCACCTTCTTTTGATCTTGTTTCTGAGCCACTTGGATTTTCTTCAGTTTTTTCTGTTATGGAAACTGTCTTAAGACCATTATCCGCATTATCTGGTTTTATGTGAACATTCTGGTTCTTTCTGCTCCACCTGCTTTCAGTATTCCCAGATGAACCAGCCACAGTAGGTCCAGCACTCTTCAATGTTGACTCAGAGTAATCTGCACAATATCGCCATTAGATTATAAGCAAATATATATACCTACTGCACGCATCAAGCAACTATAATCACAATTTGTGAGCCATCTAAAGCTTGCATTAGATCAGATCATAGAGGAAAAATTAAGGAAAGGAACAACTTTTCAGGAGGCCTTTTGAACAATAATGGCTACTTAAGTTACAGCTTCTCAATTTCATTGTTCATTCTCTTGTTCGGTAAAATTTCATTTCCTTCATGAACAACTTTCTCAAGCTTAGCCTTTCAATTAACACAAAGTTACAAAGTACACTTTCTTTTCTGATGATCAAATATCTCAAAATTATATACACACAAACACACATACCTTATCAATTTAAAATTTTAAACTTTAAAGAATGGCAAATTAAATAATCAATAAAAAAGCAAGATAATCTACTGAAACTATAAAACAAGAGCAATATAGAGTATTCTCCAAGTTGTAAAAGTGCCTCACAACTAGCTAAAACAAGTTCCAAAAAATAATTAAGGAGGTAAAGTCAGACCAGGTGTAGCCAATGCAAACCGGAGGCCACTAATTAACTGTCAACAATAGATGGCTGGTGGTTATTCATTATGGAAGACGAAATGCTAGAGAAATATTTGTTTCTATGTGTGTGTTTCTCATCATTCAATAGTACAATTCACAAGGACTCACGTAATTATGAACTGATATAGAGGGTCCCAAGTATCTTGAGTCTTTTTCTCCCTTAACACCAAGTAATTCCAATTCAATTTTATTTTCTTAGAATCTCCCAATAATTATTCCCCAGAGAAATGGAAGAAAGATGAAGTAAATTTATCAAAGAAATGAAAATCTCTTAAAGCCTGTCAATGAAAGAGTCCACAGAACATTTTAAATGTATCTGCCATGAAAAATTGGTCAAGACCCAAGGGTTTCATTTCAAGTCTTCATATTGGCATACATAGTGTGGAACTTTTCTATGATAACTTGAGCCATCATCTTCATTAGACAACAGACTTTATATTAACAAGAGTTAACAGCTTGATTATTGTAGCCAACAACAAAGCCCATTCCAGCAATGCATTCTCTGTTTACAACTTTGTTTCTCTTAGGCTAGATTTTAAGCCTATGTATTTTGTATTTAGCAAAGCAATTAACAAGTGCTGGAACTAACTCACTCTAACTATAAGTGGCATGCAAAGGACAACAATGCAAGAGGGAAACAAGATCAAAATACAAGACATTTAAAAAGATTCAGAATGCTCACGATGTGATCTGCTGGCTTGAGCAAACCTACTGCTCAAGGGTGCCTCAATTTGCAGCTTCTCAAATGCGGGAGGGCCACTGCTACCACTTTCCTGGGACGAAGTTAATGATGAACGGGAGAAACCTGAATATTTTTGGTTCATCTCCCATTCTTCATGGAGTGGTTGAACAACCCCTCCTAACAAGGTTACCACTTTGGGGTTCAAACATAATATGCCACTATTTATTATCGCTTTATTTTCCAAACGAATCTGCCAACAATAGTCCATAGAAAGAAAAAAAAAGTGGGAAATACAATAAAAAAAATTTACGGGTTAGGTACATAGTTTATCATTAAGAATTTCTTGAAAGAATAAAAAAATTACAGGAGACTACTATCGAAAAAGTATTATCCCACATAACCCTGGCAGAATCTAATATTACTTCACAAATGAACATATATGATTGCAACACGTTCAATCATCCTTATTAAATAAGCCAACATTGATTTAATATGCATGGACATCATATAAATCCGCTTTTTTGAGTTTCAAATTCCACAATGATTATAGAAACAAAAAGAGAAAAGCTCAGTTAAACAGAAAGGTAAGATTACCTTGGTACCAGGAACCACATTGTCTGGAATTACAGGAATATGAGCGTACTCTATGGCAGTTACCTCACTATGTCCATCAGTGAGACCCAATCTCAGCAAACGTAAACTACTCGAATTCCCCGAAAGTTCCACTATTTTGCTTCTCGATATGTCCCGAACTGACGAAATCTACAGAAAAACATATTCAAAAATATGCCAAAACAAAATTCCAAAAGAAAGAGGGAGGGGTTTACCTGGAGGACTTTGGGACCAAGAATATGAGAAGCTTTTCGGAGGTTCGTGTCGGGTAAGGATTTGCCACCGATGGATCTAAGGTCCATGTTAACGAGCTCCGATTCAACCGAATCGGCAATCGAACACGTTCCCACATCATCCGATAAAGCAGTCTGTATTACTATGAGAGCTTTGACTAGGTCTGAATCACCGAAACACCAGCCTCTGGTCCTTAGGGTTTCTACCACAGCTTCGGTAGAAGCGGAAGCCGCCATCTCCTCCATTCTTGTTCCTGTAGCGCCTATGATTTTGAGTCGCACTAATAAAATAAAAGGAGCACGCGGGTCGATTCGGATCGGATCTGAAGAAATACCTAAACCAAACAGTCATATTCGGGTTATTGGGCCATGCAAACCTAAACACCGAGCTCAAAATAGACCAAATATTGGACTCTGTTTTTCTATCTTACTGTGTCTAAGCTTTCTTTTGCCTAGATTTTTCTAAGTTGAGAATTTATGTTTATCATAAAATAGCATTATTTAATTTATTTACAAATGAAATCGGCCAATTTTTTTCTATTTTTCATATTTATTGAAATTTTTTAATTTTTATTTTATTATTTTTAAGGTTTAAAAAACATTCATTTTATGCTATTTTTGTTTACGGCTAAATCAAAACTTTATCTGTCTTCGATCTTTTATTTTCGGGTGTATTTGGTAATATATAAACAAAATTTAAATACATTGAAAATAAAGAATTTTCAACATTTTAATTTTTTTTTCAATTAAGTTTTATAACTAATGTTACTTAATATAAAATTTTTTAATGGATAATTAACATTTAATGCATAATATATTAAGTCAAATTCATTTAAAAAATATATAAATTATCTACTTTTTTTGTCATAAAAATGAGATTTTTTAAATTATTCTTTTAATTTTTAATCAAAAGTATCAAAATAATATAAAATGTCATTTACTAATTAATTTCCATTAACTTCTTATAATATAAATTCAGTGCTTGTAAATTCCCTACAAAAAGTTAATAATTAAAATTTTTTTAACACTTAATTATTTAATTTATCAAATAACACTTTCGTCTAACAACTATGATAACATCGAAGAATTAACAGAAAAACCTGACAAACAAAAACGTAGAAGGTTGAACAAAAGCTCCAAACAAGCTTTTATTACTCCCTCTGCAATCAGGCCAAGAACTAGATACTAAACTTCCATGCCTAGTAGTTTGGTTTTGGATTAGATCGGATTTGGATAAAAATTTTTATAATTTAATTTAATTATTATTTATTTAATAAAAAAATTTTAATTAAATTTAATTATAAAATATATAAAATTTTTAATAATTTTAAATAGTAAAATAATTTTTTTTTAATATCAATCATACTTAAACAAATAAAATAAATATATTTCAGGCCTAGATTCAGCCATAAACGCCCCGAAGGCTTCGCAATTAAGCCATTGCTATTACATTCAGGCTCAGCCAAATCGCATGGACATGTACACTGCAAGTCCTTGGCCTTGTTGTTGGAAAAAAATCGATATCAACAATACAGTTGATCCCTTGCTTACAACGCCAGCAGGAGATTCCATTCTTCCGTAAAAGGTTTCCTAGCATCATTCCAAGTTATATATTACATATAAATATATAATACTATATATATCTATATTACTAATACAAATCTCCCCTGTCAAGTTTGTCATGGTAATTCAATCTCATCGAGTTTTACTTCTGAAAATGAGACTTCATGCTAAGATTTATGTCTTCAATTTTGCTCTGCTTTTAACATTGATCTTCCGGTGCTCGGAAGCCAATTCTGTAGCGTTCATTTCAAAACTACAACCAGGTGACACCCAGGCCAGCTTAAAATATTACTACTATGTTGTTTTCATCGACGTGTTTCGAATGCTGACAACTTCTGATTATGTCCTGCATTTGCTGACAACCGTGGGCATACGGTCATGATTTTGTGTATAGTTAACGCTTGCGACACTGTAAACTGTGGACAAGGGACTTGCCGGGAGACAGATAGTTCATTGTTTGGCTTTGATTGCGACTGTAATTCTGGGTGGAAGAAATTCCAGATCGCTTCTCTCACCCTACCGCCCTGCATCATTCCCAACTGTGAGCTCGAGCCTTTCACGTAGCACTGGATTTTACTTCTCGGATTTACATTTGATTATTTTTATTAATGAAGTTTTGTAAACGATATGTAGGCACAATCAGCTTCGGGTGCGGCACAGGGAGTCCTTCACCGCTAGCACCGCCACAATCGGTGTTTAATTTGTCCGACCGTATGCTTCTAGGACAACTTTTTTCCTCAATTCAACTGACTAGTGTTTATCATGATTTCTTCATCGTTGTTTTTATGTAGCCTGTAGCTATACTTGGTGCGGTGATGGGAGCTGCAAGACAAATGGGACTGGCTACGAATGCGATTGCAGTGCAGGCTCCGATAATTTGCTCAAAAAGACAGCCTTACCCTGCTTCAAAGAATGTAATGTTCTTTTTTTTCTTTTTGTTTGGGTAACGTTCTTTATGATATATATGGTTAAATGAACTTAAAATTTAATTAATTTATTTATATAATCAATTTACATTTAGCAAGTTCGGATTTACGTTCCAATATCTTCAAACCTTCTTTCATTCTTAAAGTATAACCTCCTTTATAAAAAAAAAAAAAAAATCAAATATTTACGAGTTAGACCTTAATCTGAAAAAAAAAATTTTTATTAAGATTCGAGTCAAATTAACCTGAATCATAAAAGTCTCATATAGATCTAACTCAATACAAGTCGGGTGGATTATGTTGACTTTACAATCCTTTGACTTGTGCAAATAGTATCAGAATTCTGAATTACTTAGTTTTTGGGTTTAATCGTAGTTAACAAAAAATTTCTTTTAACCACAAACAAAACTCGTATTGTTTGTGATTATTAGGTTGATTAAAAGAAATTTGCTTCATTCATTGATGTTGTAGTGCTCTGCTTTGCTTCAGGTTCTCTGGGAGCGGACTGCAATGATCTTGGGCTCGGCACACCACCGCCACCGTCTGGTTCAAACCCATCGTCATCTTCCCACGGTAATTATATTGTACTAGATTGGAAAATTTTTCTTTTAATTTATTTTTTAAATAAATAATAAACAAAAAAGATTGGTAGTCCTTCTTTTCAAATAGAAGTAGAAAGTTTTTTTTTTTTTTTTAATGTAGGAAATGAATAGTTTTTTTTTAGTAAAAGGTGAGTAGTTTTTTTTTCAAGTAAAAAGATAGATATTTGATTAATATTTTAAGTGAAATAGGAGAAATATTTTTAATTTTATATTTATTTTCATAAATTAAATTTGATTTTTTTAAAAAATTTCAATTGATTTGGCGTAACTTAACTCGTAACATCAAATTCAATCAAAGAATTTATTAAAAATATAAATATGACATGGATCCAGTAATAAAACCTTTCATGCTATTTTTAAATTTAATAATTTTGAATATAACAATACACCATGCACGTTTAAATAAATATAAGAATAATGTAATAAACATGATATGGTATATTTAAAAAAACAATTAATGTGATGAAAATGATATATTTAATAAAATTTATTATATTTAAAATTTTAATACGTTTAATAATTTATATTGTATTATTATTTATATGTTTTTTTTTCAAATAAACACAAAGCACGCCACACGTGCCCTAATAATCGATGGACTTCCTAAGTATATTTAAGAGATGCGAAATATTTTACTTTCATTTTTGATTTACAAATCATATGTATATAAATATATATATATATGTATGTATTATTTGCATATAATATATACTTAATATTATTTGTTTTTGTAATATTCTCCCTTTGACTGCAGGAGTGAGAGAAGTTAAAAAGGCTTCCCTGATCGGAGATGGTTTGACACTGTTAATTTTAGCTGCTCTATTTCTTCCATTGTTATAAAGGGATATCAGAACGGGAAGTCATGTTACTCATTTTTTACTATAATTGTGATTTGAAATAATAATAACAATAATCCTAAAATATAGTTTTTTTTTTTAATTCGAATCGAAAACATTTTTTCGTATATAAATTCAATCCTAAACATTTTCAATCATTTTAAACGTTAGTCCTTCCTATTACTTTTCAAACTGTGAAATTATATATCAGAAAGTTTATTAACTTGTAACAAACTAACAATTATTTGATTAGGCTAGACCTTCCATCTACAATACAACAACGTTCTAGATTATGAATGAGGTTGAGTTTTCGATTTTTTATTAATTTAATGTAGGATTACAAGTAATTTAATATTTAATATGCTTAAAATCAATTGGTAATATGTGATAATAATATATGATCATATGCAATTCAATACTTAACATATGTAAGATTATAATACTTTAACAAACAACATATATATATGATTATTAATGTAAAATTGTCAAAATTTTAAATCTCACTGTTTATAAATAATTTTTGATTCAAACCATTTGAATGATAGTTTCACCACCGATATAATTATCAAAATCGAATAAAATATTGATTCATTCAAGGTTTCGAATCTTGAATTGATTGGTTCAATTGTTTGATCATTCAAATTAATGTTGATTTTAAAAAATATTATTAAAATTTTACAAATAAAATTATAGATAATATAAGTATTTTTAGTAATTTTATAATTTAAAAAATTATGAAATAAGAATTATAAATATTTATCACTATTTAAAAAATAAAAAGATAACTTAAGTTAGAAAACTTTTTTCCTTCGATTTTTTTAAATAATAAAAGAATTATTAATTAGTACCTAAATATTAAATTAAATATGATTTAAAAATCATTTTAAAAATTACTTTTAACTGATATGGGTCCATAAAAATCGGTGGATCATGTATTTTTTTCATAAAGCTGATGGGTCTACTTAGATTTTATTGGGTCAATTGCATAATAATAATAATAATAATAATAATAATTTGATTAAAGAATTGATTCAAGTTAAGGTCTAAATCATCACATAGACCAATCAGTACTAAATTGATCCGAAATAACTATGTTTACTATTCATTAGGTGTTTAACTGATCTAATATATATTCGATTCAAATGATCTCTTTAAATGATAAAAATCATCTTTATTTGATTCGATTTATTCAACTGATAGAATATTTATCTGATTTTTTATAAAATTAGTCTTCAAATTATTCGTTAACTGTTTCAAGGCAATACTCATAAGTCATAATCCAATTTGACTAAGAATAAATAGCTTTGTTTCTACTCGTAGCTTTCCAGAACCAAAGAAAAGTGCTTTTGATTTATCGGAGTTTTAGGTAAATACTTCTTATCCTTATAATCGAAGAAATATCAAATTTGATAATTTATATATTTATAATATATTTTTTATATTTTATATGTTATAATCAAGTTTAAGATATTATACGTTTATATAAATTTTAATACGTTGATAAATAATTTATATTATATAAATTTTAATATATTCTTATATTTATGCTTCTTCGTATTATTTTTTATGTTATATTATTTTATATTATTCAAAATCAGACTACGTAATAAAATATACCATCTATTTTGCATTTTTCTATCCTTATTTCTACTAAAGAAGAATTCCATCCAAATCAATCCAACTCAACTGAAAAAAAAAAAAATTAAAATTATTGAGACGTGATAATTTTAGCAAAAAAAAAAGAAAAAAAATCAATGAAATAAATATCTTGGATTTAGCGAACACAAAATTCGTGCAATGCTTATCACAGAGTGAAAACTCTAATATATACATATATATATATATATAT
>JBBYHM010000022.1:3386334-3397620 GCA_038381775.1 Adansonia rubrostipa | reverse complement strand
AAATATTTTTAATATAATTACGAGATAAAAATATATTAATATTATATTAATATGTAAATTATTAAGTTTCGTATTGAGATTAATCATTCAAAACGAATGAAATTTATATATAATAATTTTATTCATTATATTAAAAGAATAAAATAAATTTAATGATTATATATTTAATATAATAATATTGTAAATAATATGTTAGTTATAGATTAAAGAGTGTTTAAGATATTTAGCAGATCACAATAAAAAAAAGAAAAATAAAATTAAAAATAAAGGGGTGATAGTTTCGTTGGTGTTGTTGCCTTGTTTTGTGCAGGTGAGAAGAGCGGCGAACACCCCACTGCGAAAATTCTCGCTTTTCCCAACCGTTTCAATTTCAAAAGAAGCAGGCATTAATTCCCAGCCGCACTCGCAGGTGTACCAATCGTATAACCCAAGTCCCCACCCCCCCGGTCTCCATCAACCACATGTGTTGCCCCCAGCTAATGATCTCATCAAATCCACGATTTTACTGTATATCAGGACATCTCACAACGTCAGAGCGAGTACGTACTTCTTATGTACACGAGAGTTCGCGTCGCCGTTAATATTTCTCTTTCCCGCGAGGCCTCCCTTCTTTGCTCGACTTTAACGTGTCCAAACGGATTCAACGAAGAAAAAAAAAAACCGAGAGATAGAGAAACTTGAACAACGAAGCAAACTACAATTCAATAAGCCGAAAACAGATTCAGAAGAAAAAAAAATTGTAGTAAATCAGAGAGAAGAAGAAAAAAAGCGCCATAAATGCAAAGCTCAACAGCCCATCTATAAGAACATAAGAGCTCTCTTTCTTTCACTTACAAAATCAGTCGGCCACATTTCCAAATCTCACATTCAACTCTCTCTGTCTCTCTCTCTCTCTCTCTCTCTCTCTGTTTCTGGTTCTCTTTTGGTGTTTTAGATCTTTGATTGGATGCAATGTGGAACTCGGCGGAGAACGTGTTCTCCAGGTCGGCGTCGGTCAGGGAAGGGGACGATGATGAGGAGGCGCTAAGGTGGGCGGCGCTGGAGAGGCTGCCGACATACGCGCGAGTTCGAAGGGGAATATTCAAGGACATGGTTGGTGACTTCAAAGAAGTGGATGTGAGCGAGCTCGAGTCGACCGACCGAAGGCTTTTACTTGAACGGCTCGTTAACTCTGTTGATGATGATCCTGAACGGTTCTTTGATCGTATAAGGAAACGATTCGACGCGTAAATGCTTGGCTGCTTTTTCTTATTAATTTTTACATGTCATTTAATATTCTATTAACTTAAATAGAAAGAACACAGGGAATTTCTGCTTTGTTTTGATAATAGAATATTGACAAGAACAGAAAATCAAGGATTTCTGGACTTTTGCGCTGTTCTTTTAATAGAAAACTCTGACGTTAGTTTGACCGTACGGTTTAATTGGCTAAGCTAAGCTGATCTATGAGAATATCTTTTAACAGAAAGTAATTATTTAAAGTATAACGCTATACGTTTCCCGTAATTAGAAGCAAAAGCTTGTTTACTTTTGCGGCGAATTTTATTTAAATTTGAAATTAGTCGCCCAATTTTATTGAACTCAAGAGGAGATTCAGTGCAGAACTCTCTTATAATTGATACTATATAATTTTTTCTTTTTTAATTCTGCGATTCTACCGTGGAATTATTTGCATTAGTCAACTGAATTTTATTTATCATGTTTGAATTAAAAAACTTTTTGATTCTTAGAAACTTTTAATGATCAATAAATGCTAACACTTTTGTGGTTTTTATAAAATAAAAATTAAATAATTTAACATTTTTTTTTTTGGAAATGAAAAGTTAGAATTTGCATTTCTTCAGGGAACAATTTCAGCATTTAATTTGATGTTCTCGGTTGAGGCTGTTTTTATTATTATTTTCTCCCCTTTTCTTCATCGTCACTTACATTTTGCTCTGGTTTGTGGTGTTACAGAGTGGATTTGGAATTCCCGAAGATTGAGGTTCGGTTTCAGAATCTAACTGTTGAATCCTTTGTCTATGTTGGGAGCAGAGCATTACCAACCATTCCCAATTTTATTTTTAACATGGCTGAGGTAAAATCTGAAACGATTAATTCCTTTTTTAAATGCACATATAAAGCTAGTATTTTCTCAATGGCCATTGCTAATTTTAATTTCAAAATATTAAAATGTGGTTTTCAGGCACTTTTGAGAAAGTTGCGTATATATCAAGGAAGGAGAAGCAAGTTGACCATTTTAGATGAATGTAGTGGGATTATAAGGCCTTCAAGGTGTGTTTAAATGAGTGTTTATTTACAATTACCAAATGAGTTTAACTATGTTGAAGTGCGACTTAAATTAATTCTATAATAATTTGCAGATTAACGCTACTATTGGGTCCTCCAAGCTCTGGAAAGACGACGTTTTTGTTGGCTCTGGCTGGACGCCTTGGAACTCATTTGAAGGTATTTGGATAGTTGGAAGATCCTCTGGTAATTGAACTTACTAGTTACTACCAATTATTTTGGCCGGTATGGGAGTCCTAGACCTCAAAGTGGGAAAAAAAAAAACGAAAAGAGAAGTCTATTTGGATTTTCTACCGTTTACATTGTTGAGAATTGATAAGATAGTAGTATGGTAGCGTGAGAAATGGGTAAGAAGATCGGTCTTAATGGCTCTATGTCATTAAGTGGGCTCAGGGTATGTCATTGAAACTGTGTATATGTTTGTTAATAAACAGTAATAAATAATCAAGAGGAACATCGTTAGGTAATAATGGAGCTAAAATCCCACTCTGCTGGATGTCAACCCCAATTAACTGGAAGTAATTGGTGATATCGTTAAAGTATTTTACTCTCCATTATCGAATGAGAAATTTAGTTATCTACTAATATTTCCCTTTGGGGTCCCTTTATTGTTATTCATTATATTTTTATTACTATGAAGAAGTCAGGGAAAATTACGTATAAT
Source organism: Adansonia rubrostipa (assembly GCA_038381775.1). NCBI lineage: Eukaryota > Viridiplantae > Streptophyta > Magnoliopsida > Malvales > Malvaceae > Adansonia > Adansonia rubrostipa. The sequence continues at coordinate 3,394,667 of JBBYHM010000022.1, read as the reverse complement.
GGACATGGACTAAAGGAATTTGATCCTCCAAGGACATCTGCTTATGTCAGTCAACAGGACTGCCATGTGGCTGAAATGACTGTGAGGGAAACACTTGAATTTGCAGGAAGGTGTCAAGGTGTTGGATTTAAATATGGTAAGCATTGAGATATCATATTTATTCCCATAATTCGTAATTCCTTGTTGCTTACTTATGCATACTTGCAAAAGATATGCTTTTGGAACTTGCGAGAAGAGAAAAGAATGCTGGGATAAAACCTGATGAAGATCTTGATATCTTTATGAAGGTAAGTGCGATGGTTTGCCAATATTACTTGGGTTGTTATGTTTTCATTATATTACTTCATTATGCTAAGATTTATTAATGGTGTAACTTCTTGTTTCTAGTCATTAGCACTAGGGGGGAAAGAGACAAGCCTCGTGGTAGAATACATCATGAAGGTATTCTCCAGATGCTGATCACTCGTTGATGCATGTTGCATTCTGCTTTATATGGTTTTTAATACCTTAAATGACACATTTTCTTGCTAACTGCTTTTCAACAATACTGGAGTTTCAATATCTAAAACGTTGCAAGCAATCAGAAAGTTTCATGTTGTTTGTTAATAATTCTTCCGAAGCACTAAAATTCATCTGACAAAGATTCTAGGGTTGGACATATGTGCTGACACATTGGTGGGAGATGATATGCTTAAAGGGATATCGGGGGGGCAGAAAAAGCGGCTTACAACAGGTTTACACTTTCTACTTTTTTTGTCCTTCTGTACTAGGGAGCTATCTGCTTTTCATTCATGCTGATTTGGAGCAGCTGTTATTTCAGGTGAATTACTAGTTGGGCCAGCTAGGGTGCTGTTCATGGATGAAATATCAAACGGGCTTGATAGTTCTACGACTTATCAAATTATTAAATATCTGAGACATTCAACTCATGCACTGGATGGGACTACTGTAATATCTCTTCTTCAACCAGCTCCAGAAACTTACGAGCTGTTTGATGACGTTATACTTTTATGTGAGGGCCAGATTGTGTACCAGGGGCCTCGTGATGCAGCCCTTGATTTCTTTGCTTTTATGGGATTCAGATGTCCTGAAAGAAAGAATGTGGCAGACTTCTTGCAAGAGGTACGGGCTAGAACTTGCTTTGTTAACATAAAATTTATGGTGTTGTATTTACTCAAGTTTTCTGCACACAGGTTTTGTCAAAAAAGGATCAAGAGCAGTATTGGTCTGTTCCTTTCCGCTCTTATCGTTTCATTCCTCCTGGAAAATTTGCTGAAGCTTTCCGATCCTATCAAACAGGGAAGAATTTGCATGAGGAACTAAGCATTCCATTTGATAGGCGTTATAACCATCCTGCAGCACTGTCAACTTCTCGCTATGGTGTGAAGAGGAGTGAACTTCTTAAGACCAGCCTTCACTGGCAGATGCTACTTATGAAACGGAATGTATTTGTCTATGTTTTCAAATTTATTCAGGTAATGGCTGAAACTTTATCTGCCAAAATACTAGCACATTTCTAGTGATTAGATTAATGTTAAATTTAGGGGTTTCATCTATTAGATCATTTAGTTTTCTCTTTTATCTTCCTGTCATCCCAACTCATTTCAAAGCTGGAATTTCACTAAGATTTAATCTGATTTATTAACATTGGCTTTTTGTCTCCAGCTTTTTATTGTTGCCTTAATCGCAATGAGTGTTTTTATGCGAACAGCACTGCATCATAATACAATTGATGATGGAGGATTATATCTAGGGGCACTGTACTTTTCCATGATCATTATTCTTTTTAATGGATTTACGGAGGTTTCAATGTTGGTGGCCAAACTTCCTGTTCTTTACAAGCACAGGGATTTGCATTTCTATCCAAGCTGGGCTTACACTCTACCTTCTTGGCTGCTAAGTATTCCAACGTCCCTCTATGAGTCTGGTTTCTGGGTGGCAATTTCATACTATGTGATTGGTTATGATCCTAACATAATGAGGTAATTTTGTTTTCAAATGAATTTTGGCATGTATTGTGGCAGTTGAGAGTCAGTTGTCATTTTAGCTCTAAACTTTGCAGATTTCTTCGGCAGTTCTTCTTGTATTTCTCTCTGCACCAGATGTCTATAGCTCTTTTCCGTGTGATAGGATCCTTGGGAAGAAATATGATAGTTGCCAACACCTTTGGATCTTTTGCCATGTTGGTGGTCATGGCTCTTGGAGGCTATATCATTTCAAGAGGTATTTAGACCGCACGTTTGCCATGTATCTAAATATACATATATCTATCTATCTATCTATCTATCTATCTATCTATCTATCTATCTATCTATATATATATATATATATATGTCTCTGTGTGTGTGTTATAATTTCTGATGCTATATGATTATTTACTCATCGTCAATCTGACAGATCGTATACCTAGCTGGTGGATCTGGGGTTATTGGGTTTCTCCTTTGATGTATGCTCAAAATGCAGCTTCTGTAAATGAATTCCTTGGAAACTCCTGGCGTAAGGTAACGTCAAATATATATTATTGCATTTACTTAATCATTGAAGTGGCTGCTGCATTTTCTGTTCATATGTGGCAATAGTAATGATGTCTGGAGAAGAATAAAATCAGCAGCAATAACTGTTGAATAATTGTTGATAGTTAGCATCCGCATGCTAAGTCTCAACTTCTATTCTTGTGATTAATGGGTGAATTAGAGGCGTACTTTCCATTTGTTTTTAGTTATGTCAACATTTTTGTGTTATGATGATGTCATGACCATGCATGCAGCTAGTGAAAATGGTCTCTGAGCACTCCATCTATTTATTTAGCTAGACTAAAGCTTGCTAGCTTGACATTTGCATCTCACTCTCACAGTCTCACCCCTATTCTCTAATTGTTAACCATTTTCTCTAATTGTGAGATGATTCGAGTTGGAATTTGGGTTGAATTTGTATATCAATAGATCAACTTTGGATGATAAGCAATGAAAATTTGTTTCTAAATATAGTTTCAGTCGCAGTATTCTTGGTTTTATGTTGAAACTCGAAAACCACGGTACTTGATTTCGTTGCATGCAGAGAGCTGGAAACTACACTAACTTCTCATTGGGTGAGGCATTGCTGAGAGCACGTGGTTACTTTCCAGAGAGCTACTGGTATTGGATTGGTGTTGGTGCTTTGCTGGGATACACAGTTTTGTTGAATATCCTGTTCACGTTCTTTCTGGCAAACCTTAACCGTAAGCTATCTTATTCTTATGAAAGTTTATCAATCCTGAACTTCCTTTCTTACCAAAACATTTATAATATATGGTGTAAATCTACTTAGTCTTACTCTTTTTGTCATTTACTATAGCTCTGGGGAAGCAACAGGCTGTTTTCTCCAAGGAAGAGCTGCAAGAGAGAGACAGGAGAAGGAAGGGTGAAAATGTTGTTACTGAACTGAGATATTATTTGCAGAATTCAGGCTCAGTTCGTGGTGAGTAATAGACATTTTAGATCTTTTTAGTTTCTTTAATTTTTATTTTTGTCAGTACGCAGCCAAATATTTCAGTTTTCTATTCAACTGCTGAGCAGGAAAATATTTCAAGAATAGAGGCATGGTTCTCCCATTTCAACCACTTTCTATGTCTTTCAGCAATATAAATTACTTTGTAGATATCCCCGTGGTATAGTATATTGACCCTTTTCCCTATGCTATGTGTTTTATGGAAATGTATTATTCAATTAACTTCTTATCTATGTATCTTTTTAGGAATTGAAGCAACAAGGGATAACGGAAGACAGATTGCAGTTGTTGATCAATGTTACTGGAGCATTTAGACCGGGTGTGCTTACAGCTTTGGTTGGTGTTAGTGGTGCTGGTAAAACTACACTCATGGATGTTTTAGCTGGTCGAAAAACTGGAGGGGTCATAGAAGGGAGCATACATATATCTGGTTATCCCAAAAGGCAAGAAACTTTTGCAAGAATTTCTGGTTACTGTGAGCAGAATGATATTCATTCTCCTTGTTTGACTGTTCTTGAATCACTTCTGTTCTCTGCTTATCTTCGGTTACCATCAGATGTTGACTTGGAGACACAAAGGGTAATCATCTTTCTTATGCTTTTCTTTTCTTGTCGTATTTGGCAGCATGGTGTATCATATTGACTTATTTGGGATGAATTTTCAGACATTTGTTAAGGAGGTGATGGAACTTGTGGAGCTTACTCCATTAAGTGGGGCATTGGTTGGTCTGCCAGGAGTTAATGGCTTGTCTACTGAGCAACGAAAAAGGTTAACTATTGCTGTTGAACTCGTTGCCAACCCTTCTATAGTCTTCATGGATGAGCCTACATCGGGATTGGATGCTAGATCTGCGGCTATTGTGATGAGAACTGTGAGAAATATTGTGAATACTGGACGAACAATTGTGTGCACTATCCATCAGCCCAGCATAGACATTTTTGAATCCTTTGATGAGGTCATTTTCTCTTCAAAAATTTTGGTGGAGGGATGATCTATGTACGCGCACACACACATAAATGCACAAATTATTTATGTACTTCATCATTGTATAACCATTTTGATCCCTCCCTCTCTCAGCTTCTGATTTAATCTATGATTGCAGCTTTTATTTATGAAGCGCGGAGGAGAGCTCATATATGCTGGTCCACTTGGCCCCAAGTCTTGCGAACTCATAAAGTATTTTGAGGTAGGGTTGCGCATGTTTATCTCCTAAATATGTAACTCATATGGTTTATTAAACTATGAACTTGGCCATTGACCCCCATCACCCCCCCCCTTTCCCCCCCCCCAAAAAAAAAAAAAAAAAAAAGGAAGTTAGCCTCATTCCTGCTTACTCTATATTTTTGTTTTGTAGGCAGTTGAAGGAGTGCCTAAGATCAGATCTGGCTATAATCCTGCTGCTTGGATGCTTGAGGTTACTTCTCCAGCAGAAGAAAATCGTTTGGGTGTGGACTTTGCAGAAATTTATCGAAGATCAAATCTATTTCAGTAAGAACACTTATTTTGAAATTTCTTGCTTTTGCTTATTCAATTAGTGTTTATTTAGTTCTAAACATATTTTTCAAAACTTCTTTATCTAATTCCATCTTCCTGCTTTGTTTCAGACGCAACTGGGAGTTAGTTGAAAATCTAAGCAAGCCGAGTAGCAATTCAAAAGAATTGAACTTTCCATCTAAGTATTCCCAGTCATTTTTTAAACAGTTTTTAACGTGTCTTTGGAAGCAGAATCTATCTTATTGGCGAAACCCCCAATACACAGCGGTTAAATTCTTCTACACTGTTGTCATTTCGTTGATGCTTGGAACAATAAGCTGGAAATTCGGTTCGAAAAGGTTTTCTACTAGGCCTCCTTTTAAATATTATTTAGAATTAATACAGCACAGTATGTTAACTTGTTTTGTGCTTATCTTTCTTTATTTGTTTCATAAATGGTTTTATTTATATTCCTTAGCTTTGTATCATATGTTTTCTGGTCTGCTTACTGCAGTCGTAAATTGTTTAGTGCTCCATCTTGTATTAGAAGAATGATCACAACAGGATGTTAGCAATAGACTATCAAGTTTATCTCCTTTTAGCTGGTTCAGTGGGAAAAAGTTTCTTTCAATTTCGTAAAATTGCGATGTAACTCTCCCTTGCTTAGTTTACGAGTATTTATCATCTGCGAATGTCATTTCCATAGGCATCTTCACAGAAGCTCACTGATTTAAAGCATGACCAAGGTTCTAACAGGGCTGTGCATGGAAGCATGTTACTGACAGCTTATGACTTTCCGAATAGAGTAATGAAAATTGGAGGAAAAATCTGTTTTTTCTTTGAAAATGAGAAACAAATCATTTTAATTTTATGTATTTCTATTCTGTTCTGGCTCTTCTGGATTATCTTTCATGCCCTAATATGTCATCTTCCATTTTGGTTAGCACATCTTTACTGATAAGAGTGTATTATTTCAATTTGGTTCACTTAACAGGGAGAGCCAGCAAGATTTATTCAATGCCATGGGTACCATGTATGCTGCAGTCCTCTTCATTGGTATTACAAATGCAACCGCTGCTCAACCTGTTGTTTCTATCGAGAGATTTGTTTCGTACAGAGAAAGAGCAGCCGGAATGTATTCAGGCCTAGCCTTTGCATTTGCTCAGGTCAACCTTCCATTTCCAGCCATTTTTACACGAGCAAAAACTGTGTGCCTTTTAAGTTTTCTAGAAATCAGCCTGATTCATTTCGTTTTTCTTTTGCAGGTTGCCATTGAGCTCCCTTACGTGTTTGCGCAATCATTAATTTACTGTTCGATTTTCTACTCTATGGCCTCATTCGAGTGGACTGCTTTGAAATTTATTTGGTACACATTCTTCATTTACACTACTTTGTTATATTTCACCTATTATGGAATGATGATTACCGCTGTCACACCAAATCACAATGTGGCTGCTATCATCGCTGCTCCGTTTTACATGGTTTGGAACCTTTTCTGCGGCTTCATGATTCCCCACAAGGTAAAATCAATCAGCTGTTTTCTCGTCTCTTTCACCTTGCCTAATCTGCCATGCCTAAGTTTTGTGAGTAAACAACTGTGCTGTGTAATTTTCCAGAGGATCCCTATTTGGTGGAGATGGTATTACTGGGCAAACCCCATAGCCTGGAGTTTGTACGGCCTTGTGGTTTCACAGTATGCTGATGACGATAGTATGGTTAAACTATCGAACGGAATAGACTCGATGGCTACACGACAGTTACTCAAGGAAGTATTCGGGTATAGGCATGATTTCCTGGGTGTGGCTGCTGTTATGGTGGGGGTTTTTGTTATCTTTTTCGCATTAATTTTCGGTTTTGCAATAAAAGCCTTCAACTTTCAGAGGAGATGACAAGGTTTCGATTTGAACTAAGGGAGTATGCTTTCATTGCAGTTGTCTCTCATATCATCTCATGCATTGCCACTGCACTTTTCTCAGAAACATGACTTTGTATAGGAATAGCAGTAATTTTTTTTTTTTTTAAATGCTTTCCGAGATCAGAGCTTGGGATAAGGAAAAAGATTACGTGAACCAACTGGGCTAAATTTCCGGTTCTTATTTTTGTTTAAATGCAGAACAACAATAGCTACTATATTTTTCAGCATCATTATTATTCATGGATTTTTACGACTTGATTAATTGTAAATTTGCTTTTTAGCGAATTATATTAATAAAGGTTTTTTTTTTATTTATTAATTATTATAAGGATTTATATTTGATGTAATCTCAATGAACACGATGTTACCTTCTTAAAAATTTTAAAAATAAAGGTAAATGATTTTATTTCTAGCAAGATAAACATTGATTGGTTCAAGGTTTAAATTTATACATTGTCTTCATTTTTATATCTATAATTTTTAGAGGAAAAACATACTATTTATTAAAAGGGTAGTACAAAAAAATTCTTGTGACCAAAAGTTAATAATACTTAGCTTCCTATATTATAAAAACTCACAATTTTAATTCCTATGTTTAGATTGTATTAATGATCGAATTATCTCTATTAAAAAATTATGTGAAGTGTCCATTCTATCTTCTTTTTATTTTGCTTTTTGTACGTGAGTGAAAATGAAGGCAAAATGGATATTTCATGTATTTTTTAATAGTGTTAGATCAATTGTTAACTAAATGAAAATACAAGAGAGATAAGTATTCGTTTTTAAAATACAAGAGTTAAGTGTTACTAATTCTAAAATAGAAGGGGTTGTTGGTAGTTTAACTTATTATGGATCCTGATAATTTTAACAAAAGAACAATAAAAGTATTATAGATTAAAAGTGTTCATGAGCTGAGTTAGGTCAAGTTTAAATATAGTATTAACATAAAATATGTTTGCTCAAGCACGATCCTAAAACCATCCATATTTGTAAAAGCCTTCAACTTCCGGAGGAGATGACAAAGTGATCTGAACCAAGGGAGTATGCATTCTTTGTTGTTGTCTCTCATCTCATCTCATTCATTGCCACTGCAATTTTCTCATAAACATGACTTTGTATAGGAATATTATTAATTTTTTATTTTTTTTATTTTTTTATATAAAATAGGTCTGAGCTTGGGACAAAGAAAACGATTACTTATGCTAACTACGTCAACTAATTGAGCTAAACTTTAAATTTTTATTTTTGTTCAAGTGTAGAACAATAATAGCTACTATAAGCATCATTATTATTCATATATTCATATGACTAGATTAATTGTAATTTGTAAATCTGCTTTTTAACTTATTATATTAATAAAGATTTTTCTTTTCTTTTTATTTATTTATTTATTTATTATATTTGATGTAACCTCAATGAACTTGACATAACTTTATTAAAAATTTAAAAAATAAAAATA
>JBBYHM010000022.1:3359177-3375858 GCA_038381775.1 Adansonia rubrostipa | reverse complement strand
TGAAGCAGTCGTGCATTATACGTTCTTTTTTCACGTAGCCATTTCCACTGGCCAATGTGGCCATTGCCACGTAATCCTTTTTTTTTTTCACTTCAAAATTGATAGTTCAGAAAATACATCAACTCAATTATCAGCGTATGTACATATATATATATATATATATATATCTTATTACTTAAGCAATGCGAATTATAACGTAATTATCTTTTTATGTTTCTTCAATACATTATGTGACATGATAAATTTAGCTTAATTATTTTTATTGTTATTATTAGTATCATTAAATTGCCCCACTTGCAATGAGATGGAGAATAATATAGGATGTGACCTTGCTGACACATTCTGATGTACGCTTAGATTGGGCAAATCTTTAAGGTACCTTAAAATATTTGATATTTGCCTTAAATTCATGGTTACATTGATCTCTCTCAGTCCTTCTCTACATACACAAAATGTTCAATTATAAAAATGATGGGCCAAAAGAATTTTCAAGCCGCAATCATATCCAAAATAAATGGAATATATTCTTTAGATGACTTGCTATAAGCTCAAAAAACTTCAAATAAGGTAAGAAAATATCAACTACGTTGTAAGAAATTTGCATTTCATTTCAGGTGTTATTATGATGTTTCTTGTTTTATTATAGTCTGAACAATTTGTCTTTAGCCTTCATTTTCTACTTCTAAAAATCTTTTTTTTTTTTTTTTGTTTGTTTGTCTGGTTTTAGACAATGAAGTACGTATCGCAAAATTTGTTGTCGTTGTTATTATTATTGTTTCATGCAGCGATGTAATGGAACAATACCAGGAGGAAGTGAAAAGATTAAGCGAGAAAATCATGGCACTAATGCTTAGCTCATTGGGTTTAACCCATGACGAAGACGAAGACCTTAAATGGCTCCAGCCAGCTGCGAATGGGTGCGCCCCCCAAAACACATGCCTGCTTCAACTGAACTCGTACCCAGTGTGCCCTGACCCAGACCGAGCAATGGGGTTAGCCCCTCACACGGACTCATCCCTGCTCACCTTGCTCTACCAAGGCAGCATTAGCGGCCTTCAAGTCTATAAAGATGGTGCAGGGTGGGTGCCAGTTAAGCCAGTCGAGGGCGCTTTGGTGGTCAATGTCGGCGATTTGATGCACGTTATCTCCAATGGCAAGTTCAAGCCTGTGTTGCATCGTGCAGTGGTGAACGACAAGCACCACCGCGTGTCGACGGCGTACTTCTTTGGGCCACCGAGGGATGCCAAGGTCTCACCATTTAAGAAATTGATTGACCGTGATCATCCCCCACTGTATCGTCCGGTGACATGGCAGGAGTATCTTGAAACCAGGTCAATTTATTTCAGCGAGGCGCTTGAGTCAATTCGTCTCTAATTCAACATTCTGGCAACCTCAGTCGCATCAAAATAATAATAAATTGTCATCCTACAATTTTAGTGTTACAATAAAACGTTCAAATTGGCAAAAAAATGTTGTTCATGATAGATGAATTGGGTTCAAATGACAGTGTTGATTGATCAATAGTTTGTATTGTGGTCAGCGGTGAAATTTTTTATTTATTTTCAAAAAATAATTATATATAATTGCATATATTGTGTATAAATAAATAAAATTTATATACAGTCATGGAAAAAGATCATTATGCATATATACCATAATCAATCATAATTCATATTTATTGAGTAAACTTAAGTAGTGAACTACATTTTTAAAAAATTCAAGCATAACTAAAAAGTTAAATTAAGTTGTGTAATTAGAAATAAACGCAAAGATCTATTTGATTATTTTTAAATTATATACATACATATATATTTCAATATAGGATTTATCAAACTATAGGTCATAGGAATCGAGTGTAAATCAGTTTAAATAATTAAATAAAAATAATTTTAGATTAAAATGTAAATTTTTCAAAATGAACACCATTTGAATCAACGATTTACCAAAAATTTTCTAATCAATAGACAAGTTATAAATATGAAACCTCAGAAAAATTAATATTAGTCTTTTGAAGGTTGGAAAAAACTTCACATTCAAGTTATATTGATTTAAGCTATTTTAGTACAAAAGTAGAATAGAAAAACAATAATGGATAAATTATCAGAAGCAAAATAAAAGATAATATTATATGGTCAAAAGTAGAACTAATTTAAAAAGGAAGAAGCCTTCTTAAAGGTAAAACAATTTTTCAATATATATATATATATATATATTAACACTTTGTAATCTTCAGAAGTTGATGATATGAAGATAAGCGTGATGGTGCTAGGGCTGGACATCTTTCAACTGTGTTTTCCTTTTTATCCAACAAACGGCATGAAGAAATCTCAAAAGCTTAACTGAGACCAGGTTAGGACTTAGGATGACATTTTAGCGGGCAAAAATTTGGCATAAACAAAGTACAAAAGACCTGTAAGGAAACCTTGTTATATAGTGAAGAAACTATACCATTAACAGTAGAGTAGATAAAACCAGGGAGTTTACAGATCACTTCCAGAGCTTCACACACTTGTCATAGCTAGCAGAGGCTACCATACGATTGATGTTTGATACTGCCAAGGAGGAGATAAGATTCTTGTGTGCATGTCGAGTCAATATTTTGTTTTCGATCATGTTCCAAAGCTCCAGAGTCTAGTGGGTCATAATAAGCATCACAATAATCAGTGGATTGGATGAGAAATTGGAAAAGAAACTAAACAAAGGTGATCCGGTCCAAAGAAAACAAAAGTACCATAGCTCATAAACATGATAACCAAGGCATATATATATGAAACCTCGGAAATCTACGAGCCGAGCAACACTCACCTCATAACAGCCAACTACCAACAGGGAAGAGTAAGAAGGATGAAAAACACAAGTGTTAAATTTGTTGCCACTGCTGTTCAATTCATGAACACATTCGCCTTTGCCACCAGATCCAACCTTCCACACTCTCACCAAGTCATCACTTAGAGATGCCAAATACTCACCAGTAGCATCCCAGCACACAGAATGGACAACGCTGTTATGGCCCTGCAATGACAGTTGATGTTGGTGAAAATGATTGTTGACGTTGAGGCTTAATCCGTGGATTTTTTTTTTTTTGGGGGGGGGGCGAAAAGATGGTACTCCATGCAAAATATCAAAAGAGAGAGAGAGAGAGAGAGTTGAAGCAAAAAAAGACACGATAGAAATATGAAAAAAAAAAAAAAAAAGATAATTCTTTATACCCTAAATTGATATTTTCACCAAATCTTTGTTATTCCATATCCAAAGCCATGAGATTCAGAAAAAAAAATACAATCTCTGCTTTGTTCAGAGGCTTTGTTATTTAAAAAAAAAAAAAGAACGGAATAGCAGCATAAATGGAGAAAACAACAGTATGCCAAATCATTTAAATCAAACCTCCAACTAGAAAAGTTTATGCACCATGGAGGTAAAAGTTTTAGAACATGTGCACTCATATTCCTATAAAGCCTGCTAAAGGGTTCCAAGCAACGAACATATAAATTTGTTAGGCATTCACAACAATAAATTATTTCTTGTCAAGACTTCTCCGATAGCATTGAATCTGCCAACACATGCAAAGAAACTATGATCGTGCAACATCATTATCACTTGGTTTTCTCTTTCTATATGCAACAAAGCTGGAGAGTAACCTGTAATTTGGCCCAGCAACCTTGGGTGTCTACGTCAAGTATGGACACAGAATTATCTGCTGCAGCTGCAAGGAACTTTCCAACACGAGCCTGAAATCTTATCTTAGTTGCACCACCCTGATAAAAAGGAAAAAAGAAAAAGGTACTAATGGTAAAAATAGGACTTGGAAAAGAAGAAAGGAAAATAATGATAGAGCATTTTACATAAACATTTCTTGAGAATAAATCGTAAGGCTATATACCTTGAAAACTCCAGCAGAAGTTCCATTCTTGATGCTCCAATATCGAATCTCACTATTATTATCACATGAGCAGATAAGGTCATCTTCGGTGGGGTGGAAATCAAGTGATGTAACAGTTGTAGAATGTCCCACAAAAGTACGAAGTGAATACTCCGTCTGCAAAAATAGAATCATGCATCCACAAATTAGGAAAATTTGGAGAGAATTTCATTTGCATAATTCCCATAAGCAAATGCTTCACGAGAAAACTTACAGAAAATATCCATAAAATATATTACTTTCAGATTTTTATAGAAACTAATTTTCATCATGACTAATAAAGCCTTCAATAACTAGGGATTGACTACACAATCTCATTAAGCCATCCATTTTATAGCTGCAACAGTGGAGTTCCTCTTTTATGTTTTCAATACCTAGCAGTCAATATTGTTTTGAGGTGAACTTCTGCTTCTGAATACTGAAGCAGTCTTCAAAAGTAATAGGAAACCAAGAAACACACAGCAGAATCGGTCATTTTAGAAGCAGCTTAAAAATTTTATCAATTAAAGACTAAGCAACAATGTAATTGCAACAGTGATCAGGATAAGTCATTCCATGATAAAGAAAGAATATGCCTACTAACATTATCAGCATCCCACACCCTCACTGTTCTGTCAGCTGAAGACGTAGCAAGCCTAGACATACTTGGACTGAAGCGAACATCAGTTATCCATTGAGAATGTTCTTCAAGTGTTGACTTTACTGCAAAAGACTCCATGCACCACAGCACAGCCTGCGCAATAGTATCATCAAGCAAAGAACTTTATCTTTTTTCTCTAGAAAACTTAAAACAAAAGCCAGAGTAGTATGGAAGTTCACCTATCAACCAGAAACAATGGTTTACTTATAGTTCACAGAAGAAAAAAAGGATGAAATTGAATTAAATCAAATCACCCTGTACCTTTTTATCATGGCCACCGGTAGCAAGCAACTTCCCGTCCGATGAGAAGTGACAACATTCCACTTTACTTGTACTAGCAGGGATATGCTGGACTTCCATAAATGTCAAGCCTAACATTACAATGTTATTAAATCCCTATGTATTTCACTCACTGCAAGAATTTGCCAGTATTTGTGGCGGGGAACACATTCCCTCAATAATTACAAAAAAAAATCAAAGTTAACCATACCTTTGCTGACATCACTACACCGACCAACTCTATCTCTAGGCTCTGGATCATCGTGAGACAAAAATGACTCCACATTATCATCTAGAGATCCATCATCCACAAAACGGTCTATATCAGCCTGTATTTGTTATCTCAAGTTATCCCACTGTAGAATGGAATATCAATCAAAATAACTAGCAAGTAGTCTGTAAATTTCTTCCAGTTGACACATCCAATGTAGGGAATAATAAATCCCAATTTATGCAGCTCAGTATTAACTAAGACATAAAGACTGGAAACAGGTAGACTGTCGGTTTTTAATGATTTCACTTAACTAGCATCTGATCTGAAATCAAGTTATTTACATAGCACTGATTCTTAAAGTTAAAGAGCCTACCCAAAACAGATATCACTTCACTTTATTGCCTTCTTTTATATAATCTTTCACCTCTTAGGAGATGCTAAACAATATTTCCTGCTTCCTCTCAGGTGATATCAAAATCAGAATAATCATGTGATACACTTAGTCTGCCAACTCATTTGCTCCACAAACTTTCTATAGAAGATAAAAGGGCCAAAATTTAAATTTCATCATTGCAAAAAAATAAAAATAAAAACTTGAAAAAAAAAATCTATAGCAAGACATGAATATGACGTTAATCAAAAGATGAATAGAAGCTTTTTTACCAGTTGATTAGGAGCTGATGTAAGGGAACCCAAACCATCAGAGCCAAACATAAGCAAAGACTTTGAGGAACCACTATCATGTGGCAAAGTGGGCATTGAGATGGCATCTCCTGGTGTGTGAGTAGATGGTGATGAAGGTGAACTTGGAGATGGTCCAGTGGTGTTTGCAGTTCCTGAGCTATTGACTGGACCTGAAGATGACCCTGGCTGCTTCCTCTTTCGGCCAACTTGAGTTTTTGAAGCCTTAATCAAAGATGTAATACTATGTTAGAAATTCTGGCTGGATGTTGAATTAAAATGCTGGTCCAAATTATGTAACACCCAAATAGAAATCAGAATGTGGTCATGCAGGTAAAAATGTTGGGGTTACAGTAATCCAACTCCAGACCATGAGATAAACCAGAAAGAATCCAAAGGTCAGAATGTATAAATATCATGAATATCTTTTAAAACATTTTGATATTTCTGGAGACTGAAGAATCTACAATAACTTTTTTTTTTTTTTTAAATGAACATTCATGATTAACAGCCCAATCCCCGTAAATGTTAAACCTGGTCATTTCCCTGAAAGGTGTTCAATATGCTACTATCAGGCATCATACTGCAGGCACCAACCATTTTATCTTGCTGCTGAAGTTGGTGATTTGAATTCTGAGACTGCTGACTTGAAAGCGGATGCTGTGCAAATTGTTGTGATTTTTGATTATTTTGATGCAGTTGTTGCTGCTGTAACTGAGACATATCATATACCTCGTATCAAGGGTGAGGAAGTTGCAACAGCTTCAAATCTAATGAAAACATCAAAGAATAATGAAATTTGTCAACAGATGTGCACTACAGATAAATATACCTTAACTGACATATCAGGGTTTCCACGAGGCAATGTAGGACAACCAATTTGCATAGGTGATCCACCTTTGGGAACCACATCAGCAAGAGAATTTAGTGGGCCATCCTTTCCAAGACCCATCATCTGATTGTTCAGAAGCATTCGCATTTTTCTGCTTTCAAAATCATTTGCTGATGGGGATGACAAATTTTGTTGTGCTTGAAGAAACAGTTGTTGCTGTAAGTGAAGCTGACTGAAGGGCTGAGATGACGGAATCATAGATTTCTGATGCTGGACAAGCCCAGATCGAAATTGGTCCAGTCCCTACAATTGGTCAGATAGTATTAGACAAAGAAACCTGTATATCGATCTTCCAAGCCTTATAACAGTTACTATACATCAAATTTGAACAACAAAACCACAAATCAGATCTGATAGACATTTTATGCAGCAGTGACATCAATCATTGTCAGATTTCAACCATATATAAGAGATTAAATTATCTAGGTTATTCTACTCCACTTTATTTTGCAGGAGATGGATTTAAAAATATATATATTTCAGTGGACCCTATAATTCTACAGATAAATTAATCTTCTCCCTGTATCCATTTTACAAAGTTACTTCAGCAGTTATCCATGAGCCACAATATCAAGGGTTTGAACATATACCTAAAAACCTCAACCAAGACAGCCAACTTCTGTTTAAGCAGAGTAGACACAGTTTTGTTCAAGTAAAAAAAATCCAAAGCAATGGAAATTAGTTACAGGCAATCGGATAATCTAGCTTAAACATCTGTTTTATTCAGGACAAGATACATAAGTCCTACTAACACATGATTTATTCAACAAATTTCGCAAAAATAACATATTCAACAGTATTTTACATTTAGCAAATACATTAATTGTCTTGATAATCCAGCCAGCATATGGCTCCTAATTTTTGGAACAATCATTAAACATTGAACTCTCATTATTGTTCAGTTGCAGCCAGCAAGTGAAACTGAAAATATGGAGGAAATAGAAACTTCATATCAACTATAAGTCAAAAGACTTACCGTTAAAGGCCATCCTTTCAATGTCAAATTGCCACCAGCTTGATTTGATCCTTAAGAACAATATTAGTTAATAAAAAGCAATAATTTGTACATTAAATTCATAGTGAAAGCAATGTGAGCAAAAAATAAGAATATATGTATTTCTAACATACCCATAGTGCAACGTTAAAATGTGAATTCACAGTGAATAATTGAAATTAAAAGAATTTTAAGCAATTCACATGTGACTTTACAACTAAAGCAATGAGATAACCAGGTGGCAAATTTACATCGATTTGCCAATTTAAAAGGTCAGAGGAAGCTAGCGCACATCCTGATGAAACAAGGTCCTATGACCAGCCATTGAGACAGTCAAAACAAGTTAAAAACTATAATCCAAACTCTTCAACTTATAAAAAAAATAAAAAAAAGTCATTCATTTGAGCGGTAAAAAATTTCAAGCAATATCTTCAGGCAAGGGGTTCAATAACTAAGGCTTCTTCTCATCCATGCCAAATGCTCTCTGCATCAATAACTCAGAGGGTTGTTTCACATCCAATAACATCTACTGCTGAGAAGGTTTGCTGTACTTACAACCTTCCAATACGTATAAACTCACCAATGCCATACTGTGTTACAGGGTCATTTCAAATAAAATAATTGGTTTAGTTTATTAAGGATCCATTTGGATGAGCGATGAGCTCAATTCCAGAGAGATTAAAAATAGCGATAACAGTGAAATTAGTTACTGTAGCAATGAGATTGGGTTCTATAACCATAAGATTAAAATCAATGATGGGATGTGTTTAGATTTAAGCGCAACGGCGGCAGTAAGGTGAGAATAGAAATTAACCATTAAGGACATTAGTTTAAAATGTGTGTATATGTAAAATAAAAATTTTAGTTTATTTGATACTTATGAAATTAATAATTTAGTAAAATTTATTCAAATTATATTTATGTCAGATAATAATTTTATTCATAAAGATTTAAAATTTAATAAAATATACCAAATAATGTTTTGTATTTTTTTATTATCCATGTAACTATTTATTTTTAATTAATATATTAATTTTATAATAACAAAATTTATATTGTTATTATATTATTACATAAAATAAAATAAAATTATTATATAATTATAAAATTTGTTATATATTTATTCTCTAATTAGAAAAAAAACACGTAAGGTTGAAAAAATAAAAAGGCCCTCCACTGAAGGGACTTTTGTGCCACAAAGCTCTAGCGGTAAATGAGGCGAGCAGTACGGTGGAGACACTCCACCGTGTCTCACCTCAAGTGTCCCAAACGAGACAATTTCCCTGTCAAAGGAATATGTCATCAAAATTCCATCTCACCATGGGTAAGATGGAATCAAAATGGAACCTAAGAAAAAAGAAATATCCAGCCCACCTAAAGAGCAATGGAAGTTAGATACTTTCTTTTTTTAAGGTGATTGTATCAAAATTAAACAATAACAAGAAAGCTTAAACAGAGAAACAACTCTGTTGAGGTAAAAAATTTACCATGAACTCCAATTAATGATCCATCAGAACCAGCAGCTCTTGGAGTCAACATTGAATTGATCTCACTCTTTGAATCCTGTATCAGCATACGATGTATTTCACATCCAATATTATTAAAAAAAAAAAAAGAAAAAACCAACAACAACAATTGAAGTTAAAAACTTCAAAATGTAAACAAAAAAAGGACAAAATTACAATGTAAGTACCTGGGTGTGCACTGAAATCTGCTGACCTCGATTTTGCATTTGCTGAATATTACTTGATATATTTCCAAGTGCGCCATGCGGTGTTTGCCTGTAAGGTAGAGTAGAGTTTAATCACTAACAGTTTTTACACATCACAAATCTGACAAAGCAAATAAAGAAAACAATGCATGATCTTTTCAGAACAAAAGGACCACATGAGAATTGAGATGTACCCTGATGGCTGGCCACCCACTGAGGCTGCTTTCATCATTGAGGCTTGGTTAGGATCCAGAAGCTGGCCTAGATTATCGCCTAATTGCTGCAAACTTATCTGACGTCAGAAAAAAAAAAAAAAGAATGCGAGAAAAAAGGGTAGTATCGTGTCCTATGACGCTAATGAGAACTAGGTACCTTCACAGCTGCATCGTCCAAGGAATCCCTCTGGCGTGGAAACCTAAAAGTCTCATCATACATCTTTCTTGTGGCAGCAATTGCATTTGCAGGGTTCTCTTTCACAAGAGGTTCACCAACAAGTCCATTGGCAGCATCATTTAATAACTGAGTCCCTTCTCTTCGCTGCTGCTGCTGCTGTTGCTGCTGCTGCTGCTGCTGCTGTTGTTGTTGCGGCTGCTGCTGAGCATGCCTCTGCAATAAGAGCTGCTGCATCTGCATCTGCATTTGCATCTGCTGAGGCTTCTGATAGTGTTGCTGCTGCTGCAGTTCTCGGGTCTTGACCATTTGAGTCTGCCATTCTTAAACATTTTAATAAACAGCAAACTCGCTCAACTAACTACTCAAAACAGCAATTTTAAAATGACTCATGACATGAACGGAGAATTTTCAAACAAAATTTTTAATAATATATGATATATTCTAAATTGCAAAAAAAATTGTTCACTACAAAAGTCAAACTCATTTACAGTCTCAACCTTTACTAGATTCCCTGCCCAAGGACACCGATTATTCTTGGGAAAAAGGCCACACAGAAAATATTACTTGAAAATCTACTATTGTAAGTATAATAGATTCTACCATTTGTTCCTTCAGACTATTCTTATATTGACTCTTTATTTATTTGAACTTTCCATGCCAAACAAAAAGTAAGACAAGTAAAAAGATGGGAGCAAATACCATAGAAGAAGATATAGCACTATTAATCTAAGTTGCTCTGACTCTTCATTTTACTAAAAGCACCAGTCCAACACATATCAGGATATTGGGATGGGGATACGCCCCTCCAAATACATGGAAAAACTTAGAAAAACTTGAATATACGCGTGTTGGTCAGATACAGACTTGGACCCATTTCCAACACTCCCACTGTAGTCTGAGTAACACAGGTATCAATTAAAAGCATATATCCAGCCCAAGTCTTTTAAGCATGTAGCGAGCTCTTTTTTCCGGAAACAATTGTAATAAGCTATATGCTAGAGTCCAGTGAGAGCTTAACCATGATAAGTAGGCCAACATATTAAGCTTGAACCCCCCCCCCCCCCAAAAAAAAAAGGCAATACTAAAAAAGTTCCCTTATAACACCAACAACCACTAAGAAAAGCCCACAAACACACCTCAATATAAGATGCAGCAGCTTCAGAATGCTTCTCATTTGTCCTTGCAATGAAGATATCCCAAAATACCGACCACCACTCAAATAAAAAACCACCAGGTGCATCAATAGCTAAAAAACACATTTAAAAAAAATCAGAATCAATTAAGTTCAAAAAAGCAAATTTAAATTCTAATCATCTACGCAATGCTATCTTTCTTTGCAAGATTTTATTGTTATTATAATTATTTTGCATGTCTTACCTACTGGATCAGTTGATACTTTCCCTTCAGCTTGAAATGCCTTTGCAGTAGCATTTAACTTTCTCTTCATCAGATAATCATATATATAAACATCCAACCTATTCTCAGAAAGGATAACCATTAAAAATTCGGTAATCAGATTATTATAACAGTAAAAGGTAGTAAATTTAAATGCAGAACATTAAATCTTAATTTGCAGAAAACCCTTCATTAGCCCAATATATATATATATATATACTCCTACATAAAGCTAGAAATTTCACAACCCTTCATTTGAATTCCAAAACATTTAAAAGAACAGAGTTCTCTGTTCCACTGCTTACATTTTAAATTTTGCATTACTTCATTCAAAAGAGTCTAAAAAGATAATTTCAATAAGCTTTTATTAATAAAAAAGCTGGCAAAATGGGAGCATTAAAAGGAAGAAAAAAACCCATTTTCATTCCTCTCCAAAAAAAAAAAAAAACCTAAATCAGTATAAGTAGTAATTCCATGGACAACCCCAAAAATGGAAAAAAAAAATCAATGAACAAATTGGAAACTTTCATTAATAGCCCACTAAATAATGAAGTTAAAACTCAAAAACCCTAGACAAAAAAAAAAGAAAAAACAAAAGGCTAAGATAAACAACGACATAAAAGAACCCTAGTAAACAAAACACATCATAAACACACACACACACACAAAAAAGAACTTACATTTTATCAGCTTCCCAGCTAGTCTGAGACATGATTATAGATTTTCAAAGTTATATATATATATATATATATATATAAAGACAAGACCTTAAAATCCGCAAAACCGCTAAACAATGTAAGGAAATCGGTCAGGTTAGATTCTAGAGAAATGGGTTTTTTTTTTTCTTCTTTTCTTTTTTGTTTGCCGGACAAAGCTTTTTCAATCGACTTGAAACATTGAAAGATAGAAGTGAATGTTTTATATTCTCTCAACCTTCCCTAATTCTCTAACACATTCTCGGAATTTTTCCTTTTTTTTTTTTAATTTTTTTTCTTTGTTGGGTTTCCAAATTCTAAAGCATTTGTTTGGGAATTAAGGCAAAGTAAAGGGGTTGAGTAATTGTTGACTACACTTCCACGCAACCACTGTCTTTTATACATAAAAGAAAGTTTTGATTTGGCCTGTAAAAGTTTAAAACCTCTGTTTATAGTCAGCTTTTATGAGAAAGTTAATGGCAGTCTGGCAGATTACACTTTTTTGACTACCCCTCCTCCTCCTAATTTTATATTAAATAATTAATAAATTACTATTTTATTTTTTTAATTCAATAAGTATCATATTCTCCTTTTTTTTTTTTTTAACCGTGCATTTATTATATTTTTATTTTTTATAATAAAATAAGTATTTTTCCTCCTCAGACGGTATTTTATTCATAATATTCTTCCTTTGTCCCTATGTCATAAAACAAGCTTATTTTATATACATTTATTATTATTATTAAGTAATTTGGGAGATTTGAGTTTCTATTTTTTTCCGTAAAATTTTGGACAAAATTGAAACAAATAATTTTAGTTATGATATAATTATATTATATAAATATGATATAAAAATAAAAATACTGTATCATAAAATATATTATAATATATAATAATAATACAAATATAATATAAAAATATAAATATATTAAAATTTATATAATAAAAATATAAATATATTAAATTTTATATAACATTTTAAATATAATTAGAATATTTTTTGATAAAACCAATAGATTTTGTGATTGTATCCCGTTATTAATAAAATTTAAGATTCAAATTTTAAATTATTTTTTATTAATTAAGACAATAAACGTATCAATTAACTTATTGTTTTTGTTCAAAAATTAAGTTTTTTTGTTTATTATTTTAGTAATTATAATTTCAAATTAAAATTCACAAATGTTTAATTTAATGGTAGAAAAAAAATGAGTTTTCTTTTCCCTCGTTTATCTGCATTCAATTTTCAAGTATTTTAAGAGAATTAAGATTTCATAAACACTAAATTAATATTAAAAAAATTATTTGATATATTGATAGTAAAATTTTTTAACTGTATAAATAGTGTTAAAACATTATTATGTACCTTAAATAAATATTTAAAAAATAAAAATAAATAAATAAAACATATAATAATATTTTAATTTTATTTGTAAAATTAAAAAAAAAAAACTTTTACTATCGACGTATCAATTAATGATGTATTAAAATCGTACTTGGTCAGAGAAGAAATTAAATCAAGACAAATTTGAAAATATCAATAACAAATTTTATTTTTAAAATGCACACAATATAATATTATAAATAAAAAGTCATCATCCACAAAATGATAAGAATGCCTTTTTCATAAAAAAGAATTTTACATTCACAATTATTGAGAGCAGAACTTCAGTATTTAAAATTGGAATAAGGTTTTTTATAAATAAAATTATATGTATTAATATTTTTTTGTACTATAATAATAAATTTGTTTTGTTTTTTGGATAATTTGTTAAAATTGATCCTTTTTTCCCCTTTTGTTTTTATATTTTTCAAAAAAATTTCAGAATTTTTTTTGGGGGAATAAAATAGTCAAATTATAAAATTGGCATGTTTTATAACTGAAAGGAAAAGAGTGTTGATTGCAAAGTAAAAAAAAATAAAAATAAAAATAAAAATTAAGTGGTTGCATTTTGAATAAAAGTAAATAAAGGCTATTATTAACTAAAATGAAAGAGTAAGTACATTTACTAATAATGTAATAATTATTAAATGAGTTACGTGAATATTGTTAATTAACTAAAATTTTATTTTATTTCTACAAAATTTACCTCAAAATATTTGAAATAAGACATCAAATTCGACTTATTTTGAATTGGGTTTAAATAATATTTTAATAATTTAAGCCAGTCAATCTTGTTTGAATTATTATTTATATAACTAAAATTAATATTATTTAAATTTAAGTATAAATATTAATATAAAAATATTTAAAAAAATTTTAATATTATTTTGAATAATAAAATAAACATCCGAACTGGTTTAAATCCATCTCGACCAAAGCCTAAATAAAAAAAAAAAAAATTCAAACCACAACCACAATTGCTTGAGGGACAAATTCTTTATTATTATATGAAAGACAAAGAAACATTTACTTGATCCATTCAACAATGGCTTTCCCCTTGAAAAGAAAATAAAAATCTCTAACATGAGATTTAGAAAGGAAACATAGGTGAAAAAAATCATTCATTCCTTGAAATCATCCTTGTCATCCACAGGTATGGGTCTGTTCCTCCAAAACACAGCAAGGCCACTCCCACCAAGCTACATGAAAAATCAAGAGAATCTCAATTGAAAAGGTGCCCAAAATGAAAATGGGGGTAATGCAGGGCAGGGCCTGTATGTAGGAAGGAAAAATAGACATCGGATTGTGAAAAGAAGGTATCATACCGCCATGCAAACAACACTAACTGCAGAAGGAACAGCTACGAGGGGATTGGTGAAATGTTTCCGGGCAAGCAAGAAACCAAGTGCAGAGCTCTGTGCATAAAAAGCAAGAGACAAAATACAGCATCGTTCACTGAGAGCACACTAGCAATCGGGTGAATAGCCGTCACGTTTTTGAGCAAGAAGATAGGAGAAAGCTACCAAGTGACATGCAATAATAATATCTAATTTACAAAAACTCCATAATAGATTGACAATGTAGCACACTGGTAAATAATAGCAAGCTTTAAGTCGAGAGATATTGAAACGGTTATTTTTGGGGTTGTAAAACTTTTTCCGGATTCTATAATAACAGATGCTTTAAGAAATCATTCAGAGAAAATAGAGCAGATTACCATTCCTGAAGCTGCTTGATGACTTTGATCATGCAATTAATGTGTTTCTTATTTACAAAGGACAGTCAAACTAGGGACAGAGCTGTTTTAAAGTTGTGATACAGATAAAGTTTCTGTATAATGAAGATATCAAGCATTTACCATTCCCAATAGGCATCAAAGAAATAACATATTAATCATTCATGAAAATGTCAAACATCAATCAGGCTTGTTTTAGATACCTAAAAAAATTTAAGATCTCGGATGTCTTAAAAGTAATGAAGAAATGCCAACCTGCATTCCGCATTCTATGGATATGGTACGAGAAGTGGATTCCCCAAATGATATTTTTGAAACCCAGTAACCAAGGGCAAATGCAGCAGCATGTAGGAGAGCTACAGGAAATATTAGCTGACCTCCTTGGGCTTTCAAGACTTCAGACATTAGGCCAATCTTAGAATCAGAAAGGACATCAATGTGAGTTCTTTATGTGGAAAGAAGCTTTTTCAACCGAAGTGCAAAATGTAATGAAAGTATCCTGATAACTTACCGGGCTTGCACAAAGTAAAGTAGTGAGAATAACTCCAATTAATGGAGTCACTGAGGTTATTTTTGAAGTGAATTTTGGAAAGAATTCATTGGCCACGACTGCCACAAAGAAGACATTAGAATCATATCATTGTAAGTCAAGTTCATTAGACTTAATGATAACTGATGTGCAACCAATAAAAACAGATAAGAACAATAATCCTTTGTTACCTCCAACAACTGTTGGTACTAATACAACCTGAAAAGTGCTCATAGCCAGATCCTGTAAAGATTTTCGGAAAAACATTCTTTATATTAGTGGAATCGCCATAAATGAAAGTTTCATACGTTATAGTTATGCAGATTACACTTTGAGATCTTATACCCTCCGTCTATTTTCAGTTCTATCATTTCTATCAGCAGCATAAGGTGTAGATATATTTTAAATTTCTAATTGATCCACCTGATGTTTTCTGCTTTAATGTTTTGGTGAATGAACCAGTCCAAAATTGTTGGAAGAGAAACCAACGAGGAAGGTTCCATTATTGTGTACGTCAGGAACCAGAATAAAGCAAGTGATATTAATTACTTTGAATTCTATAATGCAAGTTGTCTCATGCTTTATGTATTTGACAATTATCTGTAAAGGCAAGCTTCAAATAAGCACAAACATACCGCAGCATTAACAGGAACAAGCTGACCAGCAAGAAGCTTTGTGAGGAGCGGTGTCATAACTATTGCTCCAATAGTTGAACACCTGCAGAATTTCTAGGAAATTGAGGAACTTGAAGGTTGTTTAATTTCAAGTTTCGTATATGTTGAAAATGCCTTAAATCTTTTTGTCATAAGTTATTATGCTTCCTTAAATACAAAAGTAACGCATATTTGAAGTAAGTTGCTCAGTTAGCTATCATTTCATCATGCGGTTCAAACTATAACCCAGTAAAAACTAGGCCATCATATACTCAGGATATTGATCATGCGATTCTATATTGTTAGAAATAGAGCACAGATAAACCAATGACATTTGAGAAACTTTTCCCTGTTGCTAATAATCTTATACTTCTTCTCATTAGCATGATACGCATAATTCCTCTTCTCTGGTTAAAGTATCTGAAATATTCCTCCTGAATTATTACTATACTAGGGCTATTTGTTTTTTCTTCTCACTTTTGCATGTTGTCCGGCCTCAATAAACTATGAAGAGTGAAAAGTCTTAGTGGATTGGTCAAACAAACATCTACATAGACAAACGCTACC
>JBBYHM010000022.1:3318261-3329984 GCA_038381775.1 Adansonia rubrostipa | reverse complement strand
CGATAGTGATATTAATAATTAAAGGGATCCATTTCTTCCAAAATAAATTAATATTTTTTTAGAAGGAATTGATCCTTCTATACATGCAAAGTCAAAATTTTAGCTTAAAATAAATTAAAAGATAGATCTCTTTGAGCTTAACGATTTTTTAAAAAAAAAAAAAAAAATCATTTCGTTTGAAAATGAATTGAGTACTTTTAGAATAAATGGATACTTTTTTATATAAAAATTTAAGCAACTCCGATGACCATGGACTGCTCCTAATTTAAAGATAAATTTTTTTTAAAAAATAATTAAATTTAAAATCAAACTTAAATAAACAACGAAGTTCAAAAAATTAGCCGAATGTGAACATTATGAAGTCTGTTAAACCTATATAGGCTCGGCCGCCTCGGGAAAAATATACTTCCTTCTGGACCACGGCATTGTAATTTAAATAAACAAGCAGGAATTTATCTTTTTTTTCAAGTTTATAATAATTTAGCACACGGTAGTAAAATCCGGGTGAAAGCTTGAAGAGGGGAGGGACCAATGGAGCAATCAATCGGGGTCCAAACCGATTTCATGGACCTAACTCATCTTGAAAACGTTTGGAAAACTTGTCTTTCCCCAGTCAAATAATGAAACATCGAGTGATTGGAGTGACGGCAAATCATGCAGAATTGGTCGACAACTGCATGAATTGTTTCCGATACAATGAATTTAAAGAAGAAAAAATTCTAGAAACTATTAATTTCCATAGACTTATATCTCTTCATTTCAAAATATGTTATGTAATCATATTTTGAAAAAAAAAAATCAATTATTTATAATAAAAATTTATTAATAAATTAATAAAATAAATATTTATCATTTAATTATATATTATCTGTAATGTTTAATAACACTTTTGGGATGCAAAATTGACTTATTATTTCACGTTTTAAGTTTCTCATATCAAAGGTAAAAGAGAAGTTTTTAGAATATTTAAATTTCATTAAATATGAGCTTCGTCTAATCATATATTAATTTATTAATTATTTGTTTTTAATTTTATTTATTAAATTTTAATTATAATTACAAATTTATATTAATTTTTAAGGATACATATGTAATTTAATAATATTAAAAAAAATGTGATTTGGACAAGCGTGTGAAAAAAAAAAAATCAAACTTGGAAAGAATTGAGATTCCCGTTTTTCGCCGTAGTATGGTGAACTCACCATTTCTCCCTTGACGAAAACAATTTCATTGGGGGACGTCAATTTCCGATGTTCCTTGTGCTGGAAGGTATGCTTTTTTGAGCAAACAACGTGCGTTTTGGTAGATGATATTATCTAAAAATAATTGTACAAATTATTCAAAATGTCAAATTGATTTATGCGCATTCTATCTCTTCCAGAGATTGAAATGTTGAATGTATGTACGCATGATGTTGACGTCGAGGAGAATATCATTCCCAAATCACTACTTAGGCTTTCTTGCGTAAAAATTTCACCTCTTTTAAAGATTAATTAGGGTTTGTCATTTTTGACTCTGCTTTCCAGACAAGTAAATACTTTGTTCAAGACTCATGCCCTTCCACTTTTCATTTAACTCGGTGAGCTAGAGTTTTTATTTATATCTTTTATGAATAATGTGTTATAGTAATAGAATTTTACGTTTGAGTGAGGTTGAATAATACTACAGCATGAAAACCCTCATTTTGCTGCAAAGTTGTCAAAGAATTTTAAATAAAAACTATGCATAGTATAATAAATACAAAATAACAATTAAAATGCAAAGAAGATAACATTCTGATAAAAAAGAAGTCCACCATTGCATCCGCTGTTCCCAGTCAATCCTAAAGTTAATGTAGCCTGGAAAATTTGTTTAGACTTGCAAACATGCAAACCACTTTATTCAATCGAAAATAAAAATAATAATAAAAAAAAACCCTTAAAGTTATCTTAATATTAACAGAAGGAATGAAACTATACTTTAATCTCTACGTAAAATAAAAATGGATACATAAATGTACTATCTTCTTTGTTTATCCCCTTTTTTCTTTTAATCTTTGTTAATTGTTAGGGTAGAATGACACCTTCAATACAATGGAATATCTCAGATTGAAGATCCAAATAAACCTTTAAGCGGGTAAAAATACATTTGTATTGGTATGAAAGCACAATCAATAAGTCTAATAAGCTACTAACACATCTGTATTGGCAATTAAAACTTCAAATATTTCTCCGTTTATATTATCTACTTCTCCTATTCATTTCTTTTATCCTTCTATCTACTACAAACATTGAAAACTCATAAGTATTGAAGCTAAATATATTGATATAAAACACACGCTTTTAATAGTTACAAATAATAATAATAATTATTGAGAAAAAAAAAAAAGAAAGAGATCCAAATTTATAACTCTAATATATGTTAAAGGCCTGATTGGGAAAGTCCATGTTTCATGTTAACTGTAAATTACAAAATCGAAGCGACAAACCTGAGAGCTTGGGCCTAAAGATTGTCAGCCACATGTATGAAAGGCCTGCCTCCCCCTTGAATGCCCCTTAAACGTTAAAGCATAGCCTAGAATAGACATATTTAAATGACGAAGACTCTTTTTCCCCTCCCTCGGCCTTTATGGCCAAGAAGTTTGGGACACTATTCTAACATACTTTTTTGCGAAACACATGTTCACCAATTTACTTTTTTAAATTATAATTATACGAAACGTTTATAATAATAATAATAATAATCAAAATAATATATGTACATATAAAAAATTATTGAATAATCAAATAAATAAATCATAATATAATTTAATAAATTTAATATAAAACTAAATCAAACCTACCAATAATGAGATTTGAACATCGAACTTCGAGATTTATCAATCTTCTCGGTTCATCATCCTTATTTAGCATTTTACTTTTGAATCATAATATCTTGGTACATGCTTTTGAAGTGGAAGGTGACGTAAATCTCTACCAACAATAACGTTATATATTAGTGATAGTGGTGTTTATAAATCATGTTATAACTTAAAAATTTTTGAATTTTTTACTGAAACTTATTTTCAGCTTAGTTCACCCATATTAGCCATATTTACTGTTTATAATCAATAAAAATTTAAAATTAATTTATTATTTATATTTTTATAATTAAATTTAAATAAAAATATTTTTTAATTATTGAATATCTATTTAGTTTGAATCGAGTTAACTCTAATTGGCAAAATATTTATCCAAGACTTGATGTTCACCTAAAAGAACGTTGCTTTTTTTGATTACATTGGCAAAGCTAACCCAAACATAAGTAAAAGAAAATGATGTTAATTTTATCTGTTTTATGCAGGGGAAAATTAGAATGTTCAATTAATACTCAAATTGTTGCTTTAAGATCTCATCAACTACATAAACTTAGGAGTCTATAAAGTTTGAATACATTTGGCTGGGCCTGGCTGTAAGTTGAAACCCATGCCCCATCCATGACCCAGAAACAACGGACAACGTGTAACTTGGAAGGGAGTCTACGCCTGGCCCTGCCTTTAAATTTGGCCTACTGTTTTTTCCAAACAAAAGGACAAGAGCCGACTAACCGAATAAGGACACTGCACGCTGGACGCTGACACGAGGACACACCTTTTTGCAAATTTCTATAGAGACATCCGCGCTTCGGTTGAAATTGTAAATCATTGCAAATTAAACTATTAAGGGAAGCTTTCGAATCTTGCCTTGCCACAATCTAAATAAATAAATGAAGAAGAAATGGTAATCCTACCAAAAAGAAATGGAAATCAACTTCATCGATGTTAACTAGTCAAATATTCTAATCATCGCGATTCTGGACCCAGACGAGCGGACCCAAAAATGACCGGAGCATTCGGTAAAAATGTCTTAAAATTGGCAAAAAGAATCTAACCGGTACCTCCACATGTACCTATTGCCGATTCATGCGTTACCCCACTATCTTATATAATATATACGCCCCACACAGCGTTAGGAAGAAACCTCTATAAATCCTTCACTCTCCATTTTCACTCTCCCAGAATTTCCCCTAGTTCCAGAGACCCTAATTTTCTTTCGACGAACCCATTAAATCAGGCTTCTTAATGGCTAACCATCTTCTCACTTTTCGTCCCATTGGAACCTACGCCTGTGCTATTCCCTGTCACCATAAACCCGACTCCAACCGCCGGAAGAATACTACTACGTCATCTTCCTCTGCCAGCTGGTGGGCGCCGATGTTTGCATTGTCATCCGATCCCGACTACATTGATTCCGATAACAAAACTTTGGTCAAGGAAAAAAGACAAGGCGAATGGGAAAAGGACATCGGACGAAAATCGGCAAGGTCAAAGTTTTTCCCAGGTTGCTTCACGGAGGATAAGGCGAGGCAGCTCCGTATGATGACTACCAACGCGTCCTCGTTTCACGATGTTATGTACCATTCAGCGATCGCTTCCCGACTCGCTTCCGATTTCAATGATCGCTGCGCTGTATGACTCTTCAGAGATTCAGGGCTATGTTTGAACTTTTATTTTATTTTTTTCTATATTTGAAATATAATTTTTATGTCCGATTTTTTTAACGGACCAAAAAAATTGTTAAATGATGGATTCCCAGATGATGAATTACCGAAGGTTTGATGGATATGTAATCGCTTTCAAATCTTTATTTTATTAGTTATTGCTGTTCAATTTGACTTGTGCCGCATGGCCTAATTTGCAGGTTTTAATTACTTTTAAAGCAGTTACAGATCACCGGAACAAAGCATCAGATTAGGAGGAAAGAAAACCATTGAATTTATTGATTAAATCTAAAGATAGTTCATTTTTTGCTGTTGGGTATTGGGTTGCCAGCGTAGGTTGATCATAAACCGTCTAGAAGTTAAGATTCGTCAAATATGCTAAAGAGAAGAGGACACCAAAGTATCAAAAATAGGAATATGCTAAGTTGAGATTCTAATGATATTTATTATGATTCCATCAGATTTGGCTGGTTCCTGTTATTATATTCTCTCTCTCTTTGTTTTGCGCGTTAAATTCAACGGGTTTTATGTGGGCAAATATGCATCTCTTTCTTTTGTCCATCCAAAGTTTCTTTCTCAGACAACTTTCATATGCATACAAGCACGAAAAGGGGGAAAATAAAAAGAGAGGTTGTTAAAGCATGTCTCTTTGACATCTTGAAAAGTTTTTCTTAAAATGTCCAACTACTCTTAAAATATCCTATGCATGAACTCATGCAATATCTATCATATATTTACAAATGAAAAACCATAGATTTAAGATTTCAAACAACCATAGAATAACTACCTGTGATAACTGAGAGGTGCCTAGAGGCTAGACGGTAAGAGAGAAATTAAAGAGAGAGAGAGATTTACTGTTTTTTTTTTATCAGATAGTAAAAGGGAAATTGGAGCGTGACGTCTATAATCAATAGGCTTGGCTTGAATTTGAAACTCAAACAAATTCGGAAATAATAGCTAAGCTAAACAAATATCTACTACGTGCCTCTTTACGTAAAAGATAAGCTGCTTCTTGATGGCCATAACTCTTGAAGCTGCCGTTGAAAAATTACATGGACAACTTGTCCGTGCGGGTGGGGAAAAATGGAAATTCTTATGCACGCACATTTTTATTACACACGAAAATTGAGTTAGAAAAAAGTGCTGATGAAGAAGGCCAGAGCCTAGAAATGTCCAAAGAAAGCAAGAATCAATGCATAGAGCACTTAACACTGTGGTCCAGCACGCAACTAGCCAGCCACTTGTTTTTTGCTTGCTCCCTGTTTCGTTCAAACCGAATCCCCGTGTGTTCAAACCCCGACAAGTTCAAAATCCAGGAAATCATGTATATGATATGAAATAAATACTGCAAATATATTCCAAGGAACCTAGACTAACTAGTGGGGTGTAAAGTAAATGTAAATGTAATTCTCTTGAAGGTTCAATGTCTCGTGACTACCTCTAATTTTCAGTTGCCAGTCAATATCTTCAATAGTGTTACTCGAGGATGATGCATATCAGCAATGCATAATGTATGGATGGCGGAGTTTTTCTTTTAAGACATGCACTAGACTTACCAATTATTTCACCTTGTAATATCAGGCATAATTCACTGCATAGTAGTTCCTGCTTCAAATGCGCATACATAACCTGTATATCAATCACATGACATTTCCCACAATGAACAATGAAGCAGTTACAATTTAACAAAAAGCAGCTAACACTCTTATCTTATTTCTCTTGAAAATTGA
This sequence comes from Adansonia rubrostipa, assembly GCA_038381775.1. NCBI lineage: Eukaryota > Viridiplantae > Streptophyta > Magnoliopsida > Malvales > Malvaceae > Adansonia > Adansonia rubrostipa. The sequence continues at coordinate 3,323,757 of JBBYHM010000022.1, read as the reverse complement.
AATTAATCCCGCAAACGTGCAGTTCCTTAAAAGAATTATAACTGCGAGATACAACTATCATTCCACAATAAAGGGAACGAGAAGAATACAATATTTAACTTGTTCTAAGCCATTCTAATTTCAGAAAATCGAACCGCATGAGATCCATAAAACAAGAATAATTATTAAAGGGATATAATCAGTTCTTCAAGTCAAATTCTCCGCGTGTTCACTTGCTCTCAGCATCATACAGATCTGCTCTGAATTTGTATTAAGGAAAAGAAGCAGAAGAGAAAAGAAGATAACTAGGAGCATAATTACAAGATGATATCTATAAGAGATTTTTCTCGTGAGTAGTGCAAACAATCTCTATAGAGAAGTTTCACTGCCACAACAACATAATATCTGAAATCCTGACTATTAAGTCAAGAGAAGCATACAATCAAGATATACATAAAACATGTTAATTTCAACAGAAATGAAGTGGAATAGTTGAACTAATTCAGATGTCTTTAATGAAGAAAGCAAAATCAATTATAGACTGACAACATACTTCCAATTGAACGCCCCTCTAATAAGTATCCTTTGTACATTCCAAAGAGACACTCCACTTTTTTGTTTCTCCAAAAAAAAATTGAGAAAAGTTTCCCAAGAAGCTTGTTGTAAAATCATGAATTCTTATATGAATGTTTCTATTTTAAAAGGCACACCATAGATAATATTTTCCCCACTTTCTTCTCCCACCACCCACCCCCAACAGAAAGGAAAAGATAAATTTCCATCTCTTGGAGCACCTAAGCGTACAATTTTAACAAAAGGCAATGTGAACACGTTGTATATGTGAATGTGCAGCATATAAATGGCATTATGCAAAATGAGGCTGTAATTGAAGTCAGAAACACAGCTCCAGAAATGGTAAAAGTTAATGTCAAATAAATTGGACAACTAAGAGAGTCAACTATCTTTCTTGAATCAACTAAGAAAATATTATTATAAATTCTTGATGCATGTCTCTCTAATACACAGCCCTCGACGTTCACTTGAAATGCATATCACTCTGCTTGTTTGTTGCTCAAGTGAAAAGGAAAAGAAGAATTCCCTTGAAGCACATTTAAACAAGTAAATGAAGAAAACATGTTACAACCAAACTTTTTTCTTTTTCTTGGAGGATGAAGGTGCGGCAGAAAATGCCAGATATGAATAATTAGGAATCTCTGACCAATAAAATAGTTAGAAATTTAAAGGCAATGCCTTTGCAAATGTGATTATTATAAGTTTGCACCTTAAAGTGATGCAATATAGGTTGTAACTTGACCTCTAAAAACAGCTACAAAAATTCATTAAGTTATTGACTGTTGTTTTCAAGGACAGAACATTATTGAATGCATATTAGATCGCAAAAGATAGAAATCAATCATCATCTACTTGATTTTAGAGTATGACTTTAGCTGACAGCATAAACATAACGCATGAATCTTAACATTTAGATTACATGTTGTTTTTATTTGTACTGGTGACTAATGTGAGAAAATATAACCTTGTTAATACTTCTTGCGCTACACATCTAATTTCCTGTAGACATCAGGCTCAGCCAAAAAAAAAAAAAAAACTACCTATAGAGGATGGGGATTGAAGACCAATATGACCTGTAGAAATGGCACTCTAACAAGGGAAAAAGTTGGATCTGATAAACTTAAGATATCAGTGCAAAGAATTGGAGTTTACAGAACTGGTTTTGAGTTTAAAACATTCGAGATACTTTAGATACAATGCTTTTCCTTATTTTTCCTCACCAAACCAATCACTCAAAGATAAAAAGAATTCAAAATAATACATCCCCCAATTACCTCAAGGGCAACATATGCATAATGCATCCTGCAAGTACATGTATTGTTAGAAACAAATGAACTCCTATTGAAAAGAAGTTGCATATAGAAATCATCGCAAGATTATCATGAGGAGATTTTGGGAAAGGGTAGGGGCAAAGCCAACCTTCTATAGCTAGAGGATACACGCAACTATCATTGGGCCAAACAACCAGGTGCAACATTCAGCAATACTTGAACGTTCACAAATGCCAGTTTATTTAGAAGTATGGGACCAAATTTAAACAAAAAAAAGAAAAAGGGCTATTTTTTTTATATGACTCGGACATATATCAATTACCAATTTAGCCAATACACATGCCAGCGTAGAATTCAATAATTAGTTAACAGTCAAAAAGAGGATACAATATTGAGGTAAGCGTAAAGCATATGAAGTTCAGATCATAGAAAATGGAACAAGAATCTCCAATTTACATAAAGACAATGAGCACATAAAAAGAATATGTACTAGCACTACTCAATAATTTAAGCACGAATGATTAAGAGGGAAAGAGAAAGGAGAATCAACAATAAGGTATACTAATTAAAACAAAATAAGATTAAAAGAATAAGGATACACCAAATAAGAACCATGAACAAAAGCCCCAGCCAACACAATAGTAAATAGCCGGTCCCTTAAAACCGGGTTCTTCCTCAAAGAAAGTCGAACTGAAAAAGGCAAAAGATTAAGAAACCATATAAGATAAACATCTAAAAAACAAAATCCAGATATCAAAATCGCCCAAAAAAGGGAAAATAAGAGAGATTTTCGACTTACTTAAAGGGAGAACAGGGGCATACACTAAAGGGACAAGGAACTTGAAAGGGGGTCCTTTGTTTTGCTTCCTATAAACAACTTCCCTAAGAATACAGATTAAAATATAAATATTAAGAGGGTAATTGTGAGAATTAAAAAAGAAACAAAGATTGTCAACAAATAACCGAAATACATATATGAAAAATGGATAATTTTCCAAAAGACTTACGGATTAGTGTGATCGGTAGGGATGGCCATGTCGAGTTTGAATAGAGGATTATTTAGAGAGGTTTGGGAGGGCGGGCGGGGAGAGGAGATTGGATATGCGGGAAGTGAAGATGCGGGGTTAGCTATGATCTGGGTTAAAAGAGATTTACCATACAATTCTAGTCTGACCTTTTCTTCTTTGGTGTACTGTCGCCCACTGGTTGGGAGGCTGTTTTCGGTTTGAGAAGTACTTAAGAAGTACTAGGTGTTTGAGAATCCTATTGGTCAAAATTTTGTTGAATTGGGTTTGTGCAATTCCACCCAGGCCGGATTATTCATTTGATTCATTTAGTTTATTTGAATTAGATTTTTGATAAATTTATTGTTAATTTAGGTTAATTTTAGATAGAATTAATATTTAATAATTAAAGATTATATTTTTATTTAAATTTAATTATAAATATATTAATATTAATATAAAAATATTTTTTAAATTTTTTATTAATTATAAAATGAGTAATAGGGTACATTGGACCTCATAAAAAATGGGCTTAAGCAAAGAATGCAATTTTTTCTTGCAACTATCTAACTCGTAAATACTTCGAAATGTAATATATGTTTGAGCACTAGAGCTTTTTTTAAGCTCAATACTTTTTAATAATAATAAAAAAAATCAATAGATTTATTCAAATGTTGAATAGTTTGTTCGATTTGATATGGATCAAATTTAGATACTATTTTATCATTCGAGCCAAGCTGAATAACTTTTTATAGAATAAAATAAAATTTTTATTTTAATTTAATTATAAAATATTAATATTAATATAAAATTTTTTTAGTATTTTAGATAGTAATATTAACTAATAGATTGAGTTAGACTAAATTCGAACATAAACTTGAATTTCAATATTTTTCACACCCGTGGCCTAGCCATGAAGTCTACTATTAAGCGAAATGCTTTTTATTTTTGAAAAACAATTTGGATTTTAGAAAAAATGTTGAGTTTGAAAAAAAATTTGTAGCAAAAAAATTATAATTTAAAAATAAATTAGATAAATGATTAATATATGCCAACTAATTTTTATTCATATTTGAAAACTTCAAATTTTATAATAAAAATTAAGTTATTGCTGTACGAAATATTATTCATTATATTAACTTATTATTAATTTTTAAAAAATAATAAAAATATATGACACTTTTTTCATTTTAAGAATTTTAAAACTCCGTTTAAGATATAAATATTATTATAAAAGTTTGAGTTTTGTATTGAAGTTATATTAACTTAGTATGAAATAATTAAAAAATATTTAAATAAAAATCAGCATATATATATTAATATAGTTATGTTAGTTCTAAATAATTGTATCATTATTTTCACTCTTTACTCATTCATATTTTCATACAAATAATAATTTTTTATGTTTTTAAATTATAAAATTATTTATTATTTCACATCCATATAACGAGCATATATAAATCTAATATTGAATAAAATTTTATGTATATATATATATATTTGAAATATATAAAAGTGATGTTATCCTTTTTGGAGGCTAGAAATCGATCAAATTATTAGGTTCCCCCCACCCCAACCCCCAATTAGAATCTAAGTAGAAATGGAATTATTCAAAAAGGAAAAAAAAGAATTATAAAAAAAGATTTGAATTTGCTTTGAAATTAAGCTTGAGCTGCCGTCAGCAGAGACTGGATGGGTACGTTTCAAATACTATACTGGAGAAAAGAAAAGAGATTCAAAAATATCTTTATTTTTTGTTCAACTAATATTTACCAAATTGCCATCAAACACCAAAAAAAAAAAAAAGGGGAAAAGAATGCATTAGCGCGGCCAGCCTAATAGAAGTGGACCCCATGGGAAAAAGGATCGGACGGTGCAGAGGTTCTAGAGGGAAGGAGAAGAAGGGGAGGTGCAGTAATCAAATCCAACGGCAGAGACAATTGCGTTGATTTAAAGCCCGGGGCATAAGAGATTTGAAAAGCCATCTCTTATAAACCCTTGCTATCGCCGTCTCCCAATTCCCTCATCTCGATTCTCTTTGCTTTTGCCAATCGAACGCAGTTTTGTAGATTCTTCTCTCTTGTCGTTGCATCCTTCGTGTTCCATAAACCATGGTGATCCTCTGGCGCTTTCTCTCTCTCAGATCTCTCTTTTTTCATATTTGGTTGTTTCGAAATCTTAGGGTTTTAGTTTTGAGATAGATCTTGATTTTTTTTTCTTGTTTCGTGGTGCAGGCTTTGCCTAACCAGCAAACTGTTGATTATCCGAGCTTCAAGCTCGTTATCGTCGGCGATGGAGGCACTGGTAATTTCGTTTTTCTTTCCAGTAGATTCGATTTTTAGGGTTTTATTCTTTTTTTTAAGCTTCTACTAATGTTTTATCAGTTTTGTTTACCATTTTCACTTATTAAGGAGATCTATAAAAATGGTTAGAAGTTCGAATTGTATTTTCTTTCCAAGCGGATACTATTTGATGCTAATATTACAGATTTTGACTTGAAAAATAGAATAGGTGAAAATATAATATTTATTACACTTTTACTTTTCCTAAGTGCGTGATTCGTTGGAAAGAAAAGGCTTTCTGAATACATTTCAACACTATAACAAGTATATTTGTTTACTCGTAAAAGTGTGTATATATATATATATATATATATATATATATATATA
>JBBYHM010000022.1:3089191-3304554 GCA_038381775.1 Adansonia rubrostipa | reverse complement strand
CGCGCGCGCACGCACACACACATATATATATATATATATATATATATATATATATATATATATATATCTAATCCGCGCCTATTGTGAGTTGGACTATTCCCATTCGCAATGCAGTCTCAGATCACCAGAAATTGACCTTCCAATTCACAACTCTTCATTGAAAGTTTTTCGAAAGATTTTCCTTCTTATGAATTCACATTTTGTTCAATACTTTAGTTACAGCCTTAAGTGATTAAACATGGAAAGAAAACATTTATTACTTCCATTGTTTTTTGACAATACAAAATATTAAAAAAAAAAAACCCTCTGAAATTGTACAGAAAACTAGTTTTTTTTTTCTTTTTTGGTTTTCATGTTTTGGTGTATAAAATGGCTGGCCATGATTTACACTCTTACGTTTATTTATGGCAATGCAAAGCATATATCCATAGCATAGCAGCATTGTTTAATTTATTTTCATGCATCACAGATTGAGAACTCGAAAGCGCAAATGCAACAAAAAAAAAAAAAAAACCAAGGCTTACGGGTGCTCTATTTCTCTGACCAAACCACGCAACAAAAAACGAAGGCTCCTCGTTCACTTGTTAAAGAGAATAACCCTACTTAGTCCCCAAGTGACAATGGAGTTGTCCCTATCGTTGTCGGATCGGAGCATATGCAACAAGGCTAAATTAATTGTTGTCGCAGTGGATTATGCAAAGCCCTATTCGTGCCCAACAGGGAAGGCATCCACATCATTCCAACCGAGGGCCATTTAGCCCTTGGGTTAATTCTAGCTCCGAGGGGAAGCAGCAGGAGGTGGGCAGTTACTGTCGGTTGGGGGTCGGATTTTCGCCCTTGGGCTACTACTGCCAATTGAACGCCTGGCCCTCCTCTTCATCGTAATATCTTCTCATAGCTCAGCTTCCACTGCTATTATCCTGAAAATGGGCTCTCTTTGCTATGACTCTTCTGTGACGCTTCCTTTTGGTGAATTGGCTATTCTTTCGTTTTCTTTTATCATAAACACCTCACTGTTTTTTTATCCTTTAAATTTGTTTCTCTGTCCTTGAAATTTTTTTATCTATCTGACATGCCCTTTGCCCATAGGTAAACAAATCATCAAAAAATCTTTTCCTAAACAAATATATATTTATATAGCACTTACTACAGATGGTGACCCTCCATCTTACGGTCCATCATGCTGAAAGATACGAAAATTCAATTGACATTACATCAGAAAGAACATGCATGTATAGAAATAGAAGAGGTCCCTGGCGGTAGGGCAAAGGATGAATGATGAGAGAAGAAGCAAGACAGGAAAGGCAAGGAAGGGGAAAAAACTTTAGTAGGCTCTTAATTCATGCAAACTTGGAACAAGACATGTTCTGCAAAGGCAGCATGTGGCTTTTACACGTCAACCCAGGCGGGGGGCAGAGAGAGGCATAAATATATTGGGAGTATAGGATTAGAAAAGCCACTGTCCTTGTCTATCCCATATTGCTTTGTATTATTTGATGCTATACTCGAAGAGAAAATAAACCCCTAAAACCCTGGATTTATTGCTTGCTACAAGGCCTGGGAAGTCTGAACCTTCACCCCTTTGTCCCTCATCCTGGTTCTCACAATTTTTTTCAAAAGAGTATATTAATTATAAATATTAAAATTTTATTTTAAATTTATTAAAAAATATTTTTTAAAATTATTAAATGAACCAATTGAGTTACAGGTTCATGATCTGGCTTCTTTTATATGCTTTTAACAGTATCAATCTCTTATCAAATTTGAAAGCTCAGCTCGCTTTCTTTTTATTATTTAATTATTTAATTAATTTATATTTGATAGACTGATAATCTAAAAATCTATGCATTGTTACTAAATTAAATGATATTACTTTATTAAAATAAAATTATTTAAATTAAAAAAAAAACTTTAGTATCATCATCTAGTTCATTGCAAGGATATATCAATAATCAATTATAAACTCCTAATTATAATGAAAAAATTACAGGTCATATCTTGAATCGAGACAAATAAATACAAGAAAAATTTCATCGGAATGTAAAGTCCATGTAATACTTAAACAAAAGGGTAAAAAAAAGAGTAAATATATATATTTATTGCTAAGTAAAATATATCCCTTAATTCTCCTTTGAAATTTATTAAAGAAAACAAAGTATTTTCGAGAATTAGTGTTGGTATGAATAGTATATTGTATTATCTTATCGTGAATGCATAGCATTCACAACTTATTAATTGCTGATTAGATCAAATCAAAAACAAAAAGAGTTTATCACTATTATTAAAAAGATTTTTCTAATAAATGCTTTAAGAATATTTTATAAAATTATTCTATATGATAATATTAATAAAATGATTAATTGCTATATTTAATATAGTATTTTCTTTATTAGAAATCCGTAGCAAAATCCTTATTAATAAGGAAAAGAAAATGATGGATTAGAAGAAAGAATCCAAAGTAAACAAGAGACAAGCATGCAAAGACATGGCCGTTGGATAGAGACATAAATAAACAAGTATGGTTTTAAAGGGACAAAACAAAAAGCACGGCATGAAATGAAATGTACTATTTTTCTTCATTATCTTATATTATTTTTTTGGATTCCTTTTTTTAATAATATTTTTATATAATATTTGTATTAATTATATGTAAATATAAATTATAATTTTTTTAAATATATAAAAATTAAATATATTTAAAATCAAATACATTTTCAATACGCATTCCCAAATTCAAATAAGACAACTTCTCTTGTGTTTTATTTTTCTTTTTGATTCAAAAAATTCTATAATTCTAAATAATACGGCACCTGTAATAATAATAAAATAAATAAAAGATAAAAGAATTTTTTTATATAGAAAATCACGGGGAAGGATGAAAAAGGTGAAATAGTGATCATAGATTGCAGCGAAGCGCAAATAAAAAAAAATATAATATTAATATAATATAAAAAATGATTTTTTTGTTCAAAGCGAAAACAGCAGCCCCGTGATTCACGAGGGCTCGAACCGAAGTACGGATTTGGTCTGTCTGTAGATTCTTCGAACAGTAGCTGCCAGAGGTTGTTATCTTTGTACTCCAAAATCAAAACTGCACCTTTTTTTTTTCTTTTATGATTTATTTTTATGAACTTATTTTTTTATAGATTCGTATGATTTCCTCATCGCTATATATTTACAAAACTTGCCTCCCCCCCTCCTCTCTTGTATATCGTTAGATCAAATTCAATTGTCCAAAGACAAATTATACAATGATTATCAAACCAAATCTTGCATGATAAACAATAATCATGACTAGTAACTTTATTTTTCAAAGCAGTTCATTGAATTGAATTAATTATGTTATTTTTTGTTATCTAACTTCTTTCTTTATTCGCCGATTCTTTAAGGTGGGTCTAACTCTATAACTAAGGCAAATATTTTAGCAACGGAAGAAGAGCTTGTAATGTAGTCTTGGCAATCTTGAACAAGAATTTGCCAAATTGCCAATACCAATTAGAATTTATTATCCTTCTAAGTTTTCATGGAACTAAAGATTTTGTAGATTTTGAATTTGGATAAGTATAGAATTTATATATATATATATATATATATGAAGAAGTGATTATAAATGTTGAAAATTAAATATCAATTCAATTAATTTAAACTCTAAACTTGTATAAATAATTTACAATCTTATTATTTACTAATGAAGGTGGTACTCAAGTTCAAGTTCGATGTTGACTTTCCGTTATCAAGTAACTCTAAAAATATGGTTTGGCTGCAAAACGTATTTAATCCCACTAAAAATTGAAAAGTAGTAGTAAAAGTATAAGCATATGAATAAAATAATTTTCAAGAAGAAAAAAACAGGAAGGGGTAAATACGTAAAAGAAAAACAAGCGAGCTGGCACAGAAGGTGGGGGGTTGGGAAGGGGTTTTAATTTCCAAATGAGGAAGAAAACAAATGGAAGAGGAAGCTAAATGATTGTTGACACGTGGTGAATCTTGATTTGATATAGCAGTTTTGATGTGTTAAACTAAGAAAGGACAGCACAGCGCTGCCGCTGCGCCTGCGAACGAACGACCCGTCATTCACACCGTTGATTGCGTGGACGAAAACCCAATTGTGCTTTTCTGTTACATTATTATCATTCGCACCATTTCTCTGTTTTTATTTCTTGGGTTCGGTTAACCAAACCTGATATGGATTTTTTTTTTTTTTTTTACATTAATCAGTTATTTTCATCTATTATAATAATTACACTTTTTTCATTAATACCTTAACAAATTTTATATTGCTTTATCTTATTTTTTTCTATTTTTATTTTTTTATATATCTTTATATGCAAATAACTTATAAAATATATTGTACTTTGATTCAAATATGGCATAGGAAATTGGTAAAAAAAATTGAAAATAATCATCGTATGCAATTGGGTAATAGCTAGACATACTCAAGGGTCGAGCTACCCATCCAAATACGAAGATCTGTCCAATATTTGAAAGAGTTTGAACAAACATATTAGGTTCAAAAAATAGGGTTGGACAAAAAAATTAGGTCCGATAAAAAATAGGCTGGGCTTTGGGTTTAACTTTCAAAGCCCGAGCCTGGCCCGATAGGCCCATTTTACTATTACATTATATATATATTTATTTTATATTTTATGTATTATTAATTTTTATCATATAAATAATGCATATTTATAATATTATAGTGTAAGCTTTAAAAACTAAGTTAAATTATTTATATTTATAAACTTAATAAAAGAAAATTATTAAATTAATAAAAATTAAATTTTAAAAATATATTTTTTTTAAAAAAATAAATTTAAAAAAAAATATAATATGGGTGGGCTTAAGCGGGCTTGGACTATCTATTTACAAATATGAGTGGGCTTGGGCAAAATTCGAGGCTTATATTTCGGGCTGGGCCGGGCTTGGACAAACATATTTAATGTTAATACCATGCTCAAGCTCAGCCTGGCCCGGCCTCTGAGCAGGTCTAGTAATACTACTTTGAATATTCTTTGCCACTCAACATTCCAAATATATATATATATATATATATATATATATATATGAAGAGGAATCTACTTACACAAGTATAAAATTTTTTAGTTATTGATTAGCATTTATCTAATAGTCGAAAGGAAATTGAAAATAAATGAACAATTAAGTGAATAACTAATCAGTCTAGTCTTAAAGACACAAGTTATATAAAACAACTTTGCCAACCAAAATAAGCCTAATCTTTAGAAAATTCTAGAAGACCAAGTTATTCCATATAACTTGTGTCTTTGGGCCTTAATTGATTAGTACAGCTCGCGACACATACATGATGTTGATTCTTTTATATTTTAAATATGAGATACATGTATGCATAATTGAGACTAATGTTCGTGCATATATGAGTATGATTCCATTTTGCTTAATTACTAATATTGTGATATGAAAGGGGATTAATTAAGAATAAGATGAATATGATAATTGAGCAATAATAATATTCACAACATTTAATTAATTAATAAAATGGAAATTTCAGTCTCATTAGATAGGCTACTACATCTAAAATTAGAACAAATTAAGAGGCTAATTAAAAAATAAAATCAAGTGTCCCATCCCATGCTAGCACCAACAATGATCGACGTTCCAAAGCTAAACACTACATAGTTTCACTCTAAATACGATTAACTATAGATATCGTATATTATTTACAAAAAAGACATAAGGGAAGAAAGAAGTTGGAGAAATTAGGATGTGAGAATACCCAAAGGCTAAAGAGAAAACAAGTAGAAGTAAATTAAAGATGAAGAGAAAATAATTAAAATTTCTTGTAAAAGTAAATTACAAGTATGTTGCCATTAATAAATTAGCTCACGAGTCCTGCAACTTATTCGATGAATCATATTTGCGTAAGAGTTTAAGTAAGTTATTTTAACTCGAATTATTATTTAAGTGATAAAAATTATTTTTATTTAAATTTAATTATTAATATTAATATTAAAACTAATATTTTTAATTTTTTAATATTATTTTGAATAATGAAATAATTTCAAGTTGATCGAGACTTGATCCGATCCATGATCATCTTAACCACAAACACACACTCATATACATTTTACTTTTACAAATATACAATTTACTGTCAACAATCGTATGATATGTTGATAAAAAGTTTGAATTTTTAATTTAATGATTAAATCTGATAGCTTCAAATAAAAAAAAATAACTTAATTTATTAGAATTAATATTACTCATGACTTAGTGATTTTATGTTTAGATTAAATAAAAAAACTTACGAAAAAAGAAAAGAATATTATTACTTGCTATAATGTAATCACACTCAATAAAGGTTCAGATGTACTAATCTTTTACTTATATATATATATATATGTGTGTGTGTGTGTATAATATTATTCCTTTTTTCTCTAACTACTTCCTTGTGTTGCTAAATAGTAGTTCACAATGAACATGTGAGAGGACTCTAGCTAAGCTAGGGATGGAAATCCAAACCACCCCCCATATCTAACCCTAAAATGTTTCTGTAATTTCCACCAACACAGCTTTGCACTTGCAGTCCTCGTCGCATCGATTGACGAATAAACAACCAAATTACAACAGTTGGAAAGCCAAACAAAACACTTTTCCCTACAGACCAAGAAACTCTGCCATTAGATTAGACAATGTCCTTTGTATACCTAGAAATTTAAATTACGATTTCGGATATATTTTTATTTTTCTCATGTGATATTTATTGTGACTTTGAATTAATAAATATTATTATAATCGATCAAGATAAATAATAATAAATTAAAAATCATGAAATAACGATAATAACATTATATTACCATCACTATTTAAAATCATGCGTTATACACCACTTCTCTCTCTCACTTTTTAATGCCTTGTTTCATGGCTCTATTTCTGTTCCTCCCTTTTTCTGCAATCTGTCTCTTCGATCCCATTTCTCACTTACATGTGATGCTTTAATCTTTTGGGGTCTTGCATGCTTGTACGTTATGAATTATTCATATAAGTGTATATAGTTTTTATTTATTTTTTTGGTAAGTGTAGTCTTGTGTGTGTTTGTACATATAAACACACACATATATATATATATAGTCATTAATATTTAGGAAAATTAAGAAAGAAATTAAAATTAATCGTGAATTTACTTCAATAACCAATGGATGTTTTTATCATATTAATATTGGATTAGCACTTATTGAAGAGATCAAATGATAAAGTGTTCGACAATTCGATTGTCTATTACTCGGAAAATATTAATCAATTTTATATTTATCATTTTTATGGCATTTATTAGTGGCAGAGAATTAAAAGATCAAATAAAATATCATATGTATATGCCTACTTGCCTAGTTAACGAGTTTCTATGAATAATGATTTTTGATTATTTATTAATTATTTTAGAAAATTTTGCATTTAATGTGTTAGTTTTGTTAAGAGAAAAAAATCATTAACTAGATTTCAAAAAGTTAATTTATGATTTTACTAACTAGTGTTTTAAAGATCATCTTTAAATTTATTTAATATACTACAAAAATGTTACAAAATTATAAATAGAGTATCAAATACAACTCTCAGGTTAAAATAAATATAAATCATGTAAAAATTATAAAATGTGTAAAATTAAATCAATTTTATATTAATGTAAGCGGATACTTCTTCTAATAATATTATATTAAATGTATTAATTGACAATATTATTTATTATTTCCAAAGCATATGATAAAGATATTGTAATATTTATTACTTTCTAGAGAGCCAAAATCCTTAAGTTATTAGCTTTATCAGCAAAAAATTTAAAAAAAAATCATCTTTTTTTGGCGTAGAATTTAGATGGGTTATATTCTTTCACGTTACTTTTTAACGAATTAATTTTAATATATCTTTAATCACTATTTTAAAGAGAATTTTTTGAAAATTTTCTTACCTCGTTACTATTTAAAAGGATCTATTTGTTTTTTTGAAAGGGTTTTATCTTTGGATTTATTTGTGTTTTTGGAAATGTTTAAAGTTTTAATTTTAATATTTATTATTTCTTATAAAACTTTTACCTTTTTAATTTTATTTTCTTTAATTTAATTTTTTATAATAGATATTGATGTTTCATATCAAAATTTTACTAAAATTTTTCCACCTTCTCAAGAATTTTTACAAAAAAACTAATCACCAAAAAATTTTCAAAATATTATTGATTGGCAATCCCCTTAGAAATTTATACTTGAAAAGATCTTAATTAATTCTTATGATACCCAAACAATTAATTTTATAATTTTTATTTATTTTCATAAAAATATGAAAAACCTAAATATTAAAATAAAAATAAAAATAATATACACAACAAATAAAATAATAATAACCAAAAAAATTCAATTTGACTTTTTTGTTTGTTTCCGAATTAACTCTGATTAACTAGTACTAATTTGATATGAACTTTTAGAAGTAATTCATCAAATTGTTTAGATCTATTAGATACATAGACTTTCATTTCATACATCCGTTTGATACCGATTCATTTGCTATAATTTATTTAACCCTATATCATATTTACGTATGCATAAAAAAAGCTTTTTCATTTATGTTTAGTTCAGGGAAGCCAGATGTCATACAATATTTTATTAAATAGAATAATACAAAAACTAGAAAGATAAGTAAAATAATTGTAAATAAAATAAATAAAGCAATAAATAAGAGGAATAAACAACATGAATAAACGAAAAAAATAAAATAATAAAGTAAATTAACAAAAATATGTATAAATAAAAGAAAAATAAATAAAAAAGAAAGAGAAAGAGAAAACAAAATAAGGAAGAAAACAGAAACAAACTTGGATCCAGGTTCGGATGGATTTGCCTGCAGACCCGGAATGCACCGTTTCGATAACGTTTAAAAGCCATTTTTTTTTTCGCATGTTTCGAAAATCGCTTTGTACCTCTGCGCACTCTATTTAAAAGATTTTCGACGGCCGATGGTCCCACAGAAACCCGGATTGAAGGTTCGACGTCGAAAAATTAAATTTTATAATATTAAATATGAATATATAAATATAATTAAAAATATAATATGATATGAGATAAATAAATATATTAAAATTTAATTTTTTTGAATTATTAAATATTAAAATTTATATAAATATAAATTTTAAAATATTATTATAAAATAATAAATTATATAAATTATTAAATTTATTGAAAGAGCTCATCTCTAAACTCAGAAAAGCTTAATCCAAGAAAAATTTAGAAATAAAAAGAAACCCTATTTTCCTCTCAAAATCTCGTCTCCCTGGTTTAATATCTAAAAGGAATTCTCAAATAAACCAGAAGCCCAGAAGATTAAAAAAAAAAGAACTGAAAAATTTTTCCAAGTCCCATTTTCTTACCCTAGAAGCTGTATATATATATATATATATATATATATATATGTAGAAAGTTTTTAGGTTTTTATTTATAATTTCAACTCAAGTTGATTTGGTTTTTCTTGTTATTTTTTATTTTTTGGATTTTAAATAAAGAACAAAGATATAAGAAAATAGGATGGAAACGAAGTAATAAGGAAAAGACAATTGGATCCCTCGATCCAATGAATTTCAAGGCCTAAATAATTACAATTGGGCTTCAAAGTTTAATTAAAATTTTTCGAATAATTCAATCAGCACATTCGAAAAAACCAATAAAATTTTCAGAGCCTCAAATAGAACATCCAAATGTTTGAATTTTAAATCTGTTTAATTGAATTTAACAAATAAACATAAAATTTGAATTTTAATATGAATCAAAATATATCTTTAATTAAAATTAAAAAACTCATTAAGCATATGTACTGTAATCAAGCACAAGGACCAGCACCCTTTAAATGAAAATTTAATTAGGTGTGGTTCTCAACTTGAGTACTTTAGAATAATGTAATTAATAATAAGAGGACATTCTTGTATCAAAGAAAGAATGAACTTCCATATCCATATTTATGGCTTATTATTATCCCCAGAATGAAAAATATTCGTTTTTTGTTATTAGCTAAATTTTTAATCAAAATGGTATTAAATTTTTGGGTTTTTTTTTTGTAATAAATAAATACAAAAAGAGAAAAATTAAAAAATAATGGACTAAAAATTATATATTTTTATGAAGGGGATATAATAATACTAAATGGAAAGGATAAGGGTAACATTGTCTGAAAATTTATATGTTATATAGAATTAAAAAAAAAAAAAAAAAACACTCATCACGTTGACCCTTTGAATCCCGATAGCGGTCCCTACGCCGTTGGCCACGGCTTGCCTAGTCTCCCTCTCTTCGTTTTTTTCTCTTAATTTTTTAAAAATAATTTAATATTAAATACTATTATATTAATATGATATGAATAAAATAATTAAAATATAATATATTTTAAATAAATAAATATATTAAAATTAATATAATATTAATTATTAATATATTAAAATTTATATTAAATATAAAATATTTTAAATATAATTATAATAAAATAAAATACATAAATATAATATAATCACATAAATTTTAAAATTTAATATTTTTTTCTATTTTTTTTTTTTAAGTAATAAAAGGCCAGCCAACAAAGGATGGCAATTAAACAAACATAAGCTAAATAAGATAAGTAGCAAAAACAAAAAGGCTGCTGCACGCAAAGGAGGAAATCTGTGCGCAAAGCGAGAAGCCAAAGCAAATTAAGCTATTTCTCTTTCCTTCGTTTTTCCCCTTCTTTGTTTCTTTCTCTTGGTGAAGAATTATGGAGGAGGTGTTCCAGTGGTTGAAGCTGGTTGTCATATCTACGATGGTGTTAGTTTTGGTGTTAAAAATGGCAGTGTCACTTTGGTGGAGACCTAGGAAGATTGAAGACCATTTCTCAAGGCAAGGGATCAGAGGACCCCCTTACCATTTCTTCGTTGGAAATGTCAAGGAGCTTGTGGGCATGATGTTAAAGGCTTCTTCCCAACCCATGCCTTTCTCTCACAATATCCTCCCCAGAGTTCTCTCTTTCTACCATCATTGGAAGAAAATCTATGGTACTATTATATTACTACATTTACATACACCTCATTAATCTTCTTCCTCCTTTCAATTCTTTTCTTTCTTTTTTTCTAACAAGTTTTTAAAACTTGTTGTGTTCTTCTTCTGTCTCCTTCAAAACAATTTTTTTGTGGGAGGGGGGGGAGTCCATTAATTCATTGGTCTTGATTTAAGAGTTAGACCCCCATATATTTTTTCAGGTGTGTCTAAGTGTGTTAATGTGGGTTCTTGAGTCCACTGTTAAAGCAAAGAAGAGAGTTGGTTTTGGGTTTTGTTTTTATTTTTTGATCATCATTAAAGTTGAGGGGATGAGCTTATTTTCTGTGACGTTTCATGATCGATCCTTCAAAATTTTGTGACTTTTTTAAAAGGCTTATTGTTTTCGAGTTGGGGTACTTCTTTTTCAAACTTTACAGCTTTTTCTGAGCTTTTGATGCTTGATGTTGAAGTTCAGAGTTTTTGGACGGTTCCACTTCTGTCTTCTTCTCTACTCCTCCTTTCTTTTTTTTTGTCTTTTCCCCCTTCTTTTCTTTCAACCTTGTCCCTCTTACGGATATTAAGCCAAAAAAGAAAAAACCTTGATTTTCATAATTCTATTTTTGTCTTGGAATTCCACCAAGGATATATATAACTAAATATATCATCTCATTTTTGTAATATTTGCGCCCCAACAGTAAAAATAAGAAAAAATACTGTGTTTTTGCACCTGCTTGATAATGGAGTTATCATTTATATTTTTTGCTTTTCTGTTTTTTTTTTTAAAGTGTCATCTTCCTTTTTGTTTTATCGGAGCTTGAATTTCTGAGATAATGAAGTTTTTATATCTATATTTGTTAGTAAATACCACGGTTTGAACTTTGAGTTTCTTCTTCTTCTTCTTCTTCCCAACTTTCTTTTGGTTTTGTTCTCTGTTTATCTCTTTCTTGAATTAATAATGGGCTGTCATTTCTTTGCTGCTCATTTTCCATTTTTAGCTATCTTGATACTTACTACTTGAGGTTCCCCTCCCACTCCCTCCTTGGTGTAAAACCTTGTATTCTCCTTTTAATCATGAATTTCCATATTTTTAATTTGTATCATCTTATGTATTAATTTGGGTTTTTTTTTTTTTAATTCCTTAAATTATTGCAGGTGCAACATTTATTGTTTGGTTCGGTCCTACGGTTCGGCTCACCGTCTCTGACCCTGATATCATACGGGAAATCTTCACTTCCAAATCTGAATTATATGAAAAAAATGAAGCCCACCCTCTTATTAAACAGCTTGAAGGTGATGGCCTCCTTAGCCTCAAAGGTGAAAAATGGGCTCACCATAGAAAAATCATAACTCCCACTTTCCATATGGACAATCTCAAAGTAATTAATCATTAATTCATTTCTCCATTTCTTTTAATTACTAAAACAAAACTCCATTCCCGTTCAACATTATCCAATTTTAACTAACAGTTTCATTTCTTCTTTTCTTTTTTTATTGCTATTATTATTATAGTTGCTGGTGCCGGTGGTTGCACAAAGAGTAACTGATATGCTTGACAAATGGTCAGCAATGTCGAGCAGCTCTGGTGAGATTGAAATCGAAGTTTGCGAGTGGTTTCAGATCCTGACCGAAGATGTCATCACGCGTACCGCGTTTGGGAGCAGCTATGAAGATGGAAAGGCCATTTTTGGTCTACAAGCCCAGCAAATGGTGCTTGCTGCCGAGGCTTTTCAAAAAGTTTTCATCCCTGGCTATAGGTAATAAATATATATATATATATATATATATATATATATATATATTCTTTTTAAGTTTCCATAAACGAGAATCAATCATGTACATTAAAGATTAAATTTATCATACTTGTCCTAATTTTCCTCTTATCATAAGGTTTTTGGTCTTCATCGCCATTAATTTGCGCTTGGGGGTATTTTGATTTCAGATTTTTGCCGACCAAGAGGAACATAAGTTGCTGGAAATTGGACAGGGACATTAAGAAGTCGTTGAAGAAGCTAATCGATCAGCGGAAAACGGATTCCGGGAATAAAATGCAGCAAGGTCAGCATGGACCCAAGGATTTGCTAGGATTAATGATGCAAGCCTCGAATTCAAGTCCGAATATCACCGTCCATGACATAATCGAAGAGTGCAAGAGCTTTTTCTTCGCGGGCAAACAAACCACATCCAATTTGCTGACTTGGACAACAGTTCTTCTAGCAATGCACCCACAGTGGCAGGTGCTAGCACGTGAGGAAGTTCTTAGGGTGTGTGGATCACGTGACATACCCAACAAAGATGATCTTGTAAAGCTTAAGACGGTAAAGACAAAAGTCCTTTTTCTTGGTCTCTTGGCTCTTACTTTTCTTTTTTTTTTTCCTCAGATTATCTCACAATTAAAACTCTGTCCACCTATCCAATCCTCTTTTTTTCTTATTAACAAAAAAAACTTCTAGTAGCATTTCTGTTATTTTCTTTTTTTCTAATTTAACTTAATCGAGTAATTTGCATATTTATGTTTTATTTATATATTTATAGGTTAGTCCCACATTGAGAAAACATTTGTGATTTGGGGGTTTTACATCTTGTGGTGTGTTGCAGCTGACTATGGTCCTAAATGAATCCTTGCGGTTGTACCCACCAACAGTAGCCACAATCAGACGGGCCAAAGCTGACGCAGAGCTAGGGGTTTACATGATCCCTCGTGGGACCGAGGTTTTGATACCAATCTTGGCCCTTCATCATGATCAAGCCATATGGGGCAATGATGCTAATGAGTTCAACCCGGGTCGGTTCTCCGCGGGCGTGGCACGTGCAACCAAGCATCCCGTTGGGTTCATCCCATTTGGCCTTGGGGTCCGAACGTGCATCGGGCAAAACCTAGCCATTTTGCAAGCAAAGATAGCCCTTTCTATCATACTTCAACGCTTCTCCTTTAGGTTGGCCCCTACTTATCAACACGCACCAACGGTTCTGATGCTACTGTACCCACAATATGGGGCGCCAATCATCTTTCAAACTCTGTCTCCTAATAGATGAAAGTTCCTGATTCGATCCCAACTAGTATAGGTATCCATCTCTTGTAATTTGAGTGTCCCAAAAAATATATATATATCTCCATCGTTGCCCCTAATTTCTAAAGCATGAGATCATGGAAAATTAGAAATATATTTGCAAGGAAAAAGAAGGGGGGAAAAAGTGTAATTGCATAACTTGCCAATTCCTTTGGCATTTGCTATAACTGACCCCTCCCCCAAAATCCCAGGGTTGCCCCTTTGATTTGGAAGCCCTGTGTCAGTTTCTTTAGGATGTTTTGCAAATGGCTAACAAAGTAGATAGGTTTCATCTTCATATCCTTATGTCTTTCTCTCTCCCTCTCTGCCCCATATGTATGTAATGTATATTTGCAATCACAGTTTTGTAATATTATGCGATTCCTGAAATTGGTAGTTATAATTAAAAATCTATGGTTGCTTTGTATGGAACTAGCAGCAGCATGACCTGACGAACCCAACTGTCTCTTTTCATTTTCCTTAGAATCATTTTCCCTACTTTTTGGCCATTTGTGAAGAACAGGAATTCATGACCCAACCTCTAACAAAATTTCTAAAATTTTTATCAGCAACTCAGAATTAACCGAAGTACCATCATTCAGATTTTGACTCTTTGCCATCTTAAATTTTAGATATCTTATTTGCCTTATAGACGATCTGAGTAGTAAATTTTTGTAATTTAAAAAAGAAATTGTCATTTTGGTTATCAAAACATTCAATTTTGCAGAGAGAAAGCAGATAACTATAATTTTTAACAGTAAGTAATAATGAAAACAAAGTTAAGTTTGCTGATTATTATTAATTAATTTGGGTCGATTCGGCAGTTGGAATTTCTTGAAGTTGAATTCTCATATAGCTACAAAGTTTTTGACACAATTGGAAAAGATTGAGAATGCCATTCATCACTCTTCAGCCATCAAAGTGAACATTTAAATTTGGATCTTATTATAGTTAAGGCCTTCAACTTATACATTGAAAACTTTTAATTAATTATTGAGTTCATTACTGACATGCAGGCGATCAAAGGTTAAATTATGATATAATTAAAGATAAAAAGCCTATACTAAGTTAAGGGATGGTAGCCTTTAAAATTAAATTTCAAGTGCCTAAGAACATAGGAATTAGGACCCTAATTAAAACCAATCCCAACAAAGAAGCCAACCCTTTTGATGGAAACTTCCTGTAACCTCACCTAATAATGCAGAGTTAATTTTGTTTAATTGCAAGGCACATCGATGTTGATTATTGTTAAAAACTTAAAACTAATTTTAGTTAATGGATACCAGTTAAGACTGCGAAACCCAACAGAAAGTTTAAGTTTTTTGTTTGATTTTTAAGCTTCTTTCTTTGCTTTGAAGTTACATTATTTATTTTTATTTTGATTAATTACCGTGGATTCTGGCACTTCTCTTGCACATCTATAACTATATTTATTGTTTCCTTGCTTTAAATATTTATTTTGATCAATTACCATATATTCTTATATTATATATCGTATTTCATATTTTATTTACGTAAATTTTGAACGTCAAATTTTGAATTAATTAAAAATATCTAATCATTTGTTTAGTTTAAAAATTTTTAACAATTAAATATATATTAAAAAAAAACAAAACCCTCAATGGATATTATATTATTAAATTTTATAATCGATTTATTAAAATATTAATTATATAAATAATTATAAAAATACATAAAATTAATTTAGTTTTAGACTTTAAATGGATCCCTCAGCAATGATGCAAAAGATGATTTTTATTGTAACCCAAACATTCTTTATTAGGGGCTTTGCCGATGGTGCGAAGACCAAAGACGAAGTTTCCTTTCCATTTTTTAAGAATGGGAAGAAAAATAAATAAATAAAAAGGGCAGCCATATCAATGAACTTTGTGTAACTGAAAAGATAAAGAAGGCAAAGGACAAATGCAGTACCCCAAGGCATGCAATGTTGTTTTAAGCAAAGGTGGCTGGAATCCAGCATGCAAATTCACTTTTATAACTATATATATGTGTATATATATATATATATATATATATATATATGTATAAAATAAAAGAAAAGGTATATTTTAAGTATTTATCTCCTTTATGGAGTTTAGGGCTTTGAGTTGTAATGTAGTGAGAAAGAAGATATGATTTGCATTACTTTTTGGGATCTCCTCATTCTAATTAATCTCTAATTTGATCCTTTTTTAAAAAAGAGGAAAAAAAGAAAGGGAGGCTCCAATTATGGATTTTGTTGGTCCTCAAGAAACACGTGGTTGGGGTAGATTTCCTTCCCTTGTAATTAAATTCGGTGTTTTTTAGCTTTCGTTAAAGGAATCAAACTATCAAGCATGTGATCCCATCTCATTTATAATTACATTCTAAACCTTAATTTTTATTTCTTTAATCACTCCTCTCTCTCTCTCTCTCTCTCTCCCTCTCTCTCTCTCCACATGTATATATATTACATCGAGGGCACACACTTGCGCATTATTGGCAATTCACAACCTGCTTAATTATTCTTCCTTATCACGATGCTAATAATCTTGACATCGAGATTATTATTATTATTATTATTATTATTATTGAGTGATTTGGACATACCTTATAATCTTGATAAAGTTTGTCTCAAACTTTATTGATGACTAAATGAATAAAAAAATCAAATTAAAAGTCAAATCAATAAGATTTTTTATCGTTAATTTGATTGGTTTAAATTTTTTAAGTTAGATAATTTAATTAACAAATAAATTAAATATTAAATATATGCTATTGATATTAAATAAGTATTAAATGTAGTAATTTGTTAACAAAAATATGTTAATGTTATAATCTTTAATATATAAAGATTAGATATTCAAATCTAATTATTTATAAATTTTTTAATAAAAATGAAGAAATTAAAAAAAAATAACTTTTTTTATTGATTGAACATTTTTTATGAATTCACTTATTTTTTCAGTGCTTAGACATATCCTAAATCAAATGCACCGTCAATTTTTAATTAAATTGATCTAATTTATTTATTTGATTTTTTAAATATATATATATATAAAATGAAGGGATGGGTGGAGCCAGAATTGCCTTTAGGGATACCGAAATCACATCAATCAAAAATACAACCCCTTGCATACTCATTTCCCAATGATTTAATTACAGGAAATTATGCCCCTTGTTAACAGTAACCCATGTCCTATCCTAGGCTTAATTAATTTTTTAAATTGAAGGCTTGTCGTTGTTCATTAGTGCTGTGTCTTACATCCAGGCAATGTCTTCCCCCATACTAATAGCACACCACGATATTAACATTAATTCCGGTAGACCCATTACATTCTGCTGTACATAATATATATATATATATTATAATACGACTACTATATTCCCATTTCTCTTCCATATCTTCTTTTTTAAAAAAAAAAAATTAAGTATTAGCGATTTCATTCTCTCTCTCTTTTCTTTCCTTTTTTTTTATAATCTTAATTTATAAGATCTTGAATATTTCTTTCTCAATACTTTTTTTTTCTTTATTGGATTTTTCTCTTTCACTTTTTTTCTTTGTCCAAGTCTTCTTTACAGTGTCAACTAAGTATTAATTTAGATGGTCACGTATCATTAGTAGATTCTTAAATATTACAAATTTAAAAAAAATTAAACGAATAATATTCTCATTAAATTAATTAGATAAGAATTGAAGATTATAAATTGATTAAGAACTTAAAAAGAAAAGTCTTCTATGATGTAAATCTATATATTACTTACAATTATATAAATACGAGATTTGTATTTATATGTATATACATACAATAAATAAAATTGAACTAATTATCTTCTCTTAATAAAATCAACTAATGAATTAATGACGCTTAAAATTCAAAACACTTAACCATGAATTTATGATTTATAAATTTTTTGCATGCACATTTTGAATTCCAATTCTTAATATATGTAAGCTAGACTATAGCTAGCTACTACCCTAGTAATAAAAATAAATAAATAAATAAAAGAACATCTAAATTTTTATATAAATCCCTAGCTAGCTAATAAATGCGTAATAATTATATCCATAATAATGAAGACCTGGCTTAGTTAATCCTAATATGAAATATCTGCAAAACTTTTGGCACTTATGCCACTGTTATTGAGCTGGCTTATTGTATGCCTGCCCTTGATTTATGCAAACTTGTCTGCCCTCTTATAGACCAAAGGGCAAGTCCTTCAGCCCTTCCCCCTCTTGGGGTGATTGCCCAAATATTTTATATATATATATATATATATATATTCCCCTCCATCACCGTCCCACCTTCTCACTGTTTAGTCTTACATATGTATGAAGTGTATGATCCATATCTCAGTTTTTATTTTTATTTATTATTATTTTCAGTTTTTATTTTGTGGGATATTCTAGCATTTTATACGAGTAATGAAAGGTATGTAGGTAGGTTTCGTGATGAAAGCTAGTTGTACTGATTACTGATGAGAGATTATAAGATCTTGCCAGTTGTGATTCTGATACTCATAATGTGTCTTAATTTATATATAATATAATGATATGGAAAAGATTTTAGGTGATTAGAGTCATAAGAATTATACTGGATTGAAATATAGACTAATACTTTGACGATGATTATTATTCTAGTTTTCCTCAAGATTTAATAAGGAAGAATGAGTCAGCATTTTCCTGATTCCCGTTATAAAAAAAATATTTATGGGGAAAAGCTTGAAGCCTTCATGCATATTTGCTAGTGCAATGATATATATATATATATATATATATATATATGTATATTTATATTTATATATTCACTTAATTTCTATGAATAAAAATCTACCTAGTGATTTGGAAATACTACCATATCTGATTTCTCGATATGTATAACTTAAATTTTTTTATATTTATTTATTCTCTTTATTTATACATTTGAGTATGTTTGTGAGAGGGGATTTAATCCTTCAATATATATATATTTTTTCAATCTATATATATATATGATAGTATTATGGTTCGAGTTAAAATTTTTATGTAATTTTGTCCAACTTTAATACAATAGTTTTTAAATATAAAAAATTAAACCAATTAATTTGGTTTGTTGATATGCTGATTTTTTAGCTGATTATTTTATTTTATTTTATGTTTGGATGCAATATTATTCCTTTCATCTTTTTAATTAAATTTATTATCAAAATAATATTTAAATTATGACATTATTAACATAAATATCAACTACAAGCTAAGTTAATCAGTTTGAACTTTGGGTTTTGTAACCATTATAATTAGTCTACAACCTACACAATATTTTAGTTTCTGTTTTTATTTTTCTTTAACTAGGTTATAATTTTTTGTTGGCTGTCCTTTGTTTTGTAAAGCATGCAAAGATTCAAAAACTATTATAAACTTATAGAAATACTAGCAAAATAATTACGACTAATGTACTACATATAAATAATTAATTTAGCATATATTTCTAAAAAGTTCTAACCAAAATTAGACCCAAACCAAAAATAAAAGTCAACACAAAAACAAAAATTGGTATTACTACTATCATTTTTCATGTAAAGTTGTTTGTTTGGTTTGGTGATATATGAGAATTGACAACAACATAGAATTCAAATTAATTAAGGTAATAAAAATTATGAAATGATGTGTATATACTTAAATATGCAGAAAAAGCCAGCAGTGTCATAGGGTATGATGTCCACATTTAAGATAATTGGGACCAATAACTGTCCAAAATACTTTTAATAAGAAAAAAAATTATGGAAGTGACAATTGTCATTTATCACAATTAATTAGTCTAATGCTCCCTTCCAATATTTGCTCATTTTTATATCATTAAATCCAAAATGCAAATTCGTTTCATCTTTCATATATACTTCCAATTTTTCATTGAATTTTTAATTTCTTTTATTGTATACAATGCAGCATATTTTTTTTATTTATGTAATTAAGTAATGTTGTTATGAATGTTTGATGGGCAATTTGCATCAGATTATAAAGACATTAGATGGCAAAACAAAATAGGGACCCTCATGCTTACCCTTATAAACCCTAAAATCAAATACTATAACTTATTCTTGGATTCTTCTCTTTTTATTTAAGTAGGAAAAAAAAAACTATTTTGGTAGATGCCAAATGAGACAATGGCAGAGGATTTGGTGGATTCCCATTAATGTACAACTCATTGAAGTTCCTCTTTTAAAAGAGCCTTGAACCCAATTAAACAAAAGGACACTGAAGTTAGTGATCAACCTTCTTGTAACAGAACACTGTATCTATTAAAATTGCTGTATATAATGACCAAAGCAATGACACCTCGAAACTTTGCTGCTCATTTCTGTGACAAACCCAACTGTGCCATTGCCCCCCCCCCTCTCTCTCTCCTCCTCCCTTTTTATTTCTTTAATGCTTCCTCAATTATTTCTCTTTTTCTAGAACAAAATCATATTTTAATTCCGTTTGTCCTCTTTTTCAAGTCACATTGCCGACTCACAGAATTCTTTTTTTTTTTATGGTAAAAATTTTTAACTCCAAAGATAAATTAAAATTTTGTCACATATTTTTTTGTAATATACCTGAGAATATATATCATTCTATTACTTTTGCTTTCCATTGACCCATGAATTAGATAAGTTTCACTTACATCAATTAAGTACTACTGTTACTTTTCTTGTGCATAATTATTAATTACGAAAAGTTTAAAATATTTAGGCAAATTAAAAAAAAGGGAAAAACATGATATTTAGTAAAATAACCCATTTTGTGAATGAGATAAGTAATTCAATAGTAGTTTTTTTCCCCTGCACATTTGCAACTTAGCCATGAGAAAGCACTTGATTTCTCTAAAACTCATTGGAGAAGATAAACCAACTAATAAGGCATATGATCCAATGGAAGGGAAAGTAGATGAAAAAGATAGCCTAGCTAGGATTGCTAGCGTTGTTTTAGTGGGCTGCAGTCAATGCTACATAAATTTTGATTCTTTAGGTAGGGCTAGAGAGAGAGAGAGAGAGAGAGAGAGAGAGAGGGGAGATTGTGGTGTTCAAAATTCGACTTAATTAATGTAAACTGTTATTTGTAAATATAATATTTAATGAATTTAAAATTTAAATTTAATATTTATAATTTTTTTATTTATCTTTCATCGTAAATAAATAAATACAAGATTGTCTATCACTAGGTTGTCCTGCTGCTGCTTCGCTTTCCAGAAACACTCGGTTCCCAGCTGATCATGTTTGATTGAAATAAACAGTAACGATGAGGTGGGGCATGATTTTTAACAGGTTTTGCTCTGGAACTTCAAGCTGAATGGCGTGGCTGAAAACGACTAATCAAATGGAGTTTACCAGTGACACTCGGCAGGCAGCTATCAATATCGTCCTGAAAGTCCTCAATTTATTGCTGCCAAGTTTCCTCTCCGCCATCTAGTATAAAAAAATCGAATCAAGAGTCAGTGACCAAGAGTCAGTGATTAAACGGAGTGGATCAAGAGTCAGTGATCTATAGGTCCGATACTTACGATCAAATCAATATAAAAAGATTTGAATCAATTAAAAATCATTTTAAAAAAATATTAAAATGGAATAGAAACCAGCTTAAAGTTTTTCATAAAAAATTTATTATATATGTTAAAATTTAAATATTTAATGTCTTAATTTTATATTAAAAATTATATCATTTACTTAAATATATATTTTTATTAAATATTTATTATATTTAATACTCATTTATTATTAAAATTATATATTTAATATTTAATCTTTTTAATATGTTTAATTGACTCAACTAGATTGATAATCAAAGGTCTTAGCAGTTAATGTCTAATCCGGTTTTTTAAACACTGGGCCCATAAACTGCTCAATTCGGTCCCATGCAAATAAGCCTGTCTATGTTTCAGGTTCACGATAATAATCAAGAGCCGAAGCACTTCTTCTGAAAAAAACATCCCATCGGAATATAACTGGAGTAACAGAGTGAACCAAAGCAGTCTTCACTTCTACCTGTTATCAAAATGAATTCCCAGAAACAAAAATAACTATATCAAATAACGATTATAATTGCATTATCGAATCTCTCAAAGCTGGCCACAGATTAGGAGAAAGATTCATATATATATATATATATATATATATATATCATTTGCCAACAACGTGATTGATTGCAGAACAAACTCTTACAAATTTTTTTGGAAGTGTTAGATACCTGTTTGGGACCCTATGTCGTTGCTACAAGAACGAGATTGAGCACATAGTCAAGTAGGAGCAGAATCCACCAAGAAAGGCTCTTGCTCCTCCAGGAATAAATGGGCTCTGACAATGGGAAAATGGCTTGGGGACAAAACATCCACAGGGGATTTGGTGGATTTTAGCACTATTGAGCTGGGCTACGGTTATATCTTCCCTACTAAAACGTCAGAAGCATAAAAACACCAGAGTTTAAATTTTAAGCGCAGTCCACAAGCAAATAGAGAGAGATAGTGTCTGAATAGGATCCAACAGAGCAAAATAAAATAACGATAAATCTTGAATTCGATATATGGATAGTGCAAGAACCTGCCGGAGAAATATGACATAATGACAATTTAATACCTGCTAATATTTTATGTGATTATAATTTTGAACTTCTGATAAGACTTGACATCCAAATCATACATCTCTAAGCATTCAATGTTTTGGAATTAGCAATCCCCCTCCGCCCTCTCTCAGATGCATCAGTTCATGGCTCGGTATAGCATCTAAAACATAAGATCACAACAGAAGAAAATGCCTCATCCATTGCCTTATGCTACTTCTTTTTTTTCTTTTTAACCAATACCTGTAATAATCTTTCCCGAAGTCGGGCAATTGCACTTATCTCTGACATAAGCCTCATTGCTGAGATTTGTTCACAGGCAAAATGACTAAATCCAAAGCAAGAACAAGAATGTAATGACTTGAATAGGTTAGCTGACTGACCCAACCAGATCACCTGGAAAAATCTAGAGTAAGAGAAAGAGGAAAAGAGAGAGGAGAGGGAGTGCAAAGAGAAACATGCACATCTCATTACAGCAGAGCAATACGACAGCGGATCAAACCATCGTCGAGAAGGCACCATGAAATTCTGAGAGAAGACAACATAAAACTCCATGCTGCAAAAGTTGAGGTTAAAAGTATCATACTTTTATTGCCGGCCGCATTAAGAAATAATTGAACTTTTTAAAGAGAAAACTGATACAAGAAGATAATTAGTACTCACCAAAAAGAATGTTCCACATATGTTTTAATAAAGTAGGAAAAAGAAAAAAAAAAAAAAAGAACAAATGTGCTAGAACTCTGAAGGCACTCCTAAGCAAGAAATACTAATTCAAATCACCCCCCTAATCTTCCTTTTTTTTTTTTGGATAATTTAAGTTTCATTTCAACATCCAAAGAAAGCAGAAATGCTTCTGCTACAAAGTTTACAAAGCGGGAAATTACCCAAAAACAGCAGCCAGTTTGGCTGGATTATACCCCAGCTTCTACATGTGTAACTAGGAAGAACAATAAAAGAACTAACAATAGCTCAAAAATATTGAACAATTTGATAGAATATAGCTCCTGAAGCTTTTGGTTTACCACAGTGTCTTCTAGAGTTGTGCTCCTTCTAAAAAATATATGTATGCAGTCCATGCAAGTCTAAGTAAGATAGACTGGGGTGACTTCCCTTTTAAAGTACCGATCACCCAGCTAAGCTCATCTAACCAACTACCAGGTGTTTCTTGCAATATCAGAAGCCTGTAAAATACTCTACTAGACAGCCTTTTAATAACTGCAAGAGAAAAATAATTGATCTCTACATTCCTCCTCATAACAAGGTGTTCTAGTAGCAGCTTGCACTCCCCAAGCCTTAAGTCTGGAAAGGCTGCTCAAATGATCCAAGATTGCTAACCAGGCTATTAAATGAAAATTTTGGCACATGCATACGGACAAATTTAAATCTGGGATTTAAAATTTTGGTAATTTGTCACATGAACCAGATTTAAAATTCCCAGAGCTTGAAGCAAGCCAGATAACTCCATCTGCATCAGTAGCTTGAATCAATTTCAAGATTTTCCTCCAACTCTAGCAGCATAATCTCGGAGTCTTACCCTGCAAAAAGCTATGCAACTTTAACAAATATGCTCAAATCCAAGCAACCCAAATGGATCCAGAAGTACAGAAAAGTGTCCATGTATGTTTCAAGACACAAGCAATGTTCTACACTTTAATATTCTTCAGCCCCAAACCTCCTTCATTCTAAGGATAGCAGACAAGATACTAAATTTTGCAACTTCTGCAGATCTCTCTCTTCCTTTCCATAGAAAAGCAGAACGCATTTGATTCAGTTTATTAATAACCCTCCCTAGCAAGATGAAAACTGAACACCAGAAATTTTGAATACTAAATACACCACATACCGTATCAATTGTAATTAGTTTCATTAGTACAAGACAATATCATTACTATGAAACATGAGTTATGATGAGAAACTCCTTTTAAAACGACTTCCGAGGTAAAAGGAATAATCAGTTATGCATTTCTATCAAGAAGCAATAGCAACTGGGAAATGCTGACCATCATGTCAAGTTCAATTTTCCTTGTGCATGTAAATTAACAGACAACACGCTTATTAGGATTGTGAGGCAAATAACTCCAGGAGTCTGGAGCCATGGCTTACCAAATATGCAGTGCCAGTTGTCTATGTGTCTTAAGAATGGTTACCAATGCTCTTCCTCAGCTTAGTTAATAACAGTTTTATTTTATGGCCATCCAACTAGCATGAATAAAGATGTAACATGTGATGATGGTTTATGCAATACTTCCCAAATTCACAATAACATGTCTTTTGAATTTCCATCTTATGCTTGTGCTTTGCAAGACCATCGACCAAGCCAGTTCAAAAATTTCACTCCATCCATTATTAACAAGCAAAAATATCAAATTATGAAATGCAAATACAGAAAACTAAAAAGTAAAGATCTCAGCATGATTAATTTGCAACAAAGTGAAACACGCATGGCCCAGCAGAGGACGTCACACGTGGATATGTTTATATAAAGGTCCAAAAGAAAACCTTTTTGGGTATTCCACATATCAGGTCATCCCATGGCAGCCACAAGATTCTGGTCTTACAGCCTTCAGGAAAACAGATATCTAGGGCTCACAGGAGACCTGAAATAGAAGAATCCAGCCAGCCACAAACTAAAGAAATTAAAGCCTCATGATAACTTTCCCTACAAATTGCCCCACTGTTGAAAAGCAAGAGAAAGGTGCCAACCCCCCAAATCATCTTCAGACGTTTGGAAGGAAGGTGTCTAAGCCTCCTTCTTCAACCCTGGAAAATACAGGGGAAGCATCAATAATTTCCTCAAACTGAGAATGATAATGCTGAAAGCAGAGTATTATACTCTGAGAACATTCACATCAAATTGAAAGCTTGAAACATCTTTCCTTAATTAAAACAAATACTTAATCAGAAACAACCAGAGGCTTTTATCACACGGTAGCATTATTTAATAACTAAGAATTCAAATGTCAACAGAAAATTAGTCATACATCAATTGTGCATCTAACAGATGCAAGAAATATACAGAAGAGAATGATCAGAAAACTGCATTCTTGATATCTGCTCAATTGTTGGCAAATTCCTGATATGCTATTTCTCAAAGATTTGTTTTGCTAAAATAAATGTAAAA
This sequence comes from Adansonia rubrostipa, assembly GCA_038381775.1. Classification (NCBI taxonomy): domain Eukaryota; kingdom Viridiplantae; phylum Streptophyta; class Magnoliopsida; order Malvales; family Malvaceae; genus Adansonia; species Adansonia rubrostipa. Next base: position 3,278,823 of record JBBYHM010000022.1, on the reverse strand, counting down.
ATAAGGGAGATGAGATGAGATAGATGAACTGATAAACAATGCTTAGCTCAGAAACATTTAACGGTTTCCAGTTTCTGTTGTGTTACATTCAGTTCAAAATATATCACTATATGCTGTATGCCTAAATGAGGAAAATTGATAGCATATTTCATCAAGCTTCATACAATTGAAGGAGCCGCCAGTGTAATTATTTATCCAAGTCTATTTCTAATGGGAAAATTTGAGAAGGAGAAAAACCAAAGAGACTCCTGACTATCTTATAGGAATGCTGCTATCAGCAGAAATTAAGTTTCTTAGCTCCATCAAATGCTCATCATTAGATATATGAAGTGAAAGACGAAGATTAGTCACTAATGCTTCTTGTTCCCAACTTAAAGGCCCTGATGCATGCAAGGCCTCCAATGTACAACGGTAGGCATGTAACTCTATCTTATGGATCGCTGCAGCCAGTTCCTCTTTTGTTGGAAGGAGACAATTTCCTTCCTTGTCTCCCCTTGGACAAAAAGATTCAGCATCACTACATTGACCATCAACATCTTCAATAGGACCTGTCGAAACACGATGAGGCAACTTATAGAAATTGTTGCTACTCACGCTACAACTACCAACAGAGCATGTAACACTATCGGTGTCATTGGTTTCTAAGAGTTCTGCAAAATAACATCCAACAGCAGCATTTGGTCTTCTCCTGTCCCCATGCACTTCAGACGACCCAGTTCTGTTGTTAAGAGAAGCATCTATGTATTTTTCACCCAGCAAATCTCTTGGGAAAGCAATGGCATCTACCTGTTCAAGAATGGATGGATTTGCGGCAACCAGTCGGTACAATCTTCCATTTCTCTCAACTGCTCGAAGCTTCGGTCCAGCTGCAGCATGAGCTTCAACTTGAGAATAGCATCCTCTCTTTAGAGTTTTTGAGGAAGCAATAACAGATTCCTGGTAATTAACCTTTCTGTTAACAAGACGACATTCACCCTTCACAAGCCGATTTGTCCTTCCAGTTGTATTCTGAAATTGGGAGCTAGAATTTTGGTTATATCTAAGAGTGGAATTTTCACCATGCTTCCCATCTTCAAAACTGCCAGAACCCTGAATGTAGACATAATATAAATGAATATGTTCATTTGCGGGTCAAGAACCAAACACGTGACATCAAATTTGCCAGAACTTATTAGAAACAATTGATAGTACTTAGTTAACAAGGTCAGATAAGGAAGGGTTAAAGTCTGAATGAAGGGATCTCGTTTAGATGATACAAATGAGAATATTCAAGCTAACCTCAACTTACAATAAAACTTCAAATGCGTACGGTAATGAACAAAAGATAGACATGTATATAAATCAACTTGTTATAATATAAAATTTTTTAACTGAAAAAATAACGAATGCTGAAAAAGCTTTGAAAACTTAAAGATTTCAAATGCATGAGGAACATATAGTAAGATAGGAAATACCCTTCCAATCACAACCCACTCATTGTCTTGCCATGATTGTCTCACACGCATGTCAAATTTATTGACCTTAAACTCCAAAGAAGATCCAAGCAACCTAACCAAAATGTAGTTTTTCTCCAAAACCGCTAAAACTGTTGCCATCTTCCAGGAAAAATTGTCAAGAACCTCAACAACGTCACCAGGAACCCAACTTCCTGAAACTACTGGTGCAGGAGGACAAGGTCGAATAAACTTCCTAGACACCATCTCCACAATTGCCTTGTCAGTGGCATCAGAATATCCTTCATATCTAACTCTGTAGCTGTGGCCATTGCCACTGATTATTTCAGCACAATGCCAGGATCCTGATGGCACCTCTTTTTTGCTCAAGACTTCCACTTTGGTCCCTTTCTTGAATCTCATGATCCCTATTACATAAATTCCAATGGCCGAACTGCAAAAGACATTGACAAATGAAATGATTACTTCACAAAACAATCTAAAACAATAAAACTCAATAAACAGTAAATAAAACATACAATTACAGTTAGAATATCCTAGCATCCTCTAGAAAAAAAAGTTATAAGGGAACAGTGAGGAAAAAAGGCTGTTTTCTGCAAAGTGTGCATAAGAAAGAAAAAAGGACAAAATTTTGAATCAGGATATAGAAATTAAACTAAAAACAAAATTTAATTAGAAAATATAACAAATAGAACATTTTTTAATGAAAAAGAATAAAAGAAAACTCTAATGCAAGCGCTATTCATTCTTGGAAATTAGTTTAAAGTAAACAAAACAAAACAGTCAGGAGCAGGCTCTGTTTGGTACGCAGGAAAATGCAGCGAAAAAAAAAAAAAAGCAATCAGAATTTTAGGGAAAATTTTAAAGTGATCTACTAAGTTCAAACTCTTTCTATTTTTAAAATGAAAAATTAAAAAACAAATTAAAAAAATCATGCACAGAAATTTAATCCTCTTTCTTCTTTCCTGTCTATGTATCCACCATTTTCTCAGTAGCCAAACGGAGAAGGAAAATTAACAACAATTACCAAAAAACAAGAGAGAGAAAGAGAGAGAGTCTTAAAGCAAACAAAAAATTAAACTTGTTCATAATCTAAATAATCAGAATCACATTAAAAAATAAAATGAAATAAATACTTAAAATCATCGAATTGAGAAAAGAGTTTGACTAACCTGTGATGGAGGATTGAAGAGAAAATCAACAACAAAAACAAGAAAGGTTTTTGTTTCTCAGTGCCTTAAGAATTTTAATTTGTTGTTATAAATTTTTTTTTTCCTGATTGAGAAAATTAGTATTATGTCGTTTACGGTTTAAAGATTTTATTAAATTTATTTTATTTATTTTATTGAAAGAAGAAGGAGAAGAAGAAAAAAAAAGAATAATAGAAATTTGAGTATAATAAACAAAGAATAATATGGTAAGCTTTCTATGCCAAGTTGCCAACTGCCCAAGAATAGCTTCTTCTTGTTGTGATTAACTGTTTCAATCTTATTGTGTTCATTGTGCACTCCCTCTCTTTATACATATTTTATGTATATATATATATATATATATATATATTTTTTTTTTCTTGTACAAGAGAATTGCAAACTAGGGTGATTTGGAAAGTAAAATTATAATTGTGGGGATTAAAATTTACGCCTTAAAAAAGTGTTAAATCATTGTATATAATTTTGTAAATTTTGATAAAAATATTATTTAAATTAAATGAATGATTATTATTAAAAATTTAAAGTATTGGATTTAAATTCACCAATGAAAGATGATAACAAGAAAAATATCCCTTTTATTATAATCTAAAAATCATGCGTGTCCCCCCTCCCCAAAAAAAAGGAAAATTAATAACGTGCGTACAAGAATTTTATAAATTCAAGTATGTGAAAATGATTATATGAAATCATAATGTGAATATTACTAAATATATATACATATTTGAGCATGGTCTTTGGAGTCTTCACTTATAAATTCGAACGTTGTGGGCTTTTTTAATTCTCTTAGCTAAGTTTTAACCATATATTCACCTTACAAAAGTTGGTTTATTGAATTCAATCAGATTCAAGCAAAATATTAAAGAGTTTTTGATTTTCAAGGCCCAATTCAATACAAAATGTAAATAAAATTTTGTAGATCAACTCAATTATATAACTGATATTATTTAGATCTATACAAACTATTGCTTTTGAAAATGAATTAATTTTTTAAAAAAAATATTTATTTTACTTAAAAAAATCGATCATTTAAAATAATTAATTTTTCTTAAAAATGATCAATTTTTTTCAAAAATTTATATCTCTGACATAACATAAGTCGAGCTGATCTAAATAAAAATATTATATCCGAAGTTCAATTTATTTTTAAAACAAGCTTCATTAGTTAGGTTTAATACTTTTATCTAAAACTTCTCAAATATTGAATTGATTTTTAAACGTAAACAAATAACTCAACTTATAAACAAATTTAAAATATGACTTATTTGATCATATGCATTTTTATGCAAGATTGATTCATTTTTATTTAGTTTTGACAAAAGTTACAATGAAGTCTATTCTTCAAAGAAAACTTAGACGTTTAGGTATGCAACAAGCCAACTAATTGCGTGAATTTCGCTGTTGAAATTAGTTAATCATTATTTTTTATATTACATATAATTTTAGGGGGGGGGGAATATCTCTTGGCCAATAGGGAATTAGGCGACAAAAAGATTATTTATTCTTATATTTAGACTTATAAAATACGTTTGATGATGAAAGGAAATTATCCTATGTATTACTGCAAGGACTCCACTTCAAAAACTCGTTATTCATCAAAATTCTTAATCTTGGCGTATTAAAAACTTAAGTTATTTAATTGTAACCAATGGATATAAAAGAATATGAAAACAGTTCCCTCTTATTTAAAATAATAGTAATTTTTTAAATTTGTGAAAAATAGTATAATATTATTTGATGGACTTGTAACTTAATAATTGTATGATGCATTAGTAAAGTTCTGGTTTTCACTTATACTAACCTGAATTCAATTATGATAGTTTCATATTTAAGAAAAAAAATACATGTAAGCAAATTGCAAAATTTTAAATTAAATGATACTAATAATACTTAATAATTAAATGATAGTATAATATCATTTAATCTACCTTTCGAATCAATACATCAGTCACAACGTTAATTTTTCCTGGCTTATACTGTACGATGAAATCAAACTGTGTAAGAAAAAACTGCTAACATGTGGCACTAATTAGCCAAACCCAAAGACACAACCACAAAAATAAACCTAATTCTTGGAAAATTTTAAGAAGAAAAAAACAAAAAACAAAATAAGTTGACTTGTTCAATGATAAATAAATTTAAAGTTGATGTACATTTTTTAAAAAAACCAAGATTTTTTATTGAAAATTAAAAATTAAATAAAATCGCTCTAATATAGATTTGCTTTTTTTCTTTTTTCTTTTGTTTTAAAATGTGGCCATTTTCTAAATGCTAAATATTTCATAAGCAAAATTCTCAATCTCAAATCTGAATTGCTTAAAACTCAAAAAGACCAGAGGGTCAAGTCGTCAGAAGATTTCCGCGCACAAATGACTGAACAAAAGTGGGGGAAATCAATCATAGCTAGCGGCCCCAACACACTACTTATTTTCCTTGATTTTCTCTTTTTTACTAATTACTACAGACTTATGAATATGTCAACACATTTAGGCACCCTTTTGCCTTTTTTTTTTTTTTTTAACTTTTATTATTATTTTTAATTTTTCAGTCAAAATTTATTTTCTAATTTCCTTTTCTTTCATTTTTTTTGAAAAAAAAAAAAAAAAAGGTATGGATTAAGCTAAGAAGAATACAGGACAAACATTTCTTCTTATTATACTGATTATTTATTTTCCCCGTGATTAAGCCAAGAAGCTTGCAAGAAAAAGCCTAGAATAGATTAAGCCTAAAATGTACAAAACAGCCGTTGTGATTTCCTCTTTTGCTAGTTTTTCACCCATGATATCGGTTAAGTGCTATTCAATATGAAAATTATATCTTCCTAAAATAATTGTAATTGTCGAGACGTCTGCAAGAGTTTTCAAGATTTTTTTAGCTTAATAAGTTATTAAAAAATTATTATGAAAAATAAAAATTTTAAAAATTAAATTAGAATTATTTGTTAATTTTATTTTTATAAATTATTTTTTATAGATATCGAGTTATATTTTAATGAATGAGAATATTTTTAAAATAAAAAAATTATATGAAAAGTTAGCTTATTTTTAAAACCCTTCTATTTTAGCTTGTTTTCCCTGTTATTTATTAAAAATAAATTGATTTCTTTTTTATAAAATTTTTTAAAAAACTTGTTTGATTTGATTTTTACTTTCAAGTAGCTCTTAAACAAAAAAAATTTGCAGAATAGGCACTAAATAATTACTTCAGCTTCTTAGACTTTCAATCTATTCTATTTTAATATTTAAAAATCAAATAAATTAAATAAATTTGATGAATTATGAGTGAAAACTCGAGTTAATCCAAATAAAATTAATCAATTGGATTAGATAATGTTAATTATATTTATATATATTTAAAAAAAATATAATTTATTTATTATGTAATTAAATATAAATTTACTCAATCAATTCTATTTAAAAATAAAAATCTCAAATCAAGATCAAACATATTATAACTCTAATTATTTAACTAAATAATATGAATTATGCCCATAAATGATATGTTGCGGTTATCGTAGAAACTATTTCTATTTCAGTTTTTTTTTTTTTTTACACTTCTGTTTTCTTTTCCATCAATACAACTGGACTTATTATTTCGTTTAATCGATTTTAATTAAAATTTAATTTTTAAATTTTAATATAATGTAATCTTTTTTATTTCGCAGGTAAATTAAGAAGTTTGTTACATATTTTATTTTATAATTATTTTTTTTATCTTACTATAAAGGTATATATTTACTTTCTAAATAAACTTATAAATCAAATAATTTGGGGACATGAGATAATTTTTCCTTCATAAATAGGTAAAAATCCTTTCTTCTTAATTAAATGACTTTTTTTGCAGCTTATACCAAAACTAATGTCAAATTTCTGAAAGATTAGAACCATCTTTTTAATACCAAAAAATAAAATAAAAATTCTAACTTACAAAATTTTCCGTATTATTAAAAAAAGGGTACATCAAACTATTTTATAAAAATTTAATTAACAAATAATTATTCTTAAAGCAAAATTTAATTAAGTTCATTAAATAGGCAAATGAGCCAAATTTTGAGCATCGAGGATTAGAAAATTAGAACAAATTAATATCCTAATAGGAAATTTTCTGCCTTTGAGTTTAGAATCGTAAGCCAGTTGTTCAAGGAAAAAAATGTTGGATTTAATTTGAAAGCAACATTTGCATTAAAAAAAAAAACCAGAAAAACGTGACGGAAAAGCACTAATTTTTGAACATATTACATACGTTTCCTTGGGATATTGTTGCACCCGAAAGACATAGTTTGTTGACAGCAGCAAAAAATAAAGATGACAAATCCATTACTTAATAATACAAGTCAAGTAGTTATAAAAGTAAAAGAGAAGTTTTAAATAACATGGCAATTGCTTGGAAAACAAGATTCCAATAAAATAAAAGATTTTTTTTTGTTTATTTTGTTAACATAGTGTTTTCGAGAATATTTTAAAAGTATTATATAATGATATTTTTATTTAATGTAATAAATTAAAAATAATAAAAATGCTATTAATTATTATATTTAATGTATTAATTAATTTTTAAAAATATTCTTTAACAGAACTCATAAATATAAATAAATATAATTAAAGTTAGTATAAAATATCAAAAACACGATTTTTTATTATTTATAAAGTTGTCGCAAATTTGCAGCTCATACCAATCTTGTTCCTATCACCTCTTTCTTTGTTGCTTGCTTTTCAGCCCACGGAATCACCAATGCCTTCTATCGTTATCTTTGCCCTCTCTCTCTCTTTTAAGTTTTTTTTGCGGAATTCTTTGTTTTATTCAATAATTAATAAAAATTGTTTATTTTTTTAAAATAAATTCTTTTTAATCAATAAATAGCTATTATATTACTCTGGCAATTGATTAAATGTGGCAAATTAACGTTTTCAATATTTATTTATTTAATGAACCATAATTCATATTCAAACATGTTAAAGTGATTTGATTGATTTTAAAAATATTTAATGATACGATTTGTTTTCGTAAAGGAAAAATGATCATTAAAGATCACTAATGTAAAAGTGTTATGGCAAGTTATTTTTATATATATTTTTAATATTATTTACCGGTTAAAATCTTAAAAATGTATTCAATCAAAATATTAAATTCTGATAAATTAAAATAGTAATTAAAATCTTAAGTATTAAAATAATAAAAATTATTTAAAATATTTAATCTTTTAGAAAATAATACTTATAACGTTTGGGAATATTATTTAACAAAGAAATATAAAATATATAGGAAAATAACCAAATAAAATATTTATTAATAAATATAATAATACATTTACATGTCCTAAAATAAAATTACAATTATTTATTTATTATGTTTTTTATTTAGTTATTTATTTTAGTTAATTACTTAATTATAAAAATCTTTATTTTTTCAATATTTACCAATAAATTTATTTGATTATAAATTTTTTTTTGTTTATTTATTTGTTAGTTTATTATATAGTTATATAAATTATTTATAAAATAATTAAACAAAGTTATGTGAAAAACTTTAAATAAAAATGAAAAAAAAAAAAAAAGGAAGAAGATATGTTTAATTAACATCAACCAACTTTTTGTGGTGCATTATTGGGATTATCCTATCAATGAGATTATAAGGTATATATTGCTTTCCAATTTGTCAAAAAAGAAAATTTAAGTTAGGGAGAGATGCAATAGCGGCAAAATATACCATCCAATAAATTATTTATATTGTTTAGAATGTAAATATTAGTATGAGAAATGAGATATAATATTCAATAAAACCATCGGGTGGTCCATAATAGTATATAGTATCCATATGTAAAGAGGAACTGTTGTTATCTTCATTTTTAAACTTCAATTATAAGCTAAAAAAATGGCAATAAAAGATTATTGCCTTTTGAGTGTAGTTTGGTTTAGGGTTAACTAATATGGTATATATCACTTCACTTTTCCTTTAATAGTAATATCTCCATTGGTCCCGCCTGGAGCTTTGGCCTTTGGTTCCAAACCCTGCCAACTTCGCTGGTTTTGGGTTCGGCGCGAGGCAAATGGAAAAAACAATTACCCTCTGATTATGCCGATCAGAAAATCAGGTTTATATGGATGGACTGCGAAAATAAAAATTGTGATGGTTTTAAGATTCAATTTTTTAGTTATAGGATTAAAATCAATGATGCTATATATAGATGTAAGAATAGGAGTAATTAATGAAAAGAGAAAATTATAATTAAATAAATTAAATTAAAATTTATATAATAAAAATTTAACATTTTTTATACTTATGAAATATGTAAATAATTAAAACTTTGATTACATAACGATAAAAATTATTTATTATATTAATTATTATAAAATAATATTATTATATTAAATTTTAAAAACTATTTTTTAAAGTTTTAAATAGAAAGATTAAATAATAGACATTTTCAAATAGACCTTTCAGATCCATTCGTTAACTGCGGATATGGCATGGTGAAATTCTTTTTCACCATTTTCACCACTGCTAATCAAATAAAAAATTTACTGCGACTGGACTCCAAAAAAAATATTGCAATTCCACTAAAACGGATCTCCAGCGAGATCCACGTGTAACCTCAGATTAGAAAAGTAGTACATTATTATTTATTATTAGATGTAGACATATGCAAAAGAAATTTCAAAGATATTGGTATGGTAGTAGAATATTTATTGATGGAACATTTTGGGGTCCAAATAAGATTACACGACGGAATTTCTTACAAATACAATAATATTCCATATAACTTATCTTATCTCAATTCTCAAACAGGAAAATGGATTTGTCCACATTATATTATACGGACCAATAGTGGACCAAGCACAATCCAATTCATAGGCCCGGACCATTTGCCTGCCAGGTCTGTCCCATTTAAAGCGGATTAAATTTTAGATATATTTTTTAAAATTAAATTAAATTTATTTTATTTAAATTATTATTTAATAATAATTTTTTTATAAAATTTTAATTATAAAAATATATAAATATTAATATAAAAATTTATATTATTATTTTTTTAAATAAAATCAAATAAAATCGAATCTGATTTGAACTTAAATTAAAAAAATAAAAAAAATTTTGAAACGAGAACAGCTCACGGAGCCATTCTTTAATTTTATACTTGCTAGAAAGTTGGAGGTTGAAACAATCAAAGTTGAGTAACGTCTTCTTTCATTATTTTTATTTTTTATTTTTGTTTCTCTTTTCATTTCTAAGACCTTTCTTTATTTCTCTTTTCATTTCTTTGGTCCAATCTTGTTGTACTTGCATATACTCTCAATTTGATTTTCCCCCTTTTTTAATTATTTATTAAATAAAATTTTAAATACTAGGAATTCAAATTTAATTCTTTTAGTAATGAGTATACATACTAATTTGAATTCAGAATTTAATTTAATTATTTCATTATTTCAGTATTAAGAAAAGTGATATTAAATAATTATACGTTTGTGGTTCGAATTATAATATCTGAAACTAATGTATTAATTTATTATTGAGTTAAATATTTTATTTACATTTGTTGCAATTATTTCATCTTTTATAAAAAATGATCGTTTATTTTTTAAACCTACGCTACTTTGTGATATCTTTTAAAATTTAAACCAAGTTAATTTTTTTTATTCAATCTAAACGTCATTTGTTTTTTGTTTGTTTGCTCTTAACAGCTGTGCAGGTATTTTTCATCTATTTCTTTAATGCAATATATCTTTAGTTTTCACTTACACTGCATATGGTAAATTAATTGAGTATTGAAGGTCTAATTAATATGAGCAGGCTTAAATGAGTCCGAGAAATAGCTACGATCCATCATCAGGCTCATAGTTTAAATATTAAAAAAATTATGATAACCCTTTAAAATTTTAAGAAAAAATATAATTAAATTTAAAAATAAAACATATCGATTAATTAATTAATTAAAATATAATAAAATAATAAAACTCTACCACATGGGCTTCTTATCTAGGCTTGGCCCAAACAAGAGCCTTTCTTCTTAGGCCTACGACTGGTTCAAAGCAAACTCTCAAGTCCACTCAAGTCTCCCTGTTAACCACTTATAATGCTCTAACAGAGACCAGATGATTATTAATTAGGATTCTGTTTCAGTTAATTTACATGGCTTTAGTAATGAAACTCATCATACTGTCTATATATTTATATATCATTTTACATAATTTCTGTGAAATCTATTGGGCTTCGCTTATAATTAAAAAAAAAAATTGTTAAATGAGTCTTCTAAGAACAATTGTTAAGATTACTTAAAATTATTATTTAGTAGTTAAGACACATCCATCGCATGAGTTGATAAGAACAAACATAAATAAAAAAAGCCTTTTTTTTTTTAAAAAAAAATCTGATTAGTGGTTAATTTTTTTTTTGCAAAAAATAATGATCTCTTAAGTTTATATCAATTTTAATATATATTTTTTAAATTTTTTTATATAATTTCACTTACTAAATCAATTTTTAATTAACTCGTTACACTAATTCAATTAAGTCCTAACAGTAATATTTTTATTCTGTGTGTAACAATTGATAAGAAAAAAATTTAAAAATTAAGAATACTCTGTATCAAAGTCAAACACAGACTGTATTCTATACTCATTCTCAAATTTAGATAACATGCATGGTAACAAATATATGCTTAACTAATTGTATAGTCACTAGTTCATAGCTCTCAGCCAATTTAAAAATTAAAAGCCAAATAGCAGGTCGAATTTAAAACTGGAGACCAGGAAAGTGAGATACAGCTTGAAGCAAATCCCCTGGACAAGTGCATCTCATCAGACCAAACCTAAACTGAAGGGCATTTCTCGTCTTTGGCAATTTAGAAGCCAGAAGCTGCCATGTTTGAAGCCTACTACTATTGGTCAGTCAGCAGTCGCTACTTAACCATATTATACCCGTAATTTGTGCCTCGAACATTTTCAAGAGAAAATAATAATAATAATAATAATAATAATAATAATAATGTTCCCCCATTGACAAGAAATAATATTCAGTTTGATATAGTGTAAAATATTGCTTTTCATGCACGTATCTTTCAATCGAGTGAGCTCCTTTTCCATGCGCGCACCTCTAGATTCTGTACTGCGAGAAGCATACAGTCAGCAGTAACTGCCATACAAAAGTCATTCCCTTGCACGCAGACACTAGGAAAAAAAAAAATGGCATGTATATATATAATGGTTAGAGAGGTGTGTAAAATAGCTTCATTCTGTTGTAATGAAAAGGGAAGACAGTAAATGTGGGGAAACGTATAAAATTTTATCCACCATGTTCATATATACAAAAAGAAATCAGATTACAAACATGTGCACCAAAAAAGTGACAACCATGAATTGATTTTGCAAGCAAACGGGAAATTTTTAGAATAAACCCCAATTGCATTATGGAAGGTTTGAGAACCGCAAACTATGCATGCATAAGTTAAAATTTTTCGGCAATTGAAATCCTTAAATAATAAAACACAAGCCGTCCGAAGAAAATTTTAAAATGGTAAAAACGGGTGAAGTAAACTTCTAAACAATTGATAACTTACATGACACCAGTTGGCTTCAGCCAACGATCACGAGCACATATCACTGAGTCGAACATAGACTCACGGAGAAGAAAGTAAGCCATCCACTAGGAGATAATCACATCAGCTGTCCATTAACCATAGTCTAAGATTAGAAGAAAAAAAATAAAAAACCTCATTGAAAGCAATCTGGATGTAAGTGACAAGCAATCTGATGATGCCAACCTTTTTTCTGGCAAGATAAACTCCTCCATAAAGCCCTCAATTACTTCAACAATGTCTTGAAGATTGTTTGCCTTAACAAGAGAGCGGGCATGTTCCCACATCTTAGCTGCTTCAACAGCATAGACCTTCCTTGCACCAGCCTGGGCAGACCAGATGGCAAGAATGCCACTTCCTGTTACTACGTCCAACACGACCTTCACTAGGACTTACCAAATTAGTTTCTTATCAATCAATAAGAAAAATAAGCATGCCCTGTCTCAAATTCTTCATTCTCATTGCTTTCCAAGTCAATAATGCTTAAGGTTATCTTATCTCAGTTACACACATATTGCGAAAAACATATCAATATGAAAAGTATCTGCTTCAAAATGTTAGCTCTCCATAGCTTCTCGAGCCTATCTCCACTAAAAAGTAACAGAATTTGAAATGAAAAGAGAGAGCAAACTTCAAACAAAAAATGGTAACAACCAATAGCATCCCTTTCATTATAAGTTAAAAGAACTCGACAAAACAAACAACTTACTAATTAATACCCATTAAGAAAAGGGTTTCTTTATTTTCATATTTGGGTTCATTGTACTAAGCTTTAAGCCAAAACAAGGTCCTTAAAGAGAAAGGGTATCCAACAAACAAAAGAAAAATATAGCATTATAAGAGGTTACCTTTTCTCGAAAAGGATGATTGTTCTGAAGAACAGCATTGCACTAAGCGTCCATGCGGACTCGATCACTGAGCATCTCTTTCTGGTGGTAGAGAAAAGCGTTAAGTGCAGAAGTAATTTGCAAAATCAACTCCTTTATCCACCGCTCTATTGCTGCTGCTGCTGCTACCGCCTACGACTCCGTTTGCACGGCTCCCCATCTCCCTCTCTCTCTCTCTCTCTCTCTCTCTCTCTCTGAGAACTGAAAAGCTCAAGCTTATTGACACGGCGAAAGAGAGAAAGAGGGAAAGTTCTTTTTTAGGGGTACGTCCCTATAAGCGGTGGGTAATGGCCTAGCGAGCAAGGGCCTTTAGCCTTTTGGCCTTCTTCGTATGATGATAACAGGTTCTTGCAAATATTCCATCCGCAACACTTCATCTTGTTTTTTTCCGTCATTTAAATCAGACCCCTATATTAAAAAATATATATATGTACTAATAGGATTGCCACGTCATAACTTTGAAAGTGCCAAAAGAGGGGTCCATTTTGATTTCTTACTCTAGCTCTGTAATGACCGTTGGATTTAAAGTTTTTTTTTTAATGATTTGGCAATGGTCTGTCCTTTGGTCAGCTTATATATTTTAATAATACTTTTGTAGCCACTAGCTCAACAAATAAATACAAAAAAATTTATTTTTAATTAGATGACGTTATAGAATATAAATTTATATATTATTTTTATTAATACATCAAACATAAATTTTATTTTTTAATTTATAAGATTGTAAACATTCTTTTTTGGATAATTAAAATTTTATTTCAAAATACAGAAGGAGCAAGAGGCTTGCTACAAAGAGTATAAATGGGTAGAACCTAACAAATAATCATCCTTGGTTGATACCTCATTATTTACACAAAGTAATATTTACAGTGTTATCAAAAATTCTAGAACTAAACTAAAATCGAGTCTGTACAGCATCAGTGATAAGCTGTACATCTTTTGGATTCCTTTGCATAGCTGTGTGCCTGTGAGCATTTCTTTCCCCCCAGATGTAATAGATAGGCTGCCGTCCAAGCATATCTAAAGAGAACGGATTTGAAATATTTGCCTCTGATCCGCTTAGATAACCACTGGATGTTTATTCTTTTAATTATCGGAAATTGTCTGCTCCGAAGAAGCTGTAAAAGCCTTCTACCAAACCTGTGAAGCAAAGGAGCATTTAAAAAACAGATGATCCCTACTTTCGTCCTCCTCCTAGCATAACATGCAAGTAATAGGCTGCATAGCCCCCATTTTTTCATCCTCTCCATTGTGCTGAGCCGATACAGTATAGCCAACCAAACTATAAAAGAGAACTTAGGAACATTAAGTGAGAAACATATTAAGTGATGCTATGACACTTTAGCAAATTTAGCTCCCAAATAATTCTAATATGACACTTCAGCAAATTTAGCTCTCAAATAATTCTAAGTGTCTTTCACAGAAAAAACTCCATTCTTGGATGCTGCCCAACTTGGTCTGTCATTTGTATTGCTGGGAAGGATTAACAAGTTCTGAGCTAGCTCCCTTACCTTGAGTATCCTCCTTCATCCCCGGCTGTATAACTGCAGCACATGTGCTCGCCAAAAGAAAATCCTGCTCAGATGGTAAGCTTTAAACTAAGCTACCCATATTGAACTTGAGTTGCTGAACAGAGAACAAATGTGCTTTAGAATGGAGGCAATATTCCACAGTTTCAAGTTCTTTAGGCCCAAGCCTTCTTAATTCTTTGGGTAGCAAATGGAATCCCAGCTAACCTTTACTCATTTGGCCTGTGTTTCTTTACCTCTCCAAAGAAAAGTTGAGCAGAACTGATTAATTTTATGGATGATTTTCTCTGGTAAGATGAACGTAGCGTCCCAGAAGTTTTGATTGCCAAATAACACTGACTGGATGAGTTGTAGGCCCCCAGCCGATGAAAGTATTTGCTCCAGAAGTTAGATTGCAAGCATTCGATTATACTCAGCCCATGTTTTGGACGTTTTGTAAATTCGGGTTAAGTATTATATTGTAGCACTTACAAATCTTTGCATGGAATTGGCTAATGAGAAATTGTTCATTAATTTATTGGTTAAATTAGAGGGGGAAAAGAGCAAAATAAAGGCAGGAAAAACTTTGCCAACTTTTTTTTTATATCAAAGGACATATTTCTCTATAAATAATATTTAGAAACATTTCACACGTCACTTATGGCTATAATCAAATATTCACGTATACCCTTTGAACAGTTCCAAACAATGTTGTTAAACGATGATCCAAAAAATAATTTAAGTTTAAAACATACAAAATTAAATGATATTTAAATCGGATATGAATCCTTGAAAAAATTGTAAAATGGATTAGTAAATTACATTATTTATTATTATTCTTATACACATCAAAATCATGATATATTTTTCACCCTCATTATTCCTCGTCATGTCATGGATTTGAATATGAAATTTAATGTAACGGGGAGTGGGACTTGGTCTTTAATTTTAATCAAGAAGCAATCTTATTCTTCTGATCTCCAATAACCTTATAAGTTTGATTATTCCCGTAACCCTTATATATATATATATATATGTATATAATGTGGTCTTGACTTAGTTTGCTGAAATCAAGGGTTCGAATGGTTCAAATTTGTGCGAGTTTTTCATATATTTTTAATTAATCCACAATGTTCGAAGTTAAATAAAGAAATATTGAAATATAGCAGTAGTGAAATGTACTTAATTTGACAAAGCCAAACGATGATATTCTTTTTTTTAAAAAAAAAAGAAGAGCAAATTAAAAATGATCTTAATTACTGTATTAATGGTGGATGGACTGCATGTAAATAAAATACAAATGTGACAAGCCTTGCGTCAGCAATATGAACCAAAACCATTGACCATTTAAAATCTCAATAGATAAACACAATGAACCTTAAAAGTGAGAAAATAAAAGGAAAATTAAGTAAAAATTGTGGTTGTTTGTTTTGATGCAGGTATAAAATAATCATTGCCCCCTGTTTTCAACATTTGGCTGATCCAAAGGTAGATAGCAGTTTTTTAATCTTTGGAAATCAATATTATAATGAATGCTTACTTCCTCTTTTTGTTAACAACAATTGCTTCTCTTCTTAACATAAGGAACAAATGTAAAGCTAGAAGATGAAGAATTCTTTTGCCTCCCTAGTTAGTTGAAGACGATGATGAAGTTCTAATGGAGGACAAGAAAGCAAATATAACAGCTGTTACAATAATCATAGGCCTCATTATTTTTATCATCGTTGCTCGCGTATGGTTGAAACTTTCCAAGGGTTTCTTCCTCATTGCAGGAGCAGATATTGCAGTTATCCTTGCAGTAGTTGTATGTCTTGTAATTAGAGAGCTTTATCATAGGAGGAGGAAATTTTTAGAGACAAAGCTGGTATCAGAAGGTCGAGAGCTTCGAATAGAGTACAGTTTTCTTAGGAAGGTAGCTGGAGTTCCTATAAAGTTTAGGCTCAAGGAGCTCGAGGATGCGACGGATAATTTCCGGGCACTGCTAGGCCAAGGGGCATCTGCTTCAGTATTCAAAGGCATCCTTAACGACGGCACTTCAGTCGCGGTGAAGAGGATCGACGGCGAGGAGCATGGGGAAAAGGAATTTAGATCAGAAGTTGCAGCAATCGCAAGCGTGCAACATGTAAATCTGGTGCGTCTAATAGGGTATTGCTGCCTTCCTGGCGGGCCTAGGTTCCTTGTTTATGAGTTCATCCCTAATGGTTCATTGGATCATTGGATCTTCCCAGGAAAAGGAGCTCGAAACCGCCCTGGAGGTTGCTTGTCATGGGACTTAAGGTACCGAATTGCTATTGATGTGGCTAAGGCACTTTCTTACCTACATCATGATTGCCGGTCAAGGATTTTACACCTTGATGTCAAACCAGAAAATATACTTCTTGATGAGAATTATAGAGCAATTGTGGCAGATTTTGGTCTTTCAAAGTTGATGGGAAAAGATGAGAGCAGGGTGATTACCACAATCAGGGGCACTAAAGGTTATTTGGCCCCGGAATGGCTCTTGGAGCGTGGTGTTTCGGAGAAATCTGATATCTATAGCTATGGGATGGTTCTTCTGGAGATGATCGGAGGTCGTAGAAATGTCAGTGTCATCGAAAATGGCCCCGATAAGTCTCAAAGGAAATGGCTGTACTTTCCTAAACTAGTGCGGGACAAACTAAGAGAAGGAAAGCTAATGGAAGCCGTTGATCAAAGGCTAGTTGACGCAGGAGCCATTGATGAAAGGCAAGTGAAAAGACTGGTCTACGTAGCTTTGTGGTGCATCCAAGAGCAGGCGAAACAAAGGCCTAGCATGGCACATGTGGTCGAGATGCTCGAAGGGCGTCTGCCGGTGGATGAACCCCCGGACACGCAAATGATTGTCGTCGATTTGTTGTCGATAGACGAAGAAGAGCATTCTGATTGTCACGAGGGACTAAAAATTGCAGCAATGATGGGATCAAATGTTGGCTGCTGCAACATTCCCAGCTCATCTTCATCCTCATTTGCAATGTC
Organism: Adansonia rubrostipa; assembly: GCA_038381775.1. Lineage (NCBI taxonomy): Eukaryota > Viridiplantae > Streptophyta > Magnoliopsida > Malvales > Malvaceae > Adansonia > Adansonia rubrostipa. The sequence goes on along the minus strand of JBBYHM010000022.1, from coordinate 3,261,201 downwards.
TGTACTCTCGGGACGGTAGCTCCCTCTTACCTATTACCTGTATTCGAATACGAGCGTCGAATACAGAAACATATCCAACTTGAGTATGTTCAATTTTTTTCAGAGTTTTTTCATGTTTTTAGAGTATTATACCTCATATATGTGTTCAAATATATATTACATAAGAATATTTTAAAAAAAAAATGAAGAATACAAAGAATATAGCCTCTTAATATCATAGAGTGATTTAGCTTTGAGTTTTTTTTTTGGTTTTTGAATTGGCAAATAGCTCCACAATATAAGAGAAATTCTATAATCTATTCTTTTTAATGGTATGATATATTTTTCTTCGTACTTCAAATAGAAATCTCCAAAGAAACAATAGTACTAACGTTGTTTGATCTAAAACATAACATTCAATCCTGTTTCTAGGAAAAGGAGGGAAATGGTGGGTTAGAAAATTTGAGTCATTGACACTGGCCTTGGCCCTTGGGGAACCATCCTTTGCATTTTGAATTTGGTTTTAAAAACCTAGATTATTATTATTATTATTATTATTATTATTATTATTTTGCAGAACATCGACGTTGAACGCGTCGGAGATGATCTGTAGATAGTGTTAAAGTACGTTTACTTGGTCAACTTGCTCAATGCGCAAGCTAAGAAAGAAAAAAAAAAAAAGTAATTTCAAAATGCATTTACAATTGCAAGGAAATATTCTAACGTTTTGGAAGAAGTAAAACTAATGCCACAAACCGGTCATTATATAAAATATTAAAAAACTTTTTTATTCTTATTTGATTTTTTATATTCTCGCTAATTAAGTAAGTATTATTTAATTTATGATATTAAACTCGAATTCAAAGATTTTAGTAATAATATTAATATAAATATATTATTGATAAATTTAATTGTCATGATTTAGTATCAATAAGATAAACAATATCTATACTATATATAAATTAATGCTCTTAACTGGATTTGATATCTTTGGGAGGATAACATGTTTGTTTGTTTGGTTTTAAATAAATTACAGTTCATATCACTATTTTGATTTTCTTTTATAAATTGAATTTAATATTATATACAATTGAACCGAGTTATATTAGTTCCAACTATTAAGATCAGTTTAATTCATTAGTTTTTTTTAACTTACAAAAAAAAATCTTTTTTATGATAATTTTAAAAGCTAATAAAAAATTAATTAAAAATAGAATAAGTTTAGTTTGAATAGTTGTGATATTTCACATATGAATGAAAAATCGAATTGAATCAAATATATTTAATTATTACTTAATCTAAAATAAAAATAAAGTCAATAAAAGTAAACCGAATGCTAAGGTTTGAATTGATTTTTGATTTTTTTTCATTTCTCTAAGTGTTAATAAGATCAATGATACCAACTCAATTAAAAATAATAAAAAAATTTAAAAAAATTATTGTAAAAAAAATTAAATATATATATATATGTATATTCACTTAAAAAACTAAGACAAAAAACAATTTTTACTCATATTTTTTTATCTAATCTACTGACGTAATGATTGCCGACATGTATAATAACTTAAAATTAATATAATTATAATATAATAAAATATATAAAATATAATATTAATAAATGAATTTGCGAATTGAGCAGAGATATAATTTTGTATGGCGGAAATCCTCGTGGATTTACCGTCGGGACAAAAACAAATCCTAAAACGACAAAAGACAACCAGCCATACAGGAGGATTTATCAGAGGGGGGAAAATAGAGGTCAAAATTTGGCCGTGGGGTTTGTGGGGCCGCAAAGGGAGACTTTTTTTTTTTGTTATGCTATCTGAAGGCTTCGGAGTCTTCACATCCAATCGACGGATCAGTGGAAAAGGTAATATGCCTTGAACCCTAAAGGCTTTTTTCCTTTTTTAATCTCTTCTTTTCCCCTGTTTCTGCTTTTTGGAAATTTTTGGAGTTCAATTTGCTGGTTTTTTACAACCTGTTAATACTCAGAAACGGTTGACTTTAAAGGTTTCATTCCTGTTCCATCCTGGGCTTTTTTTTTTAAATGAATATCTTAGTTTCCTATGAGTTTTCATCTAAGGTTTTCTGTTCTTTTTCATTATGAGCAATGAATATCATCATTCATTTAGAGTTCAAATCCCATTTTCATCCAGGGTTTTGAAAGATATGTAATTTGGATTAGATAGAAACGTCTTCTTTTCTGATGAATTTGTTGTAATGTACCTATTTTGGGCAAGTTTTTATGTGGATTCTGGTTTGAAGTTTAGTTAACAAGTCAACTTGGCAGGTGCCAAGTTGCTTAGTCATAAGTATCATGCATCATGCAGTGAAAATTAATCATCTTGCATAATTAACTTTTGATGTTAAATATAAATCTGGCCTTTTCTTCATTCCAGGATCAGTGCTCCTTCTAGCGCAATAGACGGGTCTGGTCACTTACTGCTTTTCGGTGGGATACTATGAGCTCCGCAGGTCCTTGTTTTGGTACTGGTTAGTTTATCTGCTTTGCTCCATCTTACAAATAGGGGTAATGTCTGTAATGAGAGCTCATCAGCGAGCTTGTATAAATATTTTGTTTGTTCTTAAGGCAATTGAATCAATTGGTTCTTCATTGTATTGTGGATTGGTATATTTGTTGACTGAAGTGGATCTTTCTAAAAATTCACAAGCTTGTTTGTCCTCCTTGTGTTTAACTTTAACCATTAATACTTGATTTCTACCGTGACAAATTTCAGGTTGTAGAACCGTTGGAAGGACACTTGAATTTGGAAAAACTCATGTGGTTAGGCCCAAAGGTAGGCACCAAGCAACCATAGTTTGGCTACATGGCCTTGGTGATAATGGTTCAAGGTATTATGAACTCTGCATTGCATTGCTTTCTAAGATTCTTAATCCTAGTTTTTGGTGAATTAATTTAAGATTATTTTCTTAATAATATCAGTAATTTAACTTGGTTATGAATGAAAGAGAACAATTTAGAGTTCAGATTAAAAGGGACAAATATCTAGTATATTCTATTTGGTAGGTTCTGTGTAAATTGAGTTGTCTTTTCTAGTTCTTCCCTTCGCCCAACAACTGAGCAGATATTTCAAGGAAATAACGACAGCTTGCGCTTTTTTTTTTCCCCTGATTTTGTTAGTTACAGTTCTTTTCACAGCTTCTACCTTTTCCTTTTGCCTTTCTTGTTTGGCTGATTGCACCCGTTAACTATAATCCCAAGAGTTTAAGATGTTCTTAACATCTTTGTGCCATGTTATTTCCTTCTGTTTTGGGTGATTCAAGAAATCATTTGGCCCCATGAGGCCATGAAAATATTTCTATGGATTATTATTTTGCAGTTATGATTCTGCTAGTTCAGAAATCCTGCATGTTCATGAGATGGGTGTTATTGCTTTTTATTGAACACGGGGGATTTGTTGGTATATGAACTAAGTAGATGCCTCTCTTTCTCTGTGCAATTCTTGTTTGTATATAGCACTGTTGCTATTAATGCTTATATAAATAGTAGGGAGTTAATCATTGCATGCAAAAGAACCTCTCTCATCCATACATATGTTATGTTTTTGTCTTGGATTTCTATCTTTTAGCTGATAAGGCTTGCAAAAAAACTATGAGTTAAGCTGATAATAAATATAATACATGTTGATTTTTCAAGTAGTTTAGTCTTCAAATTGCAAGCTACTGCATCTTCATGTGCCAATGTTTCATGTCTTCCACTGTTAATATATGTCTTCAGCAAGTCTTTTCATCCAATAGATTATATGGGTGATACTTGGGATCTAAGTTATCCTGTCATATGAGGTTCCCTATCGTTTTAACTGATAATCTCAAATAAGAGATAGAAAATTCTTAATATCTTTTGAGATATCTACTCATCCTCATTTATCTTATCATCTTGTTTGGCAGCTGGTCCCAGCTCCTGGAGACCCTCCCTCTTCCAAATGTAAGTATGATTATTGTAGCCAAAGATATTTAGGAGAATTTATTCTAAAATTAACCAATGGATTTATTTTATTTGATAACATCATAATTTTCCATGCTTGTGATCTTATGGTGCAGATTAAATGGATTTGCCCAACTGCCCCTACTCAACCAATTACTCTATTTGGTGGCTTTCCATCAACTGCTTGTAAGTATATTCTTAAAATGCCGTAATGATGCAGTCTCATATGAAGGAAACAAAATGAATTTAATTTCATTCTCTTCAACCTTTTTCTTTCATGGTGGTGCTTTAAAATGCTAATCAATTTGCTGAATTCTAACACGACATACATCAGGGTTCGATGTGGGAGACCTTTCAGAAGATGCTCCTGATGATGTAGAGGGTTTGGATGCTGCTGCAGCACATGTTGCAAATTTATTGGCAACAGAGCCTGCTGACAGTATGTTTCCTCTTGCCCTTTTTTATGAGGTTTTCTGATGCTAGTTTTTTTATTTTATTTATTTTTTTCCAAACATTTAGGTGTTAATGCATTTTAGACACTTACATTGTCTTTTATAGAGAGAATTCATGAGAAAGAACGTTTTACATCATACAATTGCTATTTATTAGCCTTGCATTCAGCAAGATCCCATGATCTTGTCTACCACAGTGAACAATATTATTTTTCTTTATGGCCATAAAGCAAGAACATGAGAAGAAAGAGTACCGGTTTTGGAAGTCATTAGATTTAGTTTGCGTTTTAGTTTCATTTTCCGGTTCTTGTATATGAGCTTGTAGGACAAAGATATGTATTTTTTGTGGCTGATTATTCTGGATAGACATACACACTGATAGATTTGATTAATGTAAGTGTAATTCCTTTCTCTCCAAACTTTATATGTAAATTGGCCTTGGCAATTTTTTAAAGATCGGCAATAAAGCATCTGCATCTAAAGTTTGCAATGGCCCAAAGAGCCCTAATAGTATTCACCTCTTATTTATGTTTCTATCTGTCTTGACAACCATTTTTTTTTTTTTAATTTTAAAATTCCTTTCATTTACCAGCATTCATATAAATGCCTGTAAACAGTGACTACGTTTTTAGGACTGTTTAAACCTAAGTAATTTGTTGCTTGATTAGTTTGGCTTACAACTAATGCAAAGCGACATTCATCTTATTTTTTGTTTTTAGCAATGAAAATTTTGTTTATTGTCATTGTTTTTGACATTGTTCTAATGACAGCTTTTTCCAATTACAGTTAAACTTGGTGTCGGAGGCTTCAGTATGGGTGCAGCTACCTCTCTATACTCTGCAACCTGTTTTATTGATGGAAAATATGGAAATGGCAATCCATATCCTGCTAGTTTGAGTGCAGTCGTCGGACTTAGTGGATGGCTTCCATGTTCAAAGTTGGTTTCCTTACATTTGCACATTCACATATGACCTTGATGCTCAAGCCACCCTCCCGGGTCTGGTTTATTGTTATAAATTCTTTTCTTTTCCAGGAATTTGAAAAACAAAATAGGACAGGATGAAGCTGCAAGACTTGCTGCATCCTTGCCTATTTTGCTATGCCATGGCAAAGGTATTCATATTCATCATTGTTATGCAAATTATCATTGGTACCATTAGCATCATTTATACTGATTAGGAAATAGCAACAGGATATAACTAGATGGTATCGAAACAAGGTAATATATTCTACTTGAGGAATTTGACCAGCCAAATGTATTAGCGTCAACTTCTTCATAGCTAAAAAGCAAATCCCTCTCGATTTATTGGAAAGGTTTTGAAGGTATTAAAAGAAAAGAACTGGCGTAACACTAAAATTACCGCTTCATAGGGATCAATGTTTTATGAGTAATGGTCCTAGCAACGTATTTCATAGCTACGTAAATACTTTATTTAGCTTAATTTTGTGTATATTTGATGTTAGATGAAGGCCTTACTGATTTGTTAGGCTTGTTGGAAGTAATCTAGGAATAAATTGTTTCCTATTTTACATAGAGAAGGAATTAGCTAACTGAAAACTTTCTATGCATGCACTATAGACAAGATTCTGAAGCTTAGACAAGTCTTATTGAAGTAAACATCTCTTTTGGTTATTATGTATCCGGATGTTGTCTCGAAGATACAATAAGGTCAAGTTTTCTGGACTTTCTATTAAATATTTTCATTATTGAAGCCTAAGCTCATATTTGAGACGTTTTGTAATTACCTTGGTGGCTGCCATCATTTTAGCAAATACTATTTCACTCATATTTAACTTATAGTTTCATGTGATTGGCGTCAATAAGTTATCAGTGGCGATGCTCCTTTGAAGTATGTTATTATATATTACATGTTTGGTTGCAGGTGATAATGTGGTTTCGTATAAATTTGGCGAGAAATCCTCTCGAGCATTAAGTTCAAATGGATTTCAGGACATGACTTTCAAATCCTACAATGGGTACGGATCTCGAGAGCTCTAACAAAAAATTTGCATGTTTCTTATAATTCAGACAATTTATTGACATGAACCTATTACTTTGTTCAACAATTTAGGCTTGGTCACCATACAATCCCTGAGGAAATGGAAGAGGTCTGTGCTTGGTTAACTTCAAAACTGGGGCTTGACGGTCGATCCACATAAAGGATGTAATGTGGAAATGATTTGTGCATTATTTTGAAGCAAAGTGAAATGGAGAAGAGAAATTATTGTTGTGGTTATGGGTTTGTTTTCGTGCATGGTATAGTTAGTGAATAATTCGCATTTTGCATATTTCTCTTGGAGTTGACATTTGCTTAATTGGTCATGGGCTTTTGCCTGAACCATGAGATGGAACATTCGAACATGAACCCCTTTGCTCATCGACTTTGCAGTTTGGAATATTATCATTTCGAAATTGGAATGCAATGCAATTTCATAATTTATATATCAAATGAAATTCAAATAAAAATTTCCAAATTCATATTTCTTACCGTAGCACCAAAGGATTTAACAAATTAATTGATTAGATTGAAAGCATACCTGAAACCTACTACAACTGTGGTTATTAACACTTAAATGATTTTGATGAGCGTATAACAAATTATTAAAACTTAATTATAGTTTTTTTGGCCAAAGATTAAAACAATTTATAAGTGACTAATTACAATTTTCTTTTATATGGTTTTAAATTACATAATAAAAAAATAATTCTCCCTCGTTTAGTAAATTTTACCTTATTCCCAAAAAGAAACTACAAGGATTGAATTAATTTTTAACAAAATTTCAAGCAGGAATAGGCGAATAGCTCTGAACATCATCACACTTCTCAAATGAACCACAAATATTCATCAATCAACAGTTGAAGGGTAAAACCTTGGAATTATTGCAATCATAAAGAAACACAACGAAATTGCTGCGCCAAAAAAAAAGGCATACTTACTGATTGATTTAAGTTCCCAGATACACTAAAATTTGGTTCACTCATTTGATCCTATCCGGCAACTTGGGACCAAATTTGTTCCATGCAGTATGGAACAAAAAGAGACGCTCAAGCAAATGGCTCACATTCCTCTCCCTGTCCTACCTGAAACAAAAAATTGGAGTTGATTACGTTCTTAGACTCTATCAGCCATACCAGGAAGAACTAGGCAAACAAGTACAAGATGTAGATTAATGTGTGACACTTAAAATTGAAACTTCCTCACGCAAAAAATGAACAGATTACATTGAACATACAATCATGGTCATGTTTCATTGTCAGGAGTCATCCGTCTCCTTACACGGCGCCTCCAAGGAAATGATCCACTATCTGAAGACTCATTGTCCTCATCTCTGGTAGATCCATTTTCCCCGTCATGGCTTCCCCCCCAAAGTCTGGTGGATCTCCTCCTAGTACTCAACCGAGCTCTTGTCCTTGACATGCCAGACCAGCTGCGGCTCCTAGAACTAGACCCTGGTCGCAACACTCGAATAAGGAAAAAGACAGTGAGCCAACTTCCATCATCAATTGGCAAACTGCTGTCATCAGCCCTCTCCTCTCCAAATGAAGATTGCAGTGAGCTGAACAAGTCCCCAAGGTCTCTCTGACGCTCCAACCTTCCCCAATTTCGCTGTCGCTCAGGATCAGCCTCTGATGGGCGCACAGAAGGGTGCTCAAGTCTTGCATGCTTCCTTAGGTCCTTATAGGAACCAGTAAAATTACATGTTTCAGAGGAACAGCTTCTAGATTTGGCATTCATGAAACAGCGGGCAGGCTCTACAACGACCCAATCTTTTATCTCACCACGACACAGAGGGCAAACTAGTTTTGATGGCACCTTGTTCTCACACAAGGCAATAGATGAGTTAGAGGGCCCTTCCTCACTTCTTTCTTCCTGCAAATCAGTGGCAGTTGATACTGAAGTTGTAGTCGCAAGTGGTGATAAGTTAGTGGTTACAAGTTGAGCTCCTTCTTGTTGAGGATCTTGTGGTGTTGTTCCTGAGGTGTCCATGAATGACTTGCAAAACTGATCAAAACAGTTTGAGTGGCGATAACTTGTATCACACATGTATGGACGGCAACCCTTCTCATGGGAAGAACATATGAGGAGAACTGCATTGTGAGGATGCTCCATGCAGACAGGGCACCTGGAGTCTTCCCATTCCCTTAGATTTTCCTCACTTTCTAAAGGGACTTTTGACGAATATCGGCGACTACAGCTGGAGCTACATGAGAAAGGAGATCTCCTAAACCTATCAAAAGACACAGAACGATCTCTTCTCTCCTTTGGCATGTTGATCGCTCTGATGAACAAACGCTAGTGCTAAATGACTAGACCTTGAGAAGGCAGAAACTGAGCGATTGAAGGTAAAAAACAAAACATCGACATTAGTTTTTACATAATTAAGATTCAGCAGAAAATTAAGGAGCCAAGGCATACAATGAAAATAAAAGAAACAGAAATCTGAAAAGCACAGATACAACATGTCCAAAATGGGGAAAAAAATAAAACATTCACAAATGTATCATAGATGTTCAAGGGGAAAAAATAAATGGAATAAGAATGAATTTGCACAACGCCAGATAAGCTCTAGCAATAGCACATAAATGTCACAGAAACCAGAGCCTACAGGCTAAGTAGTTAACATTGAACAGCTCTATGAAAGGAATTAACATTATTAGTTGAAATGATGGCAGAGATGATTCCAAGACTCCATTATAATGCCAGGCAATATAGGGGTAAGTTTTCTAGAACAGTACCGCCGCCATGGCATCATCCTTACAAGGCTTATATTGTAAGAACTGGACCCTATAACCAAGATGAAAACCATTGGCTGCCAGTGGCATAAACAACCAAATGAAGCTACTCAGACTCAAGACCATGACATTGCCACTGGCCACAGTAAAGCAATCATCTGCATGACTGCATCTCATCAATTACAATTTTTAGAATTATCACTTTAATGCAGGATTAGTCTAATTTGCCTCCAACATCGATATAACTCCTTTGATAGTAATGATAAACCAGTACAAATATTATTCTTCCGTATAACTTGAGAAAACTCCTTAACGATGGACAAATTCACAGAATTCAAACTGAACATCATAGTTAGATTGCTTTATTTAAAATCCACTTATGATTTAAACAACTCAAAATAGCCTAACATCCAAATCACTTCAATTCAAAAGCAAATACACCCCCCCATATGGCCCTGTATCTTATGCTAAACAATGACATGTTGCAACGTCTTAGTCCAAATAAGAGGCTTTATTGAAGCTCAGCAAATAGTTCTCCTGTGCAATTGTAACTCTAAACTCAATTAAAAGAACTTAAGGGTGTTTTCCATCATTTTGCTTTGTTGTATCTAACACACATAATTTCTTCTCTTTGCATAAAAGTTTACTTCATACAAACAACTAGAACAAGATCAAATATCCATAAACAAACCTATCGCAAACACAAACGTGAAATGAAAAAAGTATCCACTATTATATCTTCCCACATATCTATTTCGGCCAAACAAGATTACCTCGAGATGTAAAATTTATCAATTCTAAAAGTATCCCTAACAAAAATAGCACCGAACTTTGAAATGCTTAACTTCACATTTCGCAGCATAAGCTATTCAGTTCAGCTCACTTTGAAGCATCAAATTTACTCCATATGCGAAAAATTATGTTAAACTCAAGGGGAAGGTAAATCGAAAAACGAAAAAGAAATGACCAAACAAAATGGAGGCGGTAATAAACTAAGGAATAAAATTCCTTGGAGTTCCAAAATTGAACAAATTAATAGATTTCGAATACAACAAAAACGTTAAGCTCAATATCCCTAGCTCCCCCCTCACCCCACCCCCCCTCCCCCCCCAAAAAAAAAAGTCATTAAAAGAAATAAACCAGCGAACAACAAACGGAGTCAAATCAGAAACTCTTAAGAACACGATCCGGGAAGAACAGGATAGGAATCGATAAGATTCGAGTACAATCGTACCCTTTGAAACTCGAAAAGAAATGAAAATTAAGCGATTTTTCAAAATGAAATTACCAGCAACTTCTACTTCGAGGCGTCAATAGAAAAAAAAAAGTGACTTCCGATTTGATTTGGAGACTAGGATCCTTCAACCTGATCCAATTTTTTTTGTATAAATACGAACAAATTCAATTTGGGTAATTAGGGATTTGAGGGACGAGCGGACAGAGAGAGGCGGCCCTCTTTCAAGTTTCTTCTTTGAGCTAGAAAGAGAGGACATAGAAAAAAAATGTAAGACAAGAAAAAGAAGGGCCGTCTCTTATATAGGGAGAAAGCTGACGTGGACAACTTCGGTTCTCTAATTTTTTATTTTTCGAAACTTTAAGGATATTTTTATTATTTTTTAAGTCGGCGCTGTTTTAGGATTGTGACGGAGGAGGACTTATCAGCCACACGCGTTCTTGGCGTTTGCGAAGTTTTAACTTGTTTATTTATTTTCAGTTCGCTTATATGGAGAGGTTTTGCCTTATTATGCAGAGGTTATTATGGAGAGGTTTTGTGGGTACAGCTGTGCACTCGCTGGCGGCTGCGATTACAATTTGAAATGAAACGATTTTGCCGACTTGTTCAACTTTTTTTTCCAATAAATTATCTATCAATTATTACATGTCGTATAAAAATATTTAAATAATAAAAGTATCTTATAAATATTAATTAAAAAATATTATTTAAAAGTTTAATATATTATTTTATGAAATAATACAGTTATTACATTTTTTAAAATAACATTTTAATATTTTTAAATAATAATTTAATTAATTTTAAAAATACTTTAAAACATTGTCAATAAAATCTTCAATAAAAACTGTTCTTCTTTCTCATTGATTAACTTGAAGGAAACTTGTTTTTTTTCTTGTACTTTTAAACTTCAATAAAACATTTTCAATAACATTTTTAATAAAATCTTCAATAAACTCTTACATTTAAAAGATAAAACTTGAATAAAAAACTTAAATAAAAAAATTTTATCTAACTTAAAATGTAAAAATATAATGCCAAATAAAATAAATTAAAAGAATAAAAAGTTAGGATAAATTCAGATAGAAGAAGGCATCATTTCAATTCTATCAAGGAGAAAACTTTATAGAAGATGGATACTTAAAAAAAAAAAAAAATATAGATAACATAAGTTAGAATAATGTAATGCTTTTAAGAAACACAAAAAAAAAATGTTAAAATAATAAAAAAAAATCTTTAAACTTTAGCTCTTTATTTAAATAAGCCTTATACTTTTATAATATTTTAATAAGCTTTCAACTTTTAATTTGTATTTGAATAAGCTCTTAACTTTTAAATTATTCCAAAAACCTTATAACCTTTAATTTAAGCCTAAAAGTTTGAATTACTATTTATTAATTAATTAAAATTTTAAATTTTATTTTTATATTAATATTAACATTAATATATTTTTATACTTCAATTTAAATAAAAAAAATTTTTATTGTTAAAAGTAATTAAGATTGGATATACTTAAATTAAAAAAAATTATATCCAGAACTTGGTCTGGTCAAGCAGGCAACCTAACCCATGAATTGATTTAAACATAAATTAACTTTTTATTTAAAATAAAATCTTACTTATATACAAATAAAAAAATAATGACTTATTTATTTTAGGTACAATAATCGCATATCGACTAATTTAAATAAAGTACTAAACTTCAAGATCTGTTCAAATAGTTTAGCCAAAAAAAATTGTATTTCCGCAAAACTGTCATTAAGGAAACACTGTAATGGCGGCTGGAATGAAGAAAAAAAAACATGAACGAAAACAAAATCTTTGGGCTATTAGGAGGAGAAATAGCTCAAAAACAAATTCTTGGTAAACAGTGCATGGCCATCGACAGAAGGAAGACAAAAATAGCAAACTATCTTAAGGCCTTGCGACTGTTCCTTAGTTAGAAGGTTGCCCTTCAATCTAAGCGTCTATATACAAATGCTATACCAAGACCAACGGTGATTACAGCAAAAAAAAAATCACCGCTCTCAACAACTCCTAAACGAAGGGTTGTCATCATATCAGACATTACAGTGGATGGCAAAATAATCACATCTCACTCTGCCTTTGTTCCAGTCAATGCTGCTAACCTATTTACACTAAGGAGAAGAGCATCGATGTTTTGCCTTCGTTGCTTACGTTTGCGGTAATCATTTAATGTCCATGGCTGCTGACATGGTACGTAACTGTTTGGCGATCTCTGAGAAGGCAGGCCTTGAATCGGGATCGGTTGACCAGCATCTCTCCATCAACGAACGCCATGCTGGATCACACCAGCTAGGGGTTTCGGGTCTGAGAGTGCCCTTGATTATACCAGCTGAGAAAAGACAATATTATCCTAATGGCCATTAGTATAAACCATGAAGATATTGCAGCTTTTTTATGACAACTCAGTCGACTTTTCTTTAAGAAACCAGAACCAAACACAATATTATCCTAATAGCCATTAGTATAAACCATGATGATATTGCAGCTTTTCTCGTACAACTCAGTCGACTTATCTTTAAGAAACCAGAACCAGACGAAAATAGCAACTAAAACACAAGCCACTTAACAGAATGGATTTAAAGAAGAAATATCAAACAGCATTTACACCCAAATCTTCTAGGTGAATTTCTGAACATATAACTGATGACTAAGGAAATGAATAGAAAGGGAAATCCAGAGGATCAAAGACATTTGAAATGGTAGGAGAAAGTGTAAGGAGAAGTATTGCAACAAATAGAATCTGATGACAAGGAGTACCATGAATACCAAACTTGCTCAACAGGTATGCATTCAGAGAAAGTCTCGAGTAGTTGAGACGACATACTGCCCGTAAATGTAAATCCTCTAGGGAATACAGTCGTTGAAGTATACCTATTATTTCCTCTGAGTGCAAATGTGTGTAAGGTTCTTCCCCAGTTAAGAGTTCCCACATGACTATTCCAAATGAGTACACATCAACCTGCATTCAAACATAAATAAATATTCAGGACATCGGTGACATGATGGTTGACAGGTGTAACAGATGATAAATTGTCACATATCCTACCTTCTCTGTTACCAAGATTTTGTTAGTGTTGAAAAGCTCTGGTGCCATCCATGGTATAGTTCCTCGAACTCCACCGGAGACAAGTGTCCTCTGTTTAATTTTGGATAAGCCTAGATCACCAATCTGATTGAGAAAGGAAGAATTTTAAAATTTATGCGAAACACAGAAATGGTAACTGATTAGAGCCTAGCAAATAATTGGTACCCAAATGGAAGAACTGTAGCTACCTTGCACACTGGTCGTCGAGGATCCCGCATATTAACAAGGAAGTTATGAGATTTTAAATCAAAATGGATAATGTTCTTCCCATGTAAATATTCCATTCCGAAGGCTGCATCCATGGCGATTATTAACCTCTTTCGGCGATCAATAGTGCTGTAAATCAGACAAAAAGTAACTTAGAGAAAGCAAATGCATATACATGCTGCATAATACAAACTTCAATTGATGATATACTTGGATGCCAGTTACGTGAAAGAGATTTAAGCAACCACAAATACACGACTGGGACGTTAATCTAAAAATTAGCCAGTTTCCATATTGAATATCATACGTTGCTATAAGAACCGGTTATAGGGGTCTCTATGTTATGGCAAATTCTAGTTGGCATGAATATAGTCAAATACTAGGAAAGCCACTTAGAGCTATGATATAAAGTATACTCAATACCAATTCGTATAGCGCAAATAATAGAAGAGGCAGCGAAAATGAGTTATCAATCTAGAACTGACACGCTTTCGCATAAGAGACACAATAAAATATATTCGTTCAATTTTATATTTAAAATAAGATAATAAAAGACCATACCGATCTTTTCTTCTAAGAACTTGTCTTAGGGAGCCATTCACCATGTACTCTGCCACCATTGCCAAACTCGCAAAGGGGCCATCTGTAACTACACCATACAATGCCACTATATTTGGATGGTGAAGCCGACCTAGAATATGTGCTTCCTTCCAAAATTCAGCAACCTGATTACAACCAAACAGAAATAAGTCCCAGCCCTCTATCTAGTTATCTTATGTTCCAAAATCAAATACATCAACCACATTAAATTGCATGAGTAAAGATTTCTAGCTTGACAGGAAAAACTTGTGAGCGGACCATCAATTTTACACAAATCAAAGGGCAAGGACAACTCTGATGTCTACAACCGTGTGGCCAGCACACATGTGACACATGCAAAACCTTTACTACAGCTGAGAGAGCAGCCTAAGTAGCATAGGTTGGCACAACATGTACAGTAATTCAAGAGCGACAATAAGAAGTCTGTATTTGTAGTATCCTCCTGGATGTATGATGTAAAAAATTATTGAGATATCAAATCTGGATCAAATTCTTTGAAAAAGATGAGGAAGAAAAAAAGAATCAGATAATCATTAGAAATTATCAAATAAGAGTAAGTTCCAGAAGAACAGTACTGCAGATACAAGTCTGTTAGATAACCACATAATTATTAAAGATGATTAGCTGGGGGAAAGCTAACATATGTAATGTAGTAATATCTTATCAACATTTACCAATCGCTCCTCCTGCACTGAATCATTGGAGAAGCAATTCGGCTTTAACCTCTTAATTGCAACATCAGACCCCTTCCATTTTCCATAGAACACGGTTCCATATGCACCCGTACCAAGTTCTTTTATGTATTCCAGGTCAGAACTCCTAATAATCTGCAGAGCAAGACAGAGATCCGTCATGTTAATATTCTTTTCACCTTTATAGTAATAAAAGAAAGAGAAATTGTGCAAGGTTTTGACAGAATACCTGAAGCTCTTGAGTAGCTAGATTTGTATAAAATGCAGTCAGGCCACTTGAGTTTCTACCAATCACCTTAGAGCATTTCTTCCCATGTTTAGCTTCTGACTTTAAAATTTTAAAGGGGGAAAAATGGTGAAATATAAGTAAACCAAGTTGACAGATTTTTCTTTCTTAGTCATGTTGTAAAGTAATATAGAAAAGGACCACTAAATAATACCTTTTCATCAATGCTTAAATCAGTTGGAAGGTCATGTTGCATCGTTTCTCCTTGGATGTGATCTCTTTCCAATTCATCCATGTTCGTCGGTGAAGAATTAGATGCATTTCCACTAGATCGATCAACTTTAGGGGCCATGTCCATGTGCACTTCATCCATGAAATCTAGGGGCTTTGATTCAGAAATGACCATGGAACCAGAAACATCGTTGCTGCCATGAGGACAAAGGGCAGCAGGTTGCACCCCTTTGGATGATGACAATGAAAGGTGACACAAAAGGGTCACTGAAGATGCAATTCGACCTTGCACAATATGAGTGCCATCATCGCCATCCTTATAGTTGCATTTTAAATTCTGACATGCTTCTGCATCAAACAACGGGGTATCGCACACATCATTTGACAAAGCAGAGTTGGTAATGACATCTTGTGGATCAGAAACCAATCGTCTGTTTTGATGATCGCAGTGAATTGGTTCACGAACTATGGCTGCTACATGACAATTCTCAAAGGGAGTCTGACAGGGAACTTCAAGCCCATAATTGAATCCAACCATGAGATAGTGTTTGGCATCTATCATTTTTATATCTGTAGATGGACTGTCAACAACATTATTTGTAAAGAGAGATTGACTGCCCACACCAGCCGCTGCACCATATTGTGTTAAATGACATGCCTTGGGATTTAAATTGCCATAGGGAAAATCAGGATTACTTAAATGAGTCGTCATGCTCGCCCCCTTTAACAAGGATTGCTCAGGTAGGCCAGGCCTAAGCTTCCACAAACTGGAGCAGCATGACCTCACAGAATGCCCTTGCTTTGAGATGTTGGAATTTGGTTTGACTCCAGGATAGTACTTCCCACTTGAAAGCCTTCCATCCAGTCGATGGTTCCCAATTCCAGACTGGTTGTTCCCATGATTCTGACACAGCATGGATAATAAGTCCTCTGATTGCTAAGATTATTCATGCAGAACATATGGTTTCGGAACAAATCCTGAGAACTACCCCACACTTCCTCACCAGCTTTTACGTTATGGGGGCTTCCGGCCCCCTGGTTCTTGTAATATATTGGCCTCAAATGAGTATCCACTGTAGCAGCCCATGGCATGATATTTTCTGTATTCAAATCACCCAATGATCTTTGCTCACTGCTGCTTAAATCATGCTTAGCGTCGAAACCATTACAAATTGAAATCACACCATAATTATTTGGTTGCTTTAAATCCTGCGATGCTGCATCAGACTGACCAAAAACAAGAAGTCCATTACACGGAACACTACCTGATTGCCTTGGCAGAAATTGCATTGCACCATTGTTTTGCAAACGCAAATTTCCATCCCTAGGTTTCAATGGACACATTCGAGGCCCCGAATTTCTCGCTTCACAATCTAACAAGTTTCCTGCAAATGTTACCTCTTCAGTCACAAAACTTCTTGGTTCTTCAGACCCTAAATCTATAAGCGGATGATCAAACTTTTGATTCTTACCACAAGATGTAAAAGCCATTCCAGTACTCTCATTAACACCAAAACCTGAAACACCCTTAATTCCGCTAATTCTACCCGTCTGTTTGGCCAATAACTGCTGTTTCAAAACCATTTTTCTTAAAGAACCCTCACCTTGTCTGGAACCATTACCACAATTACCTACATTCTTTACCGCTTTATTATCAACTGGACCCTTATAAAATTGTCCATATTCAATCCCATTACTACATACAAAAACCCAAAGCCTTGCTCTCTTACCATACAATTCCAGTTTCTCGTACTCTTCCACCATGAACCTGACATCCTCGTCCGATTCTATCACGACCAAACCCATGTCCAAGTCCAAGTCCACGTCAGCAACAGCGACCTGGTACTTCAACGAAAACGACATCACTTTCGGACAAAGATCCGCGATCTTTGCCCGAAGTTTCAAGAACCCAATGCTTCTATCAACGGAAACAATACGAGTCTCGCCACCCAAATAACGAAGCTTTCCCGAAGGACGTCTGGGGTGGAATGCGCCATTGAAACTGCAAACAAGCTTGAGTTTCCTCGGTGGGTTTGCACAGTTCTTGCGAAGACGAGAAACAGAAGGCTCTTTCATGTATAGGATAATAATACAAGAAAGAAATCGAGAGGAATGAAGAGGGATTACCGGAATTCTTGTGGAAAGAAAAACTGTTTTTTTTCCCTGGATTTTGCAGGTTTTTTTTTTTTTAAAATTTAAATGTTTGTTCTGTGATTCTGTCAGTGTTTGGGTGTTTTATTATTTTATAGTCGAGCGTTTGTAGTTTAGCCCTTCAGGTTGGATAAAATTTACGGTTTTGCCACTACTCTCAGGTGTTATAGTATTTGTTAGGATTTGGAGGGATTCTTGCATAAATCCGTGACTCGAAAAATTTGGGAATATTGGCCCAAAAAAGGGAGAAAAAAAACTTTATATTTAATATAAAATCTCTATATTTAATATGCAGTGGTTTTGGGATCTATAGCCCTAAGTTTAATTGAGGCCTAGAATTTAGTCCATATACTTTGATTTTAATTAACCAACTAAAATATTTCATCAAAAAAATTAACCAATTAAAATACACCTGATTTTATTTTATTATGATAATTCTAATATGATTTTTATTTTTTTATTAAAAATTTAAAATTTAGTTCAATTGATCCATATAAAGAATTATCATTCAATAAGTTTAGAGTTCAAATATCAAATTTTACAACTATTTTCTTATTCGATATTATATATCTAAACATAGAGATAGAAAAAAATTATAATTCACATTTCGATTAGTTTTAATACAAAAATAATTTTAAAAAAATACCAACACTAGCCTATGCCCTATGGTAAGACAATAAGTATTTCAAGATCATTTTAAACATTTGATTGACGTATGAACAAGATTCTATGAATTGGTGGAACTTTAATTATTTTTTTTATAATTTTTATTAACAAAGGGTCTTCAATACATTTTTTAAAAAATTATTATATATAATATTCAAATTTATCGCACTTGAAATTTTGAGTAAGTGGTTTTTTAATGAGTAATTATTTTTTAAACTTAAAATATTAAAAGAAAATTAGACAATTTTTTAGAGTGTAGTTATTTTTTGAACTAAAATACTTAAATAATTAAATAATACTACTAATTTTCTTTTATTTATATCTTGAATTTAATTTTTATATAATTTATTTAACAAATTTGGTCAAGTGTTAACTAAATTAATGTTACTAGACCGTGATATCAAACTATGTTACATATTTTAATAATAATATAAATAATATCTTATAATATTAAAAATAATAAATAAAATTATTAACTATTAATGAAAATAATATATTAATAAAATAATATCTCTTTTATTTATATCTATATTGATATAAAAAAATAACTAAACGATATCACAAATTAATTAAATATCAATTCAATTACCAACGGTGAAACGGGGGGCTAGCAAAGGCCTCAACCCCCTTTTATATTATGATTGAAAAAAATGGTAAACCTGAGTTTGACCCCTGAAAATTTTTTCAATTTATCATTTTGGTCCTATTTGTGGAATTTGTTTAATGTAATAAATTTGGTAATACTTTTAATCTAAACCACATTCATTGTTGTAAGCTTAAATTTTTTTTATTTACTTTTTTAATCAATTAAATATATACATTTACCTTAATTATTTGTTTAATATTTTTCATTTTATGTTCATTAAGGAAAAATAAATAAAAAAATAAAACATAACCATATTTAATTTATTTTGCTTTTTTTAAATATATGTAATCTTATAATATCCTATTATAATATGAAATAATTTTTTATATATTTTAATTAAATAATATATTTTTTAACATTAAAACTTTATTTTTTTATTAAACTTATTCACATGCAAGATAAATCATAATATTTAAAATTACAAAAATAATTATAAGAAATTTATATATTATTAGCAAATTTAATATCATATATAATGTTTAAAATTTAAAATTTTTATACTAAAATTGTCATGGGCAGGTTCGGTCTTGCTCACGTAGTAAAAAATTTGATTTACTTAAGGTTCGATCCAATTTGAGCCAACAAATAATTCTATGTATATCCCGGCCCCCTTCAATATTTTTGGCTTCACCTCTGTCAGTAACTAAAATGTCAAAAAATCAATTTAAAAAAATATAGATAAATGAAAATGTTTTTAAAAAGGTTAATTTTAATTTTTTAATAAAAATCCATTTACCCTTAAATAACTCATCTAAATAAAAAACTACCCACTCTTCAAAATTTTTTTAAAATCACTTACTCTTTTTTTTTCCAAAAAAAAAAAAGAAAAAACAGTTTTTGTTATATAAACATGCATACCTTTTATTCAATAAATAGTAAATTGCTTTAAGAAATGATTTTTTTAATTTCATTAAATCGATATTAAAGTAATAATTTAATCATAATAACATAAAAATAGTGTAATTATGTCTTTAATATATAATTATTCACTATTATAATTTATTTTTATAATTTTTTTCAATTTAATTATAAATTTCATGCACATTCGGTAATATTAACTAATGTTTCTTTTTCATGCACTTTAAGATTGACAAGTGGCGCACGTTATCATCCCAATCTTAATGATAACAGTCTGTTGTAATTTTAAAGGCATCCTTAAAATGATTATTACGTATATAAGGTTCGTTCAGTCTGTACTTAATAAATGATTATTTATTTACTTTTTTAAATTTTTTTTTACATATATATTTTTCTTCTACTAAATAAAACGATACGCATTTACACTTATCATCTTGCAGATATCACGCAGCTGGCTAACATTTCTTTACATTTAATAATATTTTCATAAAATAATAAATAAAATTATCAACTGTATTTAATATAATATTATTTTTAATATAAATTTATATTTGATATATATTAATTTACATACTGAATTAAATTAAATTATTTTTAAATAAAATTAATTTTAATTTTAATGAAATATTATAATTGAAGGTATATAATATATAAAATTTTATGTATTCTATGCATTGATATAAATCATTTATGAACTGACATTAAAAAACCTAACATCGTTGCAAAACTAATAATAATACCCTAAAAGTAACATCGCGCTTGACATATTCCGAAATTCCTTGTTTTTGACCTCTCTTTCTCATGTTACGTGGACCATTTGCATTTCAGGTGGAAACAAGAAAATGGAATTGACACATTCATTCGCCTTTCGATTACTAAGAGCGACACTTTGACTTGACAGCTGAGATTCCAGAAACTGGGATGCTCTGAGGTCTGTTGGTCCCACGTCGGAAAACCAGAGGATTATTGCCGCGTAATCCCAAAACGATGTCATCAATTACAATATATTTGATATACTAAAATAAAATAATTTTATAATAAAATAATTATTTTTTTAAGTAAAAAATAATTATAATAAAATAAAATATTAATTGTAATAATATGATTGAGTAAAATATAATTCACATCTTTTAAAATAATTTTTTATTTTATCTAAAATAAAAATAATTATTCAATGAATAAAGTATTACATAATTAATTTATGATTTCATAAAATAAAATTATAATTAATTATTTTAAAAATTATATTATTATATTATTATAACATGTCGAATAAACTTATAATAAAAAATTATTATATAGAACAAAACATGTTATTACCGTGAGCCCTATATCGTCGGCGCAAATATGGATGTTGATCGATAAAACAAAAGCTGAGGATCGATGGTGGGCCCAATTATTCAACTTGTCCACCAGTTTGAAAATTATTTTTAATAATAAAAAATATTTTATTTAAATTTAACAGTAAAATATATAAATATTAATATAAATATATATTTTTTTAATATTTTATTAATTATAAACAATAAAATTAAGTTTGGTTGAATTTAAGGGCTATTTTATATAAATATTGTAAATTTTTATTTTATATCTTCGTTTATAGTAATTTTTAAATTAATTTTTAAAATAAATTATTTTTTACGTCCACTGAGTAGTAATTTAAAACTCGTCATGCTATATGGTGAGTTCTCAACGGAAGAAAAAATTACCATTGAGAACTCGCCATAAGAGATGACGAGTTCTCAATGGGTAGGAGCTTACCTTAAATAAAAGTAAAAGTAAAAAAAATAATTTCAAAGAAGAAAATGATATTTATTAAAATTATTAATAAGAAGATTGAAATTATCTATCTACCTCTTTGATCTGCTAATCGACTCTCCTCATATATATATTTTTCACATAAATTATTATGAATATATAAATTATCTATCATATCAGAAGGAATCTGATTTTTCATGCATCTGTTACATCTCTCGTGTTCAAAAAATCTAGTAGCCATTAGTCAAATATTATCTGTCATATCAGAAAGTAAGTTTCCAACATATTTTTTTCTTTTTTTTTATAATACTAAGATAAATGATACAATTTTAAATTTATACTTGAAAAATATTATAGATTTTTAATTTTTAATATGATAGTAATGATAAATTTATACATGAAAAATCAGATTCCTTCTGATACGATAGATAATTTATATATTTATACATAATTTATATAAAAATATATATATGGGGATAGTCGATTAGCAGACCAAACCAAAGAGGGGTAGATAGATAATTTTAATCTCCTTATTAATAATATCAATAAATATCATTTTCTTCTTTAAAATTATTTTTTTTGCTTTGACTTTTATTTAATAACTATTTGTCAATTTACTTTTCTTATCATTTTTCTCAAAGTGGGAACTCACCATGTATTTGCTTCTTGTCACCCTAACCGGCGAGTTCTCAATGCAAAATAAAAAAATGCACATTTTCAAAATTAAATTGAAAGCGGCACATATCAAGAAATAAAAAAAATTATATATATTCATATAAAAAAGCTTGAATTTAGGTTTGTGCGAAAATTTAAAAATTTTTTAAACCAAAGCTTGGTTCTACTTATGGACACCTCTAAGCCCAACTCAACCCATTATAATACGAGGTTGATTTATTCAAAAGTCAAATAATTTATTAAAATTAAAAAATTAAAAAAATTAAATAATATTTAAGAGAATTTAGATCAAATACTAAACTTGAGAAACTTGCATGAATAAGAAAATAGAAACTTGTTTAAAAAGACCTTAATTATAACATTTAAAGCCCAAACATAATTTGGCTTGATTTGTTTTTCAAATTATGTAATATACATATGTTCGTTTTTATATGTTATATAATTTATATCAAGGTAAATATATAAAATTAAATATTTGAAAATTAATATACTTAAAATTATTTATACTTAAAATTTTAATGAAGAAGATAAAATTATTTTTTTTAAAAAATTCTTTATTGAATTATTTTACCATATCATCTAAGTTACGTAGCTTTCTCATTAAATAGTCAAATCAAGATTCATTTGGATCTACCAGTTATGGCATATCCCACTGTACTTGCTGCTGTGTTTTATTACAACTGGACGTGTCAATGGTGGCCACTTTGCTTCAAAGTTGGTTCTTACATGTGAAACAATACCTTAAATTCAAAAGTACAAGGATCTCATCACCTAAAGTCGTTGAGGAGGAGTCATCTTCAGACTCAGTTTCGACGTCCAATATTTTCTCTACGTGTTTTGGAAGTGAGTTAGGTTTCAATACTTTTCAGATATATATATATATATATATATATATATATATATCCCATTCTATACCAAAAATTTTGGCAGCATTAACCTGTGAACATTATCAAAAGCTCCATTATGAGTATTTTATAAGTAAAAAAAAAGAAGAAAACTTTTGAAAATTCAACTTTTGCCCCAGGTGGAGATCAATGATGCGAATCACGATTAGCTTAGGATATATGGCATGCAATGGCTATACGTAAAGGCTTCTAGATTAAACCCACTACTTAACTGATTTAGGTTATATAATCTTTCAATATTTAGTAAATCAAAATTTTAAATATTAATATCTGAAATCTTTCTCATATTCTCGTACAATGACCTCTCTCCTCTTTATATATATAAAATAAACTTCTGGGTCAATGCACAAATGGTTTGGCTGTTTCGGATTTGTGAAACCGTGGAAGTGGAATGTGAATCAGACCCTCCCGGCCTCCACCACTAATTTCTTGATTAGGAAGCGATTCCATTGCAAAAAAACCATGATCAGCTTAGGTATATTTTCCAGCACTTCGTTCATATGATTGAACAATTTTGTAATTAACCAGATCATAGTATTTTTTTTTCTTTCCTCCTTGGCAAAAACCAAATGTTACTATTTTCTGATTTTTCTTTTTTATAGTCCACAAAGCTAAGAAAACATTGCTTGGACAATTGCTGCACCTACCCCATATAATTAGAAGTTTCATCAGCAGCAATAACTTAATAAGTTATATCTGCAGTTATTAGCATTATTTTATTTCATTCATTTTATTGAAAGCATTCCCATGCCATTTTCATTGCAAATTAAAATTTACTTTTGTTAATTAATTCATTCCGTCATGCATGCAAAGGTCTGTATATCTTTTAAGACTTATACAATTTGATTCGAGATAAAAAAATATATCACACATTAATTTATTATCGTATTTTGAAATTATATCTCATTCATTAATTTTATTTCATTCCCATATGCACTGGAATTTTTCCCCAAAAAAAATAACTCTGACAAATTTAGATGCTTGTTTTTTTTTTTTTTTTTTGTTACTAACCAAGGGTCGTGCGCTCTGACATTGCTCCCTAGTAGGAGTCTCCAATGGGGCTCTCTAATTGTGTAGCTTGCAATAAAAATCATTTTGGAAATTTTACTAATTAACAGAACTATGAAATTACTTTCTTCTTTTTTTTTTTGATAATTTAAAATTTTATTTCAAAAATTCATTAGAAGAAGCATCAAAGAAGTATGCTACATAGACCATAAAATTACTTTAATTGACACTTTTATTCAAACTCGTGCAACCAGCTTAAACAATATTTATTTCTACAAGAAAAAATAAATTAATGAGCACGCTTGTGATATCCTATATATATATATATATATATATATATATATATATATATATATCAGTAAACATCGAAGCATGCATGAAATTTAATGGACAAAAAATTAACAACATCTTACTTGTAGAATCCAAATAGTGACCAAAACAGTTATTCTAATTGGAATATTACACAGTAATTATACACAATAATTATACAGTATCACACCTTCTTAGATTGTTGTACGGAATATTTCACAATAATTGGATAATGTCAAACCTTCCAAAATTAAGCACAATCTTAGAGATTAATGAATATCTTGTAGTTATTAAATTATTTTTACCTTAATTAGTTTATATAATTACCCTATAAATAGGATCTTTTTGTAATCTATCAATACACAAAAAATACAGGTTATTTTTCTTCAACTTGTTTCTTTACCTTGTCATTCTTTCCATTTTTTTTTTCCTTTACATAACACAAATAATCTTTTTTTTTTCTCAATTATCTAACTAAAACCTGCAGATAACATGGAAGTTCAAGCAGCATCACCCAATTCAAGTTGTGGTAGTAACAACGTGGAAGCATCTTTCAGGAAGACAGTTTATGATTCTGAAGTTCTTAATAGACGGTTATACTTGCAAAAGAACGATGTTGAAACCGTCATTGCACCACATTTGACGTCTAAACAGATTGACATCCTTCGTAAGGCTGAAGGGTCCGTTGAAGTTGTTGCCATTGATGTCAAAACCGGTGACCGCTTCAAGGTGAACCTGAGGAGCGCTGGCTATGGCTATTTCCTAACTGGAATCTCAGCCATGATTAAGAAAATGATACTCCAAGCAAATCATGAGATTGATGTTAGTTGGTGGCATGGGGCTTTGCATGTTTATCGTTGTTACTGAGTTTGTTTTTTTTAGTGGTATGGGAATAATTGAATAATGAATTATATTCTCCAATAAGAAAAAGATGAATAAATAATTAATATTTATAGTTTATTGCTTGGCTTCTAATGCAAATTTACTATGATTTCGATGTTCTTAATAATACTATTTATTTTGTCTTTTGGATATTTTTATTTTTTTCAAATATTATGTAATATCTATTCTGAATTTTTGTCAATTTCATTTATTTAAAATCATATTATTACTTAATATCTTTGATAAAAAAATGTATTTAATTATAGTGTATCAAAAAATAAATAATATTATATATATACACATAAAATTAATGAATATAGAAGTGATCAACTTCAGTGACGAATCAAAACCAAGAAGATGTGGTAGAAAATATGAAATCCATATATATATATATATATGTTATATTTTAAAATAAATCCACCACTCACCTATTAAAACCAATCAAGAATTGTTTTTCTTATTGAACCAAATAACAGAGCATCAATCAATTTCTGGACGGGTACTTGCAAAATAACAGTGAAATATTCTGCATTTTTATAAAATAATTGTTATATATAATAATCAAAAGATAATAGCGCATCAATAATATTAATCTATTAATTTGAATTCCAAATGACTTTTTTTTAGGTATTAATGTTCAAGTTAATTTTATTGTTAATATTAATTAATGACAATGTTAATTACTATTTTAAATTTTATATGTATATTTAAAAATTAAAATTTAATGCAAATTTTAATTTCAATTGAATTTTTTGTATTTATGTCTAATTTAATTTAATTGATAATATTCAACTGTTAAATGACAATATTTATTATTGTTATTCGACTTAAGGAAAGTTTTTAATCAAAATATCAATTACAATATATATATTTTCATTGAAACTTGCCATAGGTATTGAATTTTAACAAAATTAATGCTACATAATATTATTGATAAGATTTCACCAACGTGTGTGTGTCTATATATATATATATATATATATATATATATATATATATGCAAAAACATCCTCGATTTTCTGGAAATATATGTGATTTTATGGTAATATCGTGTTTTTTAAGGTACCAATAGGTAAACTCCGCAGTCCACAAGCCCAACAAAATTTGACTGCGGTCTCAAAAGAGCTGTATTAGGTTTCCTGGACGGTGAAACCCAGCTGGCATGGCACTGGCCGCCCACTCAACGAGAAACCAAGAACTAGAAAAAGCAAAATATATATACATACATACATATATATATATATATATATATATGTATATATATATATATATATATAGAAAACATGTTCCTGTGTCGTGTTATTTAGCAGTCAGATTGTAGCAGCCTACTTGGAGCAGCCATGAAATTATTTTAATTGACAATTTTATTCAAACTCATGCAACCTGCTTAAACAATATTTATTTCTGCAAGAAAAAATAAAATCAATGAGCATGCTTTTGATATCCTAAATATATATTAATAAACATTGAAGCATGCATGAAATTTAATGAAAAAAATTAACAACATTTTACTTATATAATCAAAATAGTGACAAAAACAGCTATTCCAAATTAAAAAGAATATTCCACAATATCAGACCTTCCTAGATTGTTGTAATAATAACACAAAGTCAAACCTTCTAATATTAAGTATAATCTTAGAGATTAGTAAATATCTTCTAATTATTAAATTGATTTTTTACCTTAACTAGTTGAAGTAATGACCTTATCAATAGGGTCTTTTTATAACCTATCAACACATAGAAAATACAGTCTATTTTTCCTCAACTTGATTCTTTACCTTTTCCTTCTTTGCTTTTTTTTTTTTTTCCTATCAGTTGTCTAACTAAAACTTGCAGATAACATGGCAGTTCAAGCATCATCACCCAATTCAAGTTGTGGTAGTAACAACGTCGAAGCATCCTTCAGGAAATTAGTTTTTGATTCTCAAGTTCTTAATAGACGATTATAATTGCAAAAGAACGACGTTTATACTATCATTACACCGCATTTGATATCGAAACAAATTGACATCCTTCGCAAAGCTTAAGGGTCCGTTGAAGCTGTTGCCATCGATGTCAAAACCGGCGATCGCTTTAAGGTGAACCTGGGGAGTGCTGGCTATGGCTATTTCCTAACTGGAATCTCAGCCATGATTAAGACAACGATACTCCAGGCAAATCATGTAGTTGGTGCCATGGGGCTTTGCATGTTTATCGTAGTTACTAAGTTTATTTTTTTTAGTGGTATGGGAATAATTGAACAATGAATTATATTCTCCATTAAGAAAAAGATAAATAAGTAATTAATATTTATAGTTTCTTGCTTGGCTTGCAACGAGATTTACTATGATTTTGATAATAATACTATTTATTTTATTTTTTAGATATTTTTATTTTTTTTCAAATATTATTTAATATATATTCTGAATTTTTGTCAGTTTCATTTAATCAAAATCATATTATTATTTAATATCTTTTATAAAGAATATATTTAATTATAGTGTATCAAAAAATAAGTGAAATATTATATATATATATAATTAATGAATATAGAGGTGAACAATTTTAGTGACGAATCAAATCCAACAAGACATCATAGAAAATACGAAATCCATATATACATATATATATATATATATCTATATATATATTAAAATAAATCCACCACTCGTCTATGAAAACCAATCAAGAATTGTTTTTCTTATTTAGCCAAATAATAGTATATCATCAATTTCATGGATGGCATCTACAAAATAATATAGTGAACTATTCCGCTTTTTTATACATTAACTGTTATATATAATAATAAAAAGATAATACTGTATCAATGATATTAATCTATTAATTTTAGTCCCGAATGACTCTTTATTTATTTATTTATTTATTTATGTTCAAGTTAATTTAATTGTTAATATTGATAAATGGTAATATTAATTACTATTTAAATTTTATATGAATATTTAAGAATTAAGATTAAAGGCATACAAATCTTAAATAAATTTTAATCTCAATTGAATGCTTTGTATTTATGTCCAATTTAATTTAATCGATAATATTCAAAATTTTAATTATAATATTAATTATTATTCGACTTAAGAAAAGTTTTTAATTAAAGTATCAATTACAATATATATTTTAAGTGAAACTTGTAGTAGATATTGGATTTTAAACGAAATTAATATTATAAGACATTTTTGATAAGATTTCGTCCAAATATATATACAGAAACATCCACGATTTTCTTGAAGCTTTATGTGAATTGTAGTAATATAAGGTATCAATGGATAAACTTAGAAGTCCAGAAGCCCAAACAAAGTTTGGCCGTGGTCTCAAAAGAACCGTATTAGGCTTCCTGGATTGGCTATGCTAAAACCTTTCAAACTTTACTTTAATCTAACTCAATTTTGCTTTTATTAATTTATTTTTATTTAAAAATAATTAATATCGTATCAATAAATATGTATATTTTTAATATTCATGCGTTGAACTTTTATCATGTGTTTTTTTTCTTTCCTTATGTTAGGATGGAAGGAAGAGGCTGTGGAGTTGTGTTAACAACCAATTACCAGGTCTAGATCTTCAAAGGAGTTTGGATATAATTCGATACTAAATGAATCAGGGTATTTATTTCGTTAATCGAATCAGAGTAATTTAATCAGCTGTTTGCGCCTCTCTATAAACCCACCATGCATGGCACCGGCCACCCACTCAACAAGAAACGTTGAACTAAAAAAGCAAAAACCCATCAAACATGTTCCTCTTTCGCGTTTATTTTGTAGACAGACGGTAGCAGCCTACTAGGAGCAGCAATCCAATGAATTCTAGCTCTTCTTCCGGGACAGGTGGTTGGTCCTATCCCATGTCTACCGCATGTGCATGAAATCCAAAGAATCATCTAAAACTATAATTTTACCCACGGTTTGGTGAAAAGCTTTGGCTTAAACCAGCGGTTTCTGGCTCAGCAAGAGAAAAAGGGCGACTTTCGAAAAGATAAATAACATAAGTTCAACTAAAAAGAAACTACTCTAGATTTGGGTGCACAAGCGAAGAACGCGAGTGGACAATGTGAGCAAATCTCAATTACAATTTTTTTCAAATATTGGATTATCGGTTGAAATTTAAAGTCGTGTTTAGACAATAAGTTTAAATAAAAAAGAAGTCTTCATAAAATAATCAATCGGATTTTGATTATTGTATTTTTTATTCATAATTAATTTATTTTATATCAATAATATAAATTTTTAAAAAAAATTCAAAAAGAGATCTATGATAAATAATTTTTTAAAAGCTATTATCTTCTTTAAAAAATTATTGATTTTTTTTCTAAAATATCACTTTTTATATATAAATTTAATGAAATTTATGCAAATCTAAATAATAATTTTACAAAACCTAACCACAATGTTTATTAATGTAAAGCTTGGACTTATTTATATACAAGTTTAATCTATTTTTTTCTTATAATTTCAGATTACCCATCATCTTAACCTGTGTCTGCTAAATGCCAAGGTACCCTTTGCCAAAAGTTGAATGTTAAAAGTAACTCTTGTCTTGTGTTGTACAAATGAAAATACTAAAACCATGATACCTTTTCAATATTCCTTTTAAGGAATTGACAAAGTGGACTATAACAGTGTAACTTACCACTAGATTTTCTCCAAACAATTATAGATGACAACATATTAATATGCCTCCTTAAATAAAGTCTGATTACCGGGTGTGTAGCACATTTATAAAATATAATAATAAAAATTTTTATGTTTTATTTACATTATTAATGAAGTTGGGAACTGACAAGGGAGCAAGAGGTGCAGAAGCAAACCGACAATAGCAGAAATGTAAGTGAAAACAGGTGTCTCAGACGCTAGAATTCAAGTAAAAACCATCAAACTCTAAACCCCCCCCCCCCCCAAAAAAAAAAAAACATTTGAGTCACCGTCTTTTTCAACTCCAATCCACTATCCTAATTAGCTTATAAATATGCAATAATTCTCACAATTTCTTCAATCAAAGCTTCAAAAACATATCTGCTAGTTTATATTCAATACGTGTTTTCCTTAACCTGCTTCATTATTACCATTTTGTTTCGCCGGAAATCATATATATTTTCTTCTTATAATGGCTAAAAATGTTGCTCAATCATCTTCTACCTTGGCTTCACTTGACCAAAAGCTGGCCATGGCAAAGCGCTGCTCTCATGGTAATTAAAGTTTCCTTTTCCCTTTCTAGTTTCTCAGTGATTTCTTCACCATTTTTACACTAACAGTTCAGTTAATTAAATGGAAAAATAACTTCAATTTTATGATCTGTTTCTTCTTTTTTGCATGCACCAACAGAGGGTGTAGTTGCTGGAGCTAAGGCAGCTATTGTTGCTAGCATTGCCACCGCAATCCCAACTGTAAGTGTATCAGAAAAAACAGCTTCATTGTTTTAGCAAAGATCCTTCTTTTTTCTTAGAGAAGGATTTTAAATTAACATTTTTCAAGTCGTTGCCTTTTGATATGCATACGCAGCTGGCTAGTGTAAAGATGCTACCTTGGGCAAGAGCAAATCTTAATCACACCGCACAAGCTCTCATAATCTCCACAGGTTTTCATCACCACCATCATCATCATCATCGTTATACTTTTAACCATTATCTCAAGAGCTTGTTTTAATGATACTTTCTTTTTGTTAATAAAGTTTCGATTCGATTGCAGTGGCTGGAGCTGCTTATTTTATAGTTGCAGACAAGACTGTTTTGGCTACCGCACGGAAGAACTCCTTCAAGCATGTCCCTAACATGGAGGCATGAATTTGAGTTGGTCCCTGGATTTAAACTCGGCGATTTACCCCATAATCACTTCTCTTCACTTGGCTAAGGAGAGGGATAGAAAGAATGGGTGGGTGAGGTGAATTTGTATTCTACGAAGCCATTGGTTCCAGCTTCTATATAATGCATTGTCTATTTATATAAATAAAGATGGGTTTTCATTCTACAAGCATCAGAGCTTTCTTCACAAAGAAAATTCACTTCCATCTATGCAGTAAATCTGGGTTGCATGTATCTATGGGTGAAAAGTAACAAAATTTAAACACTTGAATTTGTATGTGCCCTTCAAATTCTTCCAAACTATAACTTGCAAGTTCATAAAAGTTTCACCAGTAGTCGTTGCATGAGCTGAAACCATCTTTTAAATGATGTATCTGCATGTCAATTTCCACATACAGGAAGATTCTTTACATTTCTAGTTGTCGGTCCCTGGCTTCTTACTGATCAATACAAAAGCAATCGTTAAATTCTCGCTGTGATGACTCAAGGCCCCTTCCTTCCCTTCCTAATGAATCTGTTTCCCGTCCTGGGTACCAGTCATTTTCGCGTAAGATTTTAAAAACGAAAGGAAAAGTATAAGAAGTTAAGAACTTGTGATGATACCAGACCAAATCAATTTAACATAGAATTCTAAGGCGAGTCCAGGGGATCAACTCAATGAAAGCCCTCAATTCATCAATGGATTCAAAGAGTAAAACGGAAAAATATGATGACTACTTACGTTATCCGATGCAATATGCTTCAATCCTGCTAATCTGATGAAATGCTTCTTACAAAGGCATTAAAGCTAAGACTCCTTTTGAAGCATGGTCCGGAGTCAAACCATCTCTGCAAAGTATATATGTATAAAAGTTGAGATCATGAGCCTTAGCTACAAGGTATACGTAGACAAATGTGCCTAATTCTTGATTAATGGACATGGGGGAGATGAATTCTGGGCAACTAACTATATTTCTCAGGAAGGGTTCAAATCGATGCCACACTTGATCTGTTTCATATTTCTTAAAGTGATAAATTGGGTTAAACTATGTTGTATTTAAAACGCCTTTGTTCAAAATGCGGTCGATGAAGATGACTAATGGTAATGGTCATGATTTATTACCTTGATCTAATTCCTTTGGAAATTTACCTTCAGTTTCTGTTCTTATTGCAACAATATAACACCACATGGATCGACAATGACTAGCTAAATTTGGTACAATAATTGGTGCCAACCCGAAGAGATGCTGGCTACGAAGTCATTTTCTCACTTTGAAAGGAAGGGGTTGAAACTCTTGCAAGGATAATATCTATCATCTCTTGGAAGAATCACCCACCAATGATCTGCCAAATAGATTTTGCAAAAAGTATATCAAGCAACTTCAGTTATTTTTGGCCCCCTATGTCAAAACAGATTAATTTGTTGGGTAAGCCAGACCAAGTAGCTTTGAATTATTTAACAGCTGAAAATTTTTCAGATATTTGTAAGGTGTTAACATCATGATTAAGTGTTTTTTTTTTTTTTTAAAGTCTTGCAAGTGCTGCTAACTAGCTGAAAATCCTGGTTCACATGGGCTAGGGAAGGGGAAGATAGAATATCCGAAATTCAAAATCAAAGGCTAATCTTCCAGGGCTAATCCCTTGATGGATGTGGATTCTCTTACTGTTGAAGGAAGATGGCTCTCTTCTGAAAGACAATCAAAAGCAAAGAATAAAGCTAGAATGGCTGCAGATCTAAGGTTTTTATCGAAAGTTCACCATCTGGTAAAAAATGGTGATTAAGATTCCTTCTTATCAAATCTGTAATTGCTAAATAAGCAAAGCATAGAGACCCCACATATACCATAGTCAGAGGGTTTCAGATTTAATGAAATTCTTTTTAAATCATGTTTCAACTCTTGAGTCTTGAGTGACATGCTTCATTACAACATTCGTTGTATGTTTGAAGGGAATGTTCAACGAAAAAGCATGGCCCATGTTCATGAATGAGCTCAAAATAGATTAGAAGCAGTTAATGTTCTTTAAAAAAAAATGAAAAAGAAAGCAAAGATCCCATGTTCATGAATAACGCCAAGATTGGTTATGAATTATGACTGTAAAAATGCTCGTAGATCAAATCCATTGCCACTCGCTAATGCCGCTTCGCACGCCTTCGTTTGGCCTGCTGCGTGCAAAAAGGCATGCCCTTAGGAATCTTATAATGCCAATATTGAATCCCTTATGCAAGTCAAAGTAATGCAGCTCACCCGCATGCTTTAGGTTCGAAATTTTTAAGGTGCAGTGGAGCCCAATTCCAAGTTGCAATGCTAACTATGTTAATATATTTCTTGGATTCTGAAATAAATATTAAATATAAATATGTTTAATTTATTAATTTTTTAATATTTAAATAATTATAATTTTATAGTTATATTTAAAATAATATTAAATATAAATATTATATACAAATACTTTATTAAAAATGAGAAGTCAGAGTCGGATAACTAGTGATGGTACACCAGCGTCGGTCCCCCACAACCCATAAATATTCAGTAGAACATTCCCTTCTGTTTTTCTTTTTTTCTTTTAATATTTGCATTGAAGTTTAACCATACCTGTTTGCTTTTGCACAACGCGTCAGGCTTATAAGAGACATATGGGAGTTTGATTGAAAACATGAGGTTCTATATATGTAAGCGCACAATTGTCAGGCCTTGAAGTGGTGCTGAAGGGAAGGCCAAGGCTGAGGCTAAAGGTCAAATCACAATTGGAATATACTTAGAAGGGGTGATTGGGAAGAGCATTTGAGAGCAAGGGAAGCCAATTAATATGAATCTTCAAAGACTTTTGAATTATTGCAGGAATGGGAATCGAAACATGCAAAAAAAAAAAAAAAAAGAATTTTTGTAATGGATATGCATTATAAAGAATAAATTCCAAATGCAAAATAGTAATAATATAATAATATTAATAAATAAATAAAATTTTCGCTTATTTTTTTGCCTAAGTCCTAACCTCTTTTTTACTGTTCCACCTGCACCTCCACTGCATAAGCCTACTCAAGGAAGGAATATCAGGCTGGTTGAATGCACCCAAACCGAGTTAAATTAAGTTCAAAAATTTAAATTATTATTTGTATTTTATTATTGAATAGTAATTTAAATAGAATTTATTAATATTAAGAAAAATAATGTCAGAATCTGACAAGTTTAGTTGGATGAACCCCCCTCCCCCGCCATTCTGGCATTTGACGTGTCTATCCACGTCAGTTTTGGCTACGGTGGGACAATTCTTGTCAGCATGACGCGTCTGCACGCGTGAAGACGTGCCTCAGCTTTGCACGTGGGAGGAGCAATCCTGGCGACTTGTGAGTAAAATGAAGCCTATAGCGAGTGTCATGATCACCGCCATGTTGGAAAGGACAAATATAAGTCTGAGTGAAATGAGCCACTTCTTAACTATATCTTTGAACTGTAGTTTCAATTTTGTTCGACGCACTGGAGTCAATTGAAAGAGTCTAATATTTTTAAACTATGAACAAGTTCCACTATTATAATTCTTACATAATTTTATTCATTTAATTTATGCTGTTTAGCAATAACCAGAGGAGTAAAAGGAATATATCATAACAAGATATTTTAAGTACTTTTAGTTTATGAATTGAGTATTATTTGCAAGTAAACTTCTGCACGGACAGTTCAAGATTGATTCATTCAAATTAGGAGTTAAAAGGGATAAATTAAATTCGACAATACTTAAAAATTAAACTTATCTATAGATCAAATTATCCGTATGATTTTTATAAGTTAAATCTTGAATAAAATTTTCATAAATCGGACTGATGCAATCAAGACTTGAACAAAAAATTTTTAAAATAATCAGGCAGCTTGGCCCGACCCATTTGCATTAATCAAGGGAATAAAAAAAGGGCAGCAGCTGCCTCCATATGCAAATAACATCGTCCCCTCATAACACCTCGCTTGATAGCAAATGTGGATGAGAAGAGAATAATATATCACATTGTTTTTTCAGCAATAATGATAGGGAATCACATAAAGAAGGGCCATGTTTGGAATTCCATTTTGAAAGTAAATATGAAACTATGGGATATGAATACATGCACTGCTTAGCGCTATCTTCCTAAGAACAGTGAAAGCATATAGCAGAACTATGAGTAGTTAAGCTTAGATTTTAACTAAACCTCTCAGAAGAAGAAAATGTCTGCTTTTGGAATCCCATGAAGGCAAAAAAATAAAAAAATAAAAAAATGACAGAGCAACATCTATGGGCCCACAAATCAAAGCCTAGTAAGTATATATAGAGCCCTTCCACCCCAAACACCAAAATCACCAATCGCACTAAGAATTCATTACTTGTAAGTACTAACACTTGCT
The DNA here is from genome assembly GCA_038381775.1 of Adansonia rubrostipa. Lineage (NCBI taxonomy): Eukaryota > Viridiplantae > Streptophyta > Magnoliopsida > Malvales > Malvaceae > Adansonia > Adansonia rubrostipa. Next base: position 3,225,787 of record JBBYHM010000022.1, on the reverse strand, counting down.
ATTACTCTTCTTCCAGGCCCTTTTAGTTTCAGGAGGTAAGCTTTCTAGCTTGTTTTCTGCACTTCAAATGTTTTTTTCTTCTTGTTTTCGAGCTCAAGCCATCAGTAGAAACCCTCAATTTTAGCCACAATTGCATTAGTTTCTATTAGTAGGAGAACATTACAATTCAAGAAGTTTAGAAAAAAAATTTTATCAAGTGAAAGGACCTTTCTTTAATTTCATTTGTTTCTTATATAGGAGTACTAGAAAACTAGCTGGAAGTAGCATAAAATCTGGGGTTCTGATTTCATTTTCTGGTATGTAAAAATAGTTAGACAGGATATCAAAATGAGCTGGACAGGAGGAGATTGGCTGTGTGCAGCATGCCAACACCAGAATTTTAAAAAGAGAGAAGCATGCCAACGCTGCCAGTACCCCAAGCACGGCGGCCCCGATGTGTCGACCTACTTATTATACAATAGGACGGAAGTTTTGGCCGGTGACTGGTATTGTACTGCCATGAGCTGTGGAGCTCACAACTATGCTAGCAGAACGAACTGCTATCGATGTGGCACCATGAAAAGTGATTATGGTGGTTATGGCATGATGGGGTCTGAAGGCAGTGTTCCTCCTGGATGGAAAACTGGTGATTGGATGTGCACCAGGCGAGTTTGCATTTTGACTCTCTTTGCTTTGAGAAAAAGGATGCCTGAATTATTAGTCTCAAGTGACAATATTTCAGAAAATGTTTCAGAAAATGTTCTCCCTGAGCATAAAATACCACAAATAAGCTGCATTGTCTCTGTGTTATGAATTTCTTGATATTGCATTCTTTTCCCTCTTTCCAAACATGATAATATGATAATTTTCAAATAAAATGACAGAAGATAATAAATTCCCATCATAGTGTACATCTTACAAAAACTAAATTTTCAAGAAATTACTTAGCATGATCTTAAAAATTATATGGCAATGCAGTCCTTCTTTTTGCTTCTATTTGAGAACCATTTTGTCCCATATATTACTTGAACAATAATGATAATATGTCCACTGTCATTTATTCTTTATCTTTAATCTGATATGAATGCAATTTTGTTTGGACAGATATGGGTGTGGAGTTCACAATTATGCCAGCAGGATGGAGTGCTTCAAATGCAGGACACCAAGGGATTTTGGTATGAAATTGTTAGTAGTCAGTTACAGGATTGATCTTAAAATAGCAAAAGAAAATGAGTAAACTTCACATAATCCATTGAAAAGCTATGTCAGTCTAAGTTGCTGACAAATTTTATTTTTTCTTCAACTTTTCAGGGGATGCCTAGGAATTGACGAAGAGAATATTGGTCTGCAATGTCACTAATCTCTCTTCACCTTTTTTGTTTAATTTTGAGCCAAAAAACGTTTAGATTGAATAGAGGTGAAGGCCTTTTCCCAAGCATAGCCATGTAACTGCACTAATCATTCAGCAGAATGGTTTTTTTTTTTAATTTTAATGGAAATACTATGTCTTCAAGTGCATGTCAAAATCCTTCTTTCCCCATGCGTATGTAAGAGTGTGACTGGGAAACATCCATAATTCGATACCAGTTTTGGGGCTCGTCCAAGGAATGACTGGCAAATGGTTGCTAAATACTAATTACCTGCATATAAATTCAAAGTCTTGATCAAAGCACCAATGTGGCAACGAACAAATATCTTCTGCCCTTTCTTCATGCCCTTTTTTGTGCCCATTAAGCATAGTTTGTTTTCTTTAGTTTATATTCGATATGACGAAATGTAATTAATAGAATATGAAACAAGGCATAAAAAAAGGCAGAAGATTTTTCCACTGGCACCATCCCACCCTTAGCTTCGGATTCAACCAATACAATAAAAACTAATTCAAAGTTGAGATAGCTGAAATTTCAGAAATAAGATTCAAGGAATCTCTTTAAGCAGTTTCATCTCAAAAAGGCAGGCCTTTTCCCTCAGAACAATAATTTATGATCCCTTTAAGCATCAAAATCTGTAAGAACTATATTATAATTATGACGATAAGAACCAGATGCTCCTTTACTTTAAAAGCATAGATGCAATGCCAAATTGTCAAGTTCAAAACAAGTCAAATCCCATCATCTTATTTTTGCCATTCATTTTAGTGGCTCAGCTCTCAAGGCAGAACCCTTCGATTTCACTTGCTGTCAGATCGTTTTTGAAGCAAGATGAGTTCCATTGCTAAATATTGGAATTAAAGAAAGGACAAAATTTTCCAAACTCTTTAGCTTATTGAGCATAGTTGAACTTCTGTTAATTGAAAGTAATAATCTCTCTTTTTTCCTACACTCAGAAACTTTGTTTTACTAATGCCTAAAGAAGTAAAAATTAGTTTAACCAAATGCCCATGATTCGAACCTAGAACTTGGTTTAATTGTTTATTGTATTCACTCTTAAGAGATGATATCTAGTAGTTTTTTAGTTTGAATTTCAACATACGCAACTTTTTTTTCTATTTTCATATTATGAACTCCTGTATTAAAAAAAACTATAATTTTTTCCATCTTATATTAGAAAATACCAATAATCTTTCCAAATGAATGAAAACATTTCCCCACTTTATATTTCAGGATATTACTTTCTGTAAAAGTTTGCCGTTTTGTTTTTGTGTAATTAACTGTTGATGTTAGTTTCTTGATGAATCCTGTTGATATCTCCTTGAAATCTCCTATGGTGATTAAGCCTAAAATTCCCAACTTTTGTTGTTGTTGTCGTCGTCGTTTTTCCCTTTTTTCTTTTTTCAAAAGATTTAACACAGCATTCCATCATACTTTCCTTAGCCCTGGTTGAGGTCAAGCATTTAAAGATTTTATTACTTTTGCTCTGTAACAGGTTTTTTATTGCTTGGTATTGAAATGGATTTGACTGTTTTGCAAGTAGAAACAGCCTATTTCTTATCTTTGCTTTAAGATTGGTTTGGGTAGGAAGTGAGATTGATTTTGGTAAAATTAGATAGAGCAGCGATTATGAGAGTGATTACTATAACGGTAAGATTGTATAATACAACAATAAGATTAAAATCAATGATAAAATATGTGTTTGAATTTAATCGAAATAGTAACAGTGATATAAAAAAAAATTATTAAAAGTATTTGATTAAAATACGTATACATATGATAAATACTTAAAATTATATACATATTAAATAATAATTAAAAAATTAATTATATTAATAAATAAATAAATATAATAAAAATTAAAAAAAATTGGATGGAGTGTAAAAGGAGGATTTTCCCCTTTACCTATCTCACTTAGGGTCTAGTTAGCCAACTGATCCCTTCCCCTTTAGTGAAACTGCAGGGGATAGCGGATAAAACTCATCATGCTGGAGTGTGTCGAATACATACCCATCATCCTTTGCTTTCCTCTCTTTGATGCAATGAGATCTAGAAGGGACCTTAGTTACATAGAACTAGCTAAAACATTAAAAAAAAAAAACCTTTGAACTTTTTATTTTTAAATAAGTTTTTATATTTTTATTATATTTAAATGAGTTTTTATTATTTTATTTTTATCCAAATGAACTTTTATTTTAGATGAAAAATTGATTTATTTGAAACATTTAGTTAAGTATAAATTAAAAATTCAAAAGTTTATTTGGGTAAGAGTTAAAGATAAAGCTCATTTAAATATAATAAAAGTTTTAAGGAATTTTTTTTATTATTTTAACCTATAAAATTTAGGAAGGGTGGAATATGAGATCTTATCTTTGTGAAATTAGTTCTTAATTCTTTTATTCCCCTCTTTTTTTTGGTTATTATATATGGAAATCCTATCCCAAAATTCTTCTATTGTGAGAGAGAAATGGTAGTTTAATTTTGGAAGAGCAGTCTAGTTGTCAAAATTCTTTACTTCCAAATCTTTTTTGTTTCACAAGAAAATATCAAAGATATACCGAATTTTGAGCCCAAAATACTCCAAAAAGAGAAATAAAAGCTAAAAAAAACCATTAATTTTTTTAAAAGTAAATCCATGGTAAATTAATGGAATTACTTTTTTATTCAATGTAAATTCGATGAAATTTGATTAATATCTTAATATCGCAAAGAAATAACACCATGTGTTCAAGTTTCCAACTATCGAACCTTGAATAGGAATTTAAAAAAAATAAAAAAATAAAACAAGGCAGGTCGTTAGCCTTACTTCAAATGACTAATACTATTTGTTTGTTTTTAAATATTTTTATCATTGTGTAATTTAAAATGTAAAACACGAGTTGAAAAGAAAAAATTATATCCAAATGAAGGTAAAAGTCCTTCGCAAATCCTTGCACTATAGTAAATAGTGCAAGTTAGTCTCTTAATTATTTAATAGAGTAAATTCATCTTCGTCCACATAAAATAAATGCAAAGGAAAAAAATGTTAACAGCTTTCGACGAAAACTGTTTATATGATGATATGACGATTTGAAGTGTGACGTTTAAAATGTTACGTGAAATTTACCCATTAGACTCAAATTAAGAGTCGACCCAAAAAACGTACCCATCCTATAACCATTACTCGACTGGTTAATAATCGTGAAACTATAGAAATCCCAATTCGATTCCTTTATCTTCGTCTTCCTCTCAGAATCAGATGGCAAAAAAACCAAGCTTATTAAGTGATGCTGAGAGGGCAGACAAGAAGTATACTTGATCAACTGCCACCATATTAAGTTTCAATGAATCCATAACTGTAATAAAATTCATCAAACATACAGCTACAACAGTAGCTGAGGTAGAAGCCAAGGCGTTTACAGTAACCTGGTGCTCTAGAATGGCAGGCACGCATACCTAAGAGTCATCAAAGGATTTATAGCAGCTGGACAGTCCATTTTTTATATGTATTTGCAAAGTGTGCGATGCCAAAGATTGTGTCTTTGAATGTAGAAGCTAAGGTTTTGAAATGGGCAGTAAGCCACTAAGCTTTTCGCACTCAGTTTCATATTCAGATGATGAAATAATATCCCTCACATAAGCTTTCTCAAGCTTCTCAGTTGCTATGGTCACTGCATATAGCTTAGCAAAATTCTCATACATTTCCCTTCGCGCTTATCATTCTATAGCTTAACCTCCATTAAGGCAACTTTCAGTATATTGTTATATAGAATAAAAAGGTCAACTTGGGATTAAATAAATGGGGTTTTGAGTTTGAGTTTGAGATTTTAGTTTGGAGGATTGTAAAAGAAAAGGGGATAAGCACAAAGAGAACTAACTTAATTCACTGCAAAACAATAGAACCAATAAAAAATAAAAAATAAAAATCTAATCAGATTGCTATGCATAACACATAAATCCAATCAAAATTGAAGAAGACGATAGATACCTAGAAACAAAAACGTGAACTTCATGATTTCTTCATCATCAAACATGAAATGAATTTGAAAACTTTTTAACTGATTTCCCCCAAACAACAAAAATAAAATGCTAAGCACACAAGAAAGAGAAGATTAAGAACGAAAATTGAAAGAACCCTAAACCCTGATTTCATTTACATCAGGTGGTTGTAAAAGGATTTGGGGTTCGATCGTTTCCGCGATTTTGGGTAGATGGGAATGAGCTGGGTAATGGGTATAAGGTGGGTGGGTTTTTGGGCCAAGGTTTAAATAGGTCAAATGGTTAAAATTTCACGTGCTGTTTACATGTCACATTTAAAACCGTTGGATCATTATTTAAAATGATCAGATCATTGTATAAACGATTTTTGTGAAATATTATAAACATTTTTCCTTTTTTCTCTTATTTTATATGTATAACAGTTACAACCGAACAGAATTAGTTATTACTCTCAAACTACGAAACGATGAGGATACCTGAATTTATAAAAAAAAAAAAAAAAGGCACACACACAAAATCTGGGGTTTGGGCTTGGGCTTTATAAAACTAGTTTGAAAGCCCAAGGTGGAAGAAACATGGCACCACATAATTGGTGAACACCTTAAAAGCCTACTCCGGCAAGCATCAGATCATTCGTCTTTCCCCTCCTGCAAACTGGAAATTTGTCGAAGCACTCTTAACACATTATATTGGAGTCTTAAAAACCCTCCCAAAAAAAGAATCAGCAGTTTTGTTCTTTGCTTGCTCCATTGAAAAGAAACAAAATGGCTGCTACCTTCTTCAGGAGACTCTCCAAAGCCGCCCAAGCTTCCTTCAACAATGCATTTGGTGGTCAACCCAAGTCGGGTTTTGCTGGATTTCGATTCACAGCCATCGCGGCCGTTGCTGGTGGAATCTCCACTTACTACTGCTTCTCCGATTCAAATTTGGTGAGTTTTCTGTAAATTCCAATCTGGGTTTTGTTTCTCTTGGATCTTTTGTTGTATTGAGGGATGCTTGGAAGTTGAGGGGATTGTGATTAGTGTAATGGGTTTACTTATATTTACATTTTGTATGTGCTTTTTAAATGGTGAAATGTTTAGATAGGACTTTGTTGTGATTTGATTTAGTTTTTTTTTTGTTGGGGGGGGGGGTATGAATTGTTCTATTACCGAGGTTTTGATATTGAAATGAATGTTGGATGTTGATACTTATTACGAGCTTTGAATTGCAATTAGGGATGGTTGCACCTGGGAGGTTCAAGTGTTATCTAGGTGATTTGTTTTTTCTTGATGGAATTTAATCTGTAAATGCTAACCTATTTGTATGTGGCCGATATATATGAGCTCTTTTACTATTTTTTTTTTTTATCACTGTTCAGTGTAGATTTTAAATTGAGTAATTATATTGTAATTCTTTCTGAATACAGGTTCATCTAGATCAAATCAATGAAGAGACAGGTCCAAAAATCGGTGAGCACAGATTTACTAGACTTTCTCATTAGTAGATGACTGAATTGAAAATTTTAGTTGAACCATATAACCCATGATCCACTTGCCCTCCCCAGGGAGAATATTAGTCAATAATAAAATTGGAAGTGGTTGCATAAATGACAAAGTGGTTGCATAATTGCGCTAGCTCAAAAGATGTTTTTATACATTTGCAGCTCTGAAGCCTGATAAGTGGCTTGAATTTAAGTTACAAGATACCGCAAGAGTTACTCATAACACTCATTTGTTCAGGTATATATCTCTTAATAAATCATTTTCATTTGCTGTATTGGTTTGATCTATATTAGTAACTTTGTCATTTGTGTTACATTGAGAAGAATGCTGTTTCTTGGATTCTGGACTATCAGATTGGGGAAAAAAAAGAAATGGGAAAAAGAAATCAGTCCTTTCTGATTGAGAGCAAAAAAATGCAACTAACTCAAAGAGAACTTGTTCATCCAAATTTTAATTCAACATATCAACTTAAGCTTCTGTATTGTTAATTCCTCCTCAAGTTAGAATATTTACCTCGTTTTTAACATTCTTCTCAAAATGGCAGGTTTTCATTTGATCCAACGGCTAAGCTGGGTTTAGATGTCGCTTCATGCATCCTTACAAGGTATGTTTTCTTAATATATGGAGAGGTGCTTATGAGAAACCTTACAGTTTTTGTGAGAGATTTTGAAAATTGCATTTAAGAGGGCATATTAAATGAGATTTAGAAGTATTCTGCCTCTATATTTACTATTTTGATGCATTATTGTTGCTGCAGGGCTCCATTAGGAATAGATGATGAAGGAAAAACCAAATATGTCATAAGACCGTAAGTTTACATATAGAACTTATTAATGGTTTAATTTAGACTTCCCTTTTCATGGCGTTTATTCTAAATTTGTGATTAGTTAGTTATTTAAAGTTTTTAGGTTATTTTACTTGTACTCCATGGTGTAAATGCGTTTCTCATGTATTTCCATTTCTAAATCTGCTTGTGGGGGAAAGTTCTAAAGCTTCACTTTACCCATACATCTAAAATAAGGTCTTGAATGTGACTTGCTTCATGGAGATTGAAATAGATGAATATTTCCAATTGCTGACATTGTATAATAGTCTATAGATAGAAGGTGCCAAAATAGAAAAGAGGAAAATGGCCCAAATTCGAGGATTACACGCATCTGTTTTCCTGAACTGCAATTGGCTTTGAGATTGCTTATTTTCAAGCATTCATATTATGGATTTTATAACCTATCTGGAGTTTTATTAAAATAATCCTTTTTAATCACCAATGGAAATAGCTGAAACCTTTTAAATCAGATAAGTGGAGAAGCTTAGGTGGAGTGCTAGTCTGACCTGATTTAAAATTAAATTTTCTTACGGTTATTCTAAACAAAGCTAGGCGTAGTATGCCTATTTCTTCACCAAATTCATTGATGGAGAAATCAAAAGATTAAGTTGATTTCTTGTGTACAAAATCATATTTCATCCTTCTTGCTCTGCAATTAACAGATATTGGTTGTTCATGAATTCGTATTAAAATAACTTCAATCATCAGGTATACTCCAATATCAGATACAGATGCTAAGGGATACTTTGATTTGTTAATCAAGGTATGAAGCAACAAATGCCGTCACTTCTTTATCCTTTTTTTTCCCACACTTTTGGAGATGTTCTTGTCTCATATGTGCGATGCCATACATTTGAATTGCATTCTCCACAACTTAAAATAAATTTGCAGGTGTATCCGGAGGGAAAAATGAGTCAGCATTTTGCTAGCTTAAAACCGGGCGATGTCGTTGAAGTGAAAGGGTAGGTATCCGTATATGCTAGTTTTCATAGAGATCTCACTAAAAACCATCTTTAAACTAAATACATTTACCACTTGCAGGCCCATTGAAAAGCTCAGATACTCTCCCAATATGAAGAAACACATTGGCATGGTTAGAGCTGGTTTTCTAGTTTCTTGTTTAATTTTCTCTCAAAGAAGTAAAACCCCTATGGAAATTATACACTTTACTAGTTTACTGCTGAAGTATTTAATTTTTCGAACACATTTTATATACCAACACCAAGGTTTCTCACCTATTTTTACTTGTATAACATGAGTAATTGGCTGGGGTCAAATACTTCATTTTTTAACCAATACCATATATATAGCTAATGGTATATTTTGTGTTCTATACAATTAATGTCTAAAATTCATCCAATGGTAACTTTGTGTTCTCAACAATTATCACTTCTGCACGCTTGCTTTCCACACGTTCAACCAAATCATCTGCTAAGTAATCAGAATAGTTGTCATTATAACTGTATCATGTTTTACAAGATCCTTGAAAAGGTATGATTCACTTTTGCACTCAATTATGTGCTGTTGTTCCAGATTGCAGGTGGGACAGGCATAACTCCAATGCTTCAGGTAATTGATGCTATACTGAAGAATCCTGATGACAACACTCAGGTATGGTCATCTGATTGCTAGATTTGCAACCATAACTTTTTGTCTATTGTTGAATGTCATTTTTTTAGTGCTTATTTTAGATCAAATATGAGAATAGTTGGACTTCTATTCCATCAGGTGTCACTGGTTTATGCCAATGTCTCCCCAGATGATATATTGCTTAAGCAGAAGCTTGATATACTTGCAGCTAGCCGCCCAAATTTTAAGGTACGTATTCTTTCATGCAGAAATAGGTGCTGTACGGTTAGACATTTTGTTAAAATAATAACTTGCTTCTTCCCTTTCCCCTTTTTATTTTATTTTCCCCTAGGTATTCTACACTGTAGACAATCCATCAAAAACTTGGAAAGGAGGTGTTGGTTACATTTCAAAGGATATGGTCACAAAAGGCTTACCTGGTCCCGGTGAAGATGCCCTTATCCTTGTAAGTCACTTTCTTAATTCTCGACCATTGTTCTTTTATTCTGTTTGCCAAGGCGTGGAGTAAGTTTTATCTGAAGCGGAGGTAGTTCTTTCTTTAACTTTACTTCAACTTCGGTAAATAGTAAATACATTTTTGCTTCCATTCTTTTCCGTTTCTTACTCAGTTTTGGTGAAGAACTGATATCAATTTTCAACAAGCAGAGCCTGTTTTTTCTGACTCCATTGTACAGACAAAAAAAAAAAAAAAAAACGCTTGCAAACACGCTCTCGAGTTTTTTATTTTCTCTGTTAAAGAAGAGGTATTGTGAGATTAAGACCTACCTGAGGGTGCTATTTAAGTGGCTCAAGAAGCAGCCTGTAAATAGGCTTTTTCCATAAGCATGCATGTGGTCGTATCTTTTGGTGGGTTATTGCAAATTTCTTCAGGGTTAATCTAAAGGAACCTTTGTTCTGATAGTCATGTACTTGTCTTAAGAGTTCGAATTGTGCAGGACATTCCGATACCCTTTTTTTTTTAGTTTAACATCAGGTTATGGCTTTGGAAAATGGCCGTAATCCTCCAGACTTAATTTTGCAAGTTCCAAGCACCCACTCTAACAGTCCCACCTAATCAAATATTCCATAGATCCACCATCCATTTTTCAACTCTTCTTTCAATATAAGATTACCTGGATGATGTGCAGCAACAAGATTGTTGGAATCTGATACCATTACGACATATACGTTGCCGGCTCACTTTCCCTTGTTTTCCCGTGTTTGTTCAGGTATGCGGTCCACCTGGGATGATGGAACACATATCTGGTGGCAAGGCTAAAGACTATTCGCAAGGAGAGGTATTAAATACATTTTCTGTTTTTTTTTTTTTTCCTTCTTTCTTAATTGTGATCCTAATTTTCGTATCGTAACATAACCCTCTCCTTGACATGTAGCTAAGCGGCATACTCAAAGAACTTGGATACACTGAGCAAATGGTTTACAAATTCTAAGCACGGAGGAATTCAAGGATTTGAAGAGATGATATTCTCACATGGTTTGAAAACTTTAAATTTTGAGTAATAAATGTTTTTCCTGAAACAACACTAATTGGGCAGAATATAAAGCCCAGGGTATCAAATAATAATTTTTTTTTTTAGTGACATACGATGTAAAATATTACCTTGTCAAAGCTAGTACTGGTGAAATCATGAGACACAGAGAGCTTTATGTAAGACCCTGCAATCGGTTTTTGGGATGGTTGTCATTTCTGAATCAGATAGTGCCAACTTGGGCAACTTATTTATTTATTCTTTTTTATGAATCCATTTTTGTGTTTGAGCGAGAATAAATTATGATTGAATGCTTGGAACATGCTCTTTCCTAAAGCACGCCAACTGACGGAAAAAAGACCTAAAAAGAATATGGCCATTTTCAAGAGTCGACGTATATGATTGATCTATATTACTTAAATTTGAAAATGGGCATTTGATACGTTATGCGGTTGAAATAAATATATTTAATTATATATATTGACAATATTACATCTATGTGTTAGACTGAAATATATAATTTAAAGAAAATCTCGGGGATTTAGAGCCTTGTTTCTGTGTTTTTGGTGGTTGACACTTTTTTTTTTTTTTTTTTTGGGTCTGGGATGGGTAGGGGAGAAAGGAGTGGGGGGAAGAGAGGAATGGAAAGGAAGGAAAGATAGAGAAAAAAAGAAAGGAAAGGAGAAGAAAGGAAAGAAAAGAGAGAGAGATAAAAAAATTATGTTTTTATATTTGTATTATTTTTATAAATTTAAATTATTATAAAAAAATATTTGTTATAAATTTGTACAAAATTTTACATGTTAATAAATTATTTTGATATGTTTTTATGTGATATGTATTTTTGTTTTCGATTATCTTTTATGTTGTATTCGTATATTTAATTTAGAAAAAAATTTACATTTTTATATCGTATTCATGTCATGTTTCAATTCATTAAGTATTTTTTATAATTTATTATAGTGATTTAATTTTAAAAAATTTGTGTTTATAACATGTTAGTATTCTTGGGTTTTTCATATTGATGTTCGTGAATTTTTTTTTGGTATTCAAAGTATTATAAATTTATATAGATATTTACATATTAATCATTGGTTTTATACATATTTTGTTATGTTCATATATTCATGTCATATTGATATCATTTTTTGCATCATGTTTGTTTTAATAATTTTTTAATGTTTTTGCTTTCTATCTTATTTATTTTAAATTTTTCATAGTTTAGCATAATGACTCAATTTCAACTTTAAATTTATTTATTTAAGATAGTAAAATATAAAAATATTTAAATAAATTGAAACAGTGATCTTTAATTTTTTTTATTTTATATTTAAATAATATATTTAAAATTGTTAAATTGTTGGTTGACTTGTGTTCGATTTAGGGTTCATATCTTACCATTCGAGGAAAATATAAAAAAATTATTTTATTAATTATTTTTATTTTAAATTTAAATGATATATTTAAAAATGTTAGTATGCATGTTCACTTGTCCATCAATTTAAAATTCATACTTGTTAGCCCGAAAAAATTATTATTTTTCTTTATTTTTAAATAATATATTTAAATGAGTTGATTTGTATATTTATTGCAAGTCGATTTATTATTTGCATCAATCCACTTAAAAAAATATTTTTTATTTATAAATCATGTATTTTAAATTATTAGTCTAAACATAAACTCGTAAGTTAATTTAAAATATCTTGATTGTAAATATTTATTATAATTTTAATTTCATAATTTATAAAATATAATATACGATTAATATTGTTATAATTTAAAAATAAAAATTTAAATAAATAATTAACTTAATAAAATTTGATTTAAAATGAATTTTTATAATTAATTAATAATTGTATAATAAAAAAATTAAAACCCGGCAAATGCAAGTTATTATATATTTTATTACACACATTTAACAGCTAATTAAAAGCCACGTGTACAATCCTCTTAGGAAAATAACAATAACACACCTTGAAATTGGATTAAAGCCGAAACCAAGCCATCATCAGTGTCTGTCTCACTATCTGGGATTCTACCCTCCCTCCAACGCTAACGCTGCCTCTCACCTTTTCCGGCTTTGCGCCATGTAAAATTTTACAACCCATTTTATCCAAACACTCCCTTTTTCACTCTCTCACTCTTAATCTTTTGAAAAAATATATAAAGACAGTGTTTTACTTCTCACATTCTTACGCAAAGCATATAAAATTTAAAAAAACAATGGAGGAAGAATTGCTGAAACATAACACCGATTGCGTTTATTTCTTAGCCTCTCCTCTCACTTGCAAGAAGGTTTTCGCTTTCCAACCCTAACCCCAAATCACACACACTCTCTCTCTCTCTCTTTTCTTGTAACTTCTATTCTTTGGAAGTGAGCTCTTTCTTTTTCACACTCCGAATTTTCATCGCCTATTTCGCCTTCGTTTTGATTTTTTTTCTTTGAATGTGTTGATATGTTCCTGGTCTGCATTTCAAGGATCTGAAGATTTTAGGGTTTATCTTAATTTTCTCTCTTTTTTTTATCAATTTAATTATATCTTTTATTTTTCTTTTGTTTCTGTTTCTTTACTTGGAAATTATTAGGCATCTTTCTTGTTTTGTTCTAAAGAATTTTGTGGTTACTTATATATATATATATATATATATATTTATTCTTTTCCATTCTTCACTCAATGTGAATTCTAAGTTAATAAGATTCTGTTTGGACGTTTTGTTTTTTATTACTAACAACGCTTTGCATTCTAAAAAGTTTGAAGTATAAAAATCAAGTTAAAAAAGTAAACATTACCGCTACAATTTTAATTTCTAATTACGCAACGATGGAATTTATTTTTTCGACTCACTCTAACTGGTTTCGGAATGTACATAAACATGGATGGTACAAATGTGCATAGCTTTAGCTATACAGATGATCTTTTGTTTATGGTTGGTGTTTTGTTCACACCATTTTTATGCTTGGGCTCTTTGGGTATGTGGGTTGCTGTTTTTTCATTCTTTTAGAATGATCCCTTGTCTTAAGTTATTTTATTTTATCTTATTGTTTGGCTTTTTAATCAGGGAATTGATTGTGAGTATCGTCATAGTGAGATTGCCAGGCTGAACCCGAGGCACTGCTGGTACTGGTTGGCTGGGAACTGTGTTAATCCAACCTGTAGTTTTCGGCATCCTGTGAGCTCATATTCTGTTCTAATAACTTCATATTGATTGTTGAAACTGATATATTGTGAACGAATCGCATTTTTATTTGTTTTGGGAATTTTACCATTGAATTTATCATGAGATACGGCTTTAGAGCACAATTTTGCACAGACACATATGTTAGCCTGACACCGGTGAGTGTTGGATACAGGTTCGTATCCGACACAAATTTACTCAGTTTTTTTTTTTTTTTTTAAGTTTTTTCATATATTTGGAGTATCATACATTTATATCCATATCCAAATATGTTTCGGACATAGGTATTTTAGAGAAAATGAAGAGTCCGAGTAACATAGATGGACGCAACTCAAATAGTGTCATAAGAGTATCCTATATTTGGATCAATTACTTGATATGTCGCCTGGATATTGCACTTGCGTTTCTCACATATATGTTTATTGCAAGTCTTCTCTGAGGTAACCCCAAAACTCACCTTTACATTGACAATGTTTTGCTCATTAATTCATTTTAAGACTAAAAGAAAATTCTTAAAAAACTTTGGTGTGTCCTTTGATGTTGACATGCCATGGATTTAAAAGAAATTTGGGGATGTAGGCTTTTAATATATCTACTTTCTGCTTTAGATTCTCATCATGTTTGGCCATCTCGGAACATTAAACATGGATCACTGGAAGCAATTATCTGTTAAAAGGATAGGCCATAAGCACCTTCACAACTGATACTGCTGTTTGACATCTTAGGTCTATCTTAATTTTTCCCATTTGATGAATTAACGTTTTGGCTTGATGAAGCCTCTTTCCCAGTATTATTTTTTCTCATTTTTGAATGAGTTATTAGTTGATGTTCTTGAATTATTTTAATTATTATTGCTTGGCTGTTTGTTGAAGTGATATGAACTTTCTTTCTTCACAGCCATTGGATGGGCTTGCTCTACTGTCATCTGAATCTTCTGCATTGTCGTACCAATTTTCTGTACCAGCGAACAAGAACAATTTGCCTTGTTACTTTTACTTCAATAGTTTCTGCAATAAAGGTGACAGATGCTCTTTTCTGCATGGTCCCGATGAAAGTGGATTTAGTGGAAAATCTTTGAAGACTGATGCTCTTCCCTTGGACCACAAGACATCCATAGAAAATGATGCTAGAGCAGTTCCAACAGAAACACATCCCAATCTGTCTAAAACTGCCCCAAATTCTGGCGAGGACATAGGAGCTCAGCTTAAAGAGGACTTCCAACAACCAGCCCCCAAAAGTATGATGCCGAAGACTGTCCCTCCAAAAATGTCTGTTTCTGAATTTGAAGAAGCTGCTTTTGCCAACTCACACTCGTTGCTTGTAAAAGAAGGCATTACTCAAAGCAGATCTCCAATTTGCACAGTTGAAAGTTCAGAGGAGCAAATGGATGATCATGTTGAGCCAGAGGACAGGAGGGAGTCTTCCCCAGGTTTTGATGTTCTTGTGGATAACACATCAGAGGATTTGGGTTATGAGAATGATTCAGAATATCCACCGGCCCTTGATGGGAAGCAGGGAGAACACTTTTTGAGTTATGATTATGAAGATTCAGTTCAGCATGAGACTAGGTACCCCAATTTAGAATTCCCGTATGATCGAGATGTCTATGACGCTTACGAGGATTCAGACAATGAGTATACTTTTGATAGTGTGAGGAATCCCCCTGCCCACCCTCGAGATAGAAGGTCGAGTTCCATATTTTTCCAGAAAAGAAGATTCCTGCCTGTTGAATTGTCAATTGATGAACAGATTGGTGTGGATCTTAGAGACTATTTGAGGAAACGCAGGGTAGTTGAGGGCAATCCCCTTAATTGTTTGTCAAGAAGGTCTGAATATTCTCATCTGATTGATCGAGGTTTGGAAAGGCCTCAAAGGCGTCGTATGGGTCGGAAATTAAGGAGAAGATTGGCATCAACCGTGGGGCAGCACTTTATTGAATCAATGGGAGATCAAGGTTGCTCCCATAAAGGTAGCAACCGGCGTGGCTGGCTCAAGCACTTGGAGCCTAATCGCTCCAGCAGGCGACCTTTTAAGGAAAAAAGGCTGCCTAGATGGAAGACCGTTTCATCTGAAGTTTCTAGAAATCTGATTTCCAGGGAGAGGAAGCCCACAGATGATGCATCTACTGCTTTTACAGGTCCCAAGACCCTTGCCCAGATTAAGGAAGAGAAGAGGAGAACTGAAGAAAATGATGGGACAATGAGGCATTGAAGCAAAACTGCTTCAGCAGACTTCCAGAGCCCAAAACCATTGAAGTGAAATCCTCAAGGACAAAGGGAGGCCAGATTCTGTAAGGGATGGACGTACGAGTATAGCCTGCTAGCGAAAATTGGAAGAACTTTTTGAAGTTGATAGCAATTATGGTCCTTGGTATTTTTCTTCTTCATTTTTTTAAATGTTACCTTTGCAGAAGAATGACAGGTTTTGCGTTAGATAGAATCTCTTGGCACATACTCTGAAGTCTTGAATATGCTGGTTCCAATTTTTACTCTTATTATTTGCTAAGATGATGAAAAGGCCCGTTAATATTAGATACAGTTATATAAAATATGACATGAAAAAATATTATCAAAATACAAAAGGAATATAAGAATGTTTCAAAGTTTGTATAATATGAATTGTTAACATATAAAAATTTATATAAATGTACAATGACTAGGTTCATGGATATACAAATCATTGACTTTCGATAAAGAGTGTTCATGGATATACTAGATAAGAGTGATGGAGGTAAGTTAATGAAATCCCGTTCTTGTTTCTTGTCCATGTAGATACCATTCTACAAACCGTCTAATATTCCTCGTTATTTTAGTATTTTTTTTCTTAAAAAATAGTCATAGTTTGAGATAAAATGAGAGATTTTACATGTTTGAATTCAAACTTTAGACCTCTTGAACTTCTAAGTCTTGAATGCCTTCATGCCACCTCTAAAGATAATTGCATTAATTAATTATTACAATCTAGTAATAAATTAATAATAATCAAGAATTATCTAAAAATTTATCACACTTATATAAGTGAGGTTGTACATAATATTTTAGTTTTAACTAATTTTAAATTCTAATTATTTAATATAATTATTGAAAATAATATGCAGCTGTCATTTTCTTCTCTTCCCAATCCCACGTAGTTACAACACATTACACCACATTATCTTTGGACTCAACGTTCTCCTCAACCTTCCAATAAAAAGCTCTTAGATAACGCACCCAAAGTTAAATTCCTTAGAAAAACAATAGATACGCAAAATTACATCCAATAGAAACAATCAACGAAGATTTGAAGATTCGAAGGAGGAAAGGAAGAGATGGAGATAAGGTTGCAAAGGTCGACAACGTCGTTTAGGAGGCAAGGGTCGTCGGGGTTAATATGGGATGACAAGTTTTTGTCAGGAGAATTGAACCAAATGAAGCTTAACACCCAAGAAAACCGAGGATCAGATCATGGGATGATGATGAGGCGCAGCGGATCTGAAAGAGGCAATGGACATATGCACCGGACGGTGAGGGCGGCATCGCCTATCATGGACCCTCCTTCTCCTAAGGTCTCCGGTTGTGGCTTTTGTGGTGTTCTTGGCAAACCGGCCGCAGGGAAGAAAAGAAGATCAAACAAACGTAAGTCATCATCGTATGTATAGCTTAATTTTATACATGCAATAATGCATTCAAATTCCCAATTATGTATTATTATTATTATTTTTTTTTATTGTGGTTGGTGGGGTTAAATTTCTACACATACAGAATTCCAGTTTATACGTACCTCGTAACAAAAAGAAAAAGAACATGGTGTACGGGATCAAAAGATTCAAATGTTTCGTTTGTTTTGAAAGAGCTAATGTTCAATGGAATTTTGTAATAAGAAATGTTTTTTTTTCAGAGCTTTGTGTTGATTTCTTTTCTTTAATTTCTTTGTATAGTTTTGGTCTTGAAGTTTATGATGCTTCGATATACATAGGTATTTAATAAACATGGTACAATATGTCTAAATACGATTATATTATATACTTAATATGTATTGTATTTATATTTAAAATATTAACATATTTAATAATTCGTATTTTATTTGTATTTATATGATTAAATTTTGAAAAATTAAATTTTTTATTCAATCTTTGAAACTTATATTTATGTATATATATGCTATTTATAAATATAATTATGATACGATAGAGATGATATATTCAACATATGTTGTAAAAACATTTTCATTTATATTCTTCCATTGGTGCAATTATTTTATATTTTACATCAAATTTCTTCATTTTATAATAAGCTATAAGGTTATGTAAGATTAGTAATTTTGTGGGTATTATTATTGTTTTTTTAATAGATTTTTTTATTTAGTATTACATTTTTATAAATATATTTTTCTTTAAATCATTCAAGTTATAATTATCATATCAATCTTGATTTTGATTGTTCATATTGTTTTTTTATTTCAATTTTGGCTTCATGTTTTTGAAATTTTTATCCAGAAATAGATGAATGTTAATCTCTTTTTTATTTTGTAGTTACGAGATTTTCATATCAAAATAAGAAAATATAATATATTACCAAAAAAAAAAAATGTGACTGATGATGAATTTTTATCAAAGACTTAAATCTTTTTTATAACTACTCATTAATGTTCAAAATTTATTTTTTTTCCTATTTATGTTAGTAGAATTTATTCTAATATAACCTTTCTGGCTAGATTTCTTATATAACATTTATTAATTATATTATGATTTTTAATATAATTGCATACTTCTGCATTACATGAGTTAAAAAACTAATTCAATTTAATATTGTTTCTACTTTTTTGCAAGCTTCCCGGTCAATGATATGCATTTAAAATTAAAAAAAAAAAAAAAAAAAAAACTCATATTCTGATAATGTCACATCCGTTTCAAAGAACAAACAAAGAGGAGTTGGCCATGAAGTGCATGAAAATTATCAAAACGTGCCTTTCATTTCAAGCAACCTCCCTGGGAAACGGGCCTGGCTTCACAACTCTGTCATACAAATCATTCAAGAATTCATCAGGTTCCATGTTCTTTTATATTCATACATTATCTATTTGTTTATTTCAATTAAATTCTTCACCTATAAGGATTAAATCTGACTTCGGATTCAAGTGCTGCGTTTTTATACTGAATTAATGCTATCAACGGTACCCAAGAAATTATATAAAACTTTTACGCTAGGTTTAATTTATTAAAATAAAAAAAAATAAAAAAAATAATTATTTTTTAAAAATAAAATAAAATAGGAATGAAATAATTGTACGCAGTAGTTTGGTTCAGTGGAATAAAATAGTACGAGATTTAAATTCTCTTTGTAAAAAATTCGAATCTTCTAAAATAATTTTTTATTCCGCTTAAAATTAAAATAACTATTTAATAAGAAAAGCTTAAAATAATTATTTAATAATTTTTTTAAAATAAGATCATAATAAACTATTTAATAAAATAATTATTTTATAAATTAAATAATCGTATTATTGTAGTACAGTAAAATATAATTGTAATATAATTTTTTTTTACAATAAACTAAATATACTGTTATTGTTTCTAGATGTGTTTTTCTTTCGACCTTTTGACTAGAATTTGAAATGATTAAGATATGCATGTGCTTTGCAACTCGTAACCCAACTTCCCAAATTCTTAATGCATTTACATTACAACCTTCCTTTTAGTCAATCTTACCCAGTTCTCATGCATTCTGAAAAAGCAACATTCCCTTTAATTACGCAGCTGAGACTAATGTTATTCAAATTTTGATTTAAATATTAAATATAAATATTTATTTAATATAAATATTTTTTATATTTTTAAATTTTTTATACATTTAAGTATTTATTAGATACGAAAAAGTCAAAGCAACTGAAATATGATCATATCTTTTTAATGAAGTGGTGGCCGAGTATCCCTCCACCAATCTTGATTTTCAAGCAGCCAAACTAAAGGCAGAAAAATGCCTTCCTCTGCTTTCCTTTCTTCCCTTCATGCAAGGTCAATGCCAAAACAAAGCAAAACCTTGACATTCTTCGAAAAATAACCGGTGGCATCTTTGCCCCTTTGAACCCTGAGGCTATTTTTGTAAAATTGGAGAAGTGATGAGACTTTGGTTTCACCCAAAGGTTTATTCCTTGCTCTTATCGTTTATCCGGCTTATCTTCTTTGCCCGTGAATCAAACCTAACTGATGTAAGCGTCTTTCCAATTTATCGACATGCAGTGGATTAATTCTCTCTGTAATCAGAATTAAATTATGTTTTTGGTAAATTTTGTGATTACATGATTACTTTCATCCATTCATCATATATGATTTAATCCCTTTCTCAAAATGCCTTCATACCTTGGCCTGGTAGGGATTGGATTGAATGCTGCAACCTTTTATACATCTTAGTACGGAGTGTAAGGTTATATTATTCGAATTTGAATATAAATATCGGATATAAATATGTTTGTCTTTTAAAACTTTTTTATATATTTAGAATATTATATTCTTATACTTATGCACTAATTAATAAGCATTGGACATGAATAATTAAAAAAAATGAAAAAATTGAGAAACATAAGTGCAATGAGGTTTGAGGGAAAGAGGGTTTTGTTAAGCATTAAAGCTTTGTCATTTCTTACCTTGCTTGGACTTGTCTCCTTTTGCTTGTAAGAGAAACAGTCGTGTTATTTCTTCATCGATTCGTTGGCTGCCATTATCTAAAATTTCCAATTTCATGTTTTTGCTAACAATTTTCAGACGGGCTTTGGTTTGCTCTGTGGTATATTTGTGGTTTCTTGACCCTTCCTTGTCCGGGACATTTATAATCATATTATTCCTTCTCTTCATTTTTTTAAAAAATCTGTATCCGACACATATTCGAGTGTTGTTTAAGAATATAATTTTTTTAAAACTCTTTAAATATATAAAAAAAATTTAAAAAATTTTAAACATACTTATATTAAATATATTCGTATCTAATACTCGTATTCGAATCTAAATAACTTAGCAATCGAGCCAACCATAAGTAGGGTGAACTGCAGAAGTACAAAAAAATAATTCGACAGTTTCCACAGGTGAAATATTAGTCAAGTGAAAACAACAAAATAAAAACCTTGTATTCAGATTATTGATACCACGAAAATAATTTTTTCGATATAGATTTAGCGTCCTAGTAGAAAAGATACAGTATTGAGTTTGGTAGTGAGGTGCTTGTTGTCTCGTCTATGCTTTAAATTTTGTGAATGAAAAAATAAATATCGAGAGAGTTTTTTTTTTTTTTTAAATCTAACCTAACTCAATTTTAAAATAATCAAGATTCAATATGATTATCAAATATTAAAAAATCTCAGACAAAAAAAGGAAAAAAAAAAAAAAGCAGTACTGTCTTACATGAAAATTTACAATCCAAAGAGACGGATGGTTGGACGCATCAGCTATTGACTGAATTACTTTTCTTTAGCATTCTGCATTTGCTTTCATAACGTTGTGTGTGTGTGTGTGTGTGTTTTGGCCCTGTTGGTGTTGATAATGATACAGCGGATTTGTTTTCGATCAGTTCGATTTTTCATCGAAATCTCAACCTGGCCTTGATGATGCAACTCGTTATAGCTTCTTAGGATTTTGAATTCTATGATCAAATACGGAGAGCAGATCCTTGAACTTTTAACCTTTGTGTTCATCAGATGAGTTTAAGGTATCATTTTGTAATAGACAGGGATTGTTCTTTCGAATAACAATATTGGATAATTTATACAAAACTTAACATTAATCATAAACATTTAATTTCATCAAATTACGTATTATTAATAAATTAAATCATTTACGCTAATTCCGTAATATATTTTCAATGACAAAGTTGACTAAATATTCATATATAGCTTTTTTTCATCTAATTAAAATAATATACGGCAGTATTATATCATGTATGTATGTTTGAGTTAGCTTTTTAATTAAAACTACTTAATAAAGTTAGTATGAGTGATCTAGTTTATTAATAATTAAAGTTCAATAATATAATTTGATGAAATCAAAAATTTATGATTTATATAAAAATTAATATTAAAATTAATGATCCAAAATATAAATTACATGAATTATCTCTAATTTCGCAATGCATTTCCTCGTGTTTCTACGAGTGTATTGATCTAAAATGAATAAGTATATGCAACGAAAAGAGCATGGTTTTGATATTACAGTGTAAAAATTTAGCTTTCTTGTTATTATCTTTGTTGAAATCACCTCTCTTTTTTGTTTCATTTGCATGTAAATGATGATGTAATAAATATGACATATTTAAATACGATTAATATAATATATTTAATATAATAATTATATTTATATTTAAAATTATAATATATTTAATATTTCATTTAATATTTATATTTATACAATTAACATTAAAAATATATAAAACAATGATAAACAAACATAAATTATCAGAGTTTTCTAGGATCAGTAAGCTTGACCAATTTGAAGATTGAAAATTCAGAAGAAAAATATACATAGTCATCACCTAACATACTTAGAAAATGACAAGTATTAATGAAATGCTAATAATATCCCAGAGGCCGAAAGTGATTGAATTTTCTTGGATTTAGATGAGTGCCTTTCACAATAAAAAAAAAAGGGCCAATTGGAGTTGCATCATCACTTGTAATCATCAATCAAATAGAACTCACTCTTTAATCTGGTTTACAAATCAACGATTAATGGCTTAAATGAAAGTAATTTATAAGAAATCTCGTAAGAGAAGAACAGATTGGACCGATTTATTTGTTCAATTTGATTCATATTAAATTAAATTTAAATAAAAATTTTATAATTTGAATTAAGTTATTTTAATTTGATTTACCGTTCAAATAATAAAAAAATTATTTTATTTAAATTTAATTTTAAATATTAATATAAAACTAATTTTTTATTTTATTTTAAATAATTAAATTGACTTTCGAGCTGGTTCGAGCCCACCCAACTTATACTTGAGTAAAAAAATAAAATAAATTTTAAGCTATGACCTGATCTTTGTCCAACTCATGAATACATATTACAGTGGCATTTCTAAAAAAGAAAGAAAAAAGAAGGAAAATTCAAGCTCTTCTAGAGTTCTGTTTGTCCGAAGCTAATATATAACAATAATTCAACTGGTACAGTGAGCGATTTCATGTATTTCTTAATTTCCATGTACTGTAGCTTTCGACAGAATTAGTTTTAATTGAAGCCATTGAAAATATATATGTATATATATATATGTAGGAAGAAAATAGAGACGAATAGACACTTCATCAACTCCAACCTTTCTTTGATGTCTTTTAAACCTTGTCTTCTTTAAGGAGAGAAGTAAACGATGAACGGATAAAGACATTAGAAACAATTTGGCAAACGTCAAGAATCCTTCTTTCAACTATACAATATCTACAAATTAATTCATGTAGTTGGTGATGATGGGTTGGCTCAGATCGAGAATAGGGATATAAATAATTATAGTTCATTGTGTCAAAGGCTGAAACTTTGAATCCATCCAAAGTTTTGGCTCATTTTATATTCGTAGGAAAAAAACTACGCTTGCACGCAATATTAATTGTAGATGCTTTGCTGCCCTCTAATCCTAATATCTAACGACTGCAATAATTCAGAAAAAAAGGACAGCACAAATTTGAAAATAAGTATGAGATATGATCTTTCAATATTGCCAAATAATATAGATCAGCTTTTCAAGATTTGTTTTATGCTTAAACAACTCTAAAAAGGAAAAAGGAGTGAAAAAATGGGATTCAGATGGATTGATTTTAAGCTAACTTTTATGGGTTTTAAGTTCAACTTAGATTATTACGTTTTTAGAGTTATATCTGGATCATGGTGCTGAAGCTGAACTGATATGAAATGGACTAAAGTCCTGTCTCTCCAAAACAGTTTAAAAAGAAAAAGCTCACTTGGGTGAGAATGGCTAATCCTTGATTTATATCCATAACTTTATTCAAGGATTTGGAAGTGACCAATGCATGAATTTATATGAGAAAGCTAAGAAATCTGAACCCCACAAAAAAACCCCATAGAAAAGACCTTCAGCCATGTTTTGTCCCCCAAATAGGGAAAAGATATCTTTCAACGTCTTTGGCCTCAGCTGATCTATAAAGGAAAACAAAAAAAAAAAGCATTGCAGTACCATCGTAATTCTTAGGTGAGATTCATTGATTTTAATTGATTTAATTGATTTAACATTGAAGTGCGTTTCAAAATCTAAACTCCGATTTTTTTTTTTATTGTTTGTTAATCGTTTATTAAATTTAATCATATTTTCTTTCCCAGAACATTTCTAAATAGAATATAATGCTAAAGAGAAGCAAAAGGTGAAAGACTTTCGGGGAATAAAGATAAGATCAAACTAGAACATTTATTTTCTATATATATATATATATATATATATATATATTATGTTCAAATAAGTTCAATTGAAATGGACAAACTTAGTTGCAATCTTCAACATCAATCAATTCAAAATACATTTCCGCCACAAACATACACATACAACAGCCTGATTTTACTTTAATTTTTATGTGGTTTTTCTTTTTTTAATTCAAGAAAAGTGGTGTATGATTTTTTTTTTTTCTTTCACCTTCTGCTTTTCTTTCTTTTCCTTTGTCTGGCGTCATGGAACATATTTTTCTCATGATGGCAATGTCACGTAAAAGGCTTAGGTCAAACAGTTCAGATACATGGCCACTAGAAAATAAATCACTAAATAAGTGGAAGATTCACACTTACATATGAATATAATATAATTATGAACTACTTGTAGAAATATCGCGATTACTTTTCTTTGGATCAATTTTAGGATAAAGAAATCGAACCTTTTTTACCTAAATCTTATATCTGTTTCCTTCAAAACTGTATGTTTATAATAAAAGAGGTCTTACTTTGAGTATATGCTAAGATTAAACTTTCATTGAATATTAATTTTTTAAAAATAATCGTATAATCTAATTGGAATAAAACCAGAGTTCAATTGTTATGAGAAATAGTTGAAGTGTCTATTTATATGACTTAGTATAAATTGACCAAATTGGTTTCAGTAATTTTTCAAATCAATTATAAGCAAAGAAAAAGAGTCCCCAACTTAAAACAACTACGGCCTGCTGAAAGAGTGAAGGACAATGTTTAGTCAGCTAAGTCCAAAACTGTTAGGTTTCTTTGGAGAGGAAAATTCTTACATGGAGACCTTTGAATATATGGAAAGTCCACCATGGCTAGCAATATTAGGCCAATCTATAGAACAAAGAAAATGAATATTCAACTATTATAAGGCATAGGGCAGCGACCTTTCCCGTTCATAAAGGACTGCTGCACTTGCTAGGATGGATATGTCTTTTCTTCGCATTGCATCTTGAGTTATTCTTACGAATTTATATTTGATAAATTGATAATAGATCACGTAATTTTATTTATTAAAATATATATAATTATTAGTATTTATTTTCAAATCCTTAGTTATTCAAAAGTGTAATGATTTTAGTGCAGACAGTAACCATGGCCTCCTAAGATGTAGAATTATTTGGTGATAGATACAAAATACTTATTATATTAAGCTCAGGTTTAATTCAATTAATTCGTATAATTATTTTTAAATTAGGATTTGAATAACCGTTTTTCATTTTAAAAAAAAAACTTACTGTTGTGTCTGGTTTGCCGTTATTAGTTGAGCAGCTGACTTGCATACAATTTTCTTACATGCAAGATACTTACTCCACCAACTTGAAATACAAGAAAAAAATACCGGTCTCCCAGTTCCAATATAGTGCAATAAAAGCAGAAAAAGATTCGCTAATAGTATATAAATGTATAAAAAATAAATAAATTTAATCATGCATTTTCATAATACATATCATGCAAAAATTTTGTCTTCTTGACACCCAAAAGAGGGAAAAGAACCAAATTAGTGTTGATTTATAAATAAATTATTAAAATATTGTTAATTTGAAATAACTTATTAAAATATTGTTGTTTTAAGTAGAGATAAATCGCTATATTAACTTGTGAATCTGTATAAGATTCGTTAATACCGTTAAAAGAATCTATATAAGATTCGCTAAGGCTTTAGCGAATCCTGTGTAAATTCACTAAACTCTTTAGCAAATCTTACATGAATTCACTAAACGGTTTGACGAATTCTACGTTGATCAACTAGTCACTCACTATTATTATTAATATTTATTATTATTTTTAATAATATTATTAGGGTTATTATAAAATAATAATCGCTTTTATTATAAAAAATTATTTCATTTACGATTAATGGCAATAAATTTATTTATTTAAATTATAATCATGTAATTATTTTAAATTTGTTTATTTAAATTGTAATCGTGTAATTATTTTAAAATTTATTTATTTAAATTGCAATCATGTAATTATTTTTTAAATTTTAAAAACAATTAGATGATTACAATTTAAATTTTAGAATAATTAGACAATTACAACTCTTAATTTAAGTTTAAAAAATAATTAGATGATTACAACTTAAAATAAAATTTTAAATTAAACAAATTAAATTAAATGTTTTAAAATAATTATGCAATTACAATTTAAATAAATAAATTTATTGTCATTAATCAAAAATAAAATAACTTTTTAATAATATAAACTGATGTTATATTTATAATAATATTATTTTTTATTAATTTAAAAATTACTAACACAATAATATAATTAAAAAATACCAACATAATAATAACCCTAATAATATTATTAAAAAAATAATAAATATTATAATAATAATAGTGAGCAATTGATTAACCCACGTAAGATTCGCTAAAGCTTTTGATGGATCCAAGCGGGATTTACTAACCGCTTCAGTGAATCTTGGATTCACAATTTAATTTAACAATTTTTCATTAATCAAAACAGTAATATTTTTATAATTTATTTTAAATTAATAGCATTTTAATAATTTGTTTAAAAATTAACGCTGATTCTTTTGCTACCAAAAGAAGTGTCAAGATAATCGAGGACTAAAAAAATATCGAAAGTATTATTCATCTCGGGATAATCAGGAGTTTGTAAGCTCTATTTAAAAGTCCTTATTAACATAACCATGCATGCTTCTCTAATGAGCCAAAGAAATCATTAATCAAATCCTATTTTCCGAAATTTAAGCTACCAAGTTCTATTTCTACTACCTTACAAAAGAAGGGGAAAATTTTCAATTAACACACCATTTCATGTTTATTTAATTATTATTTAATTTTTTATAGTTTATTTATTATTCTTCTTTTTATAAATATCACTTTAGTCACAAAGAATTAACATTAAAAAAAAAACACTATATATGCACTGTAGAAATGGCCTCACACTGGACAGTCAGAAAACAGAAAGCAAAGAGCATATTTTGATAGCTTTGTATGGCTATCATCATCCAATCACTGTGATCTTTATATATATACATATATACATATATATATATATATATATATATATATATATATATACACATATGTATATCTCTCTCCCTCAGTAAGTAGGAAGATCTACCCGGCGTGGCCCGTTTTGATCAAAGATCATAATTTTCAGACAAGATGGAGAAAATGACCAAATGCCCCTTTGTGGAGTTGGAACCGGGTGATGTCATATGTAATAAATTTGATGTAGTCGTTCAACATGTACTTGAAAATCCATTTCTTATATTCATAAAATAAAGGAAAAAAAAGAAAAAAACCCATTTGCTGGAGATTTATGGAAGATGTGAGACCTCTCTGACTCATGGTTTTTAGTTTTTCAATATTTGAAAAGAGAAAAAAAAAAAAAAGAGAAATTAACAAAGTCTTTGTCCTAAAACTGAAGGACTTGTTCTTTCTTCAACAACAGGCAAAGGCAAACAGCTATTTTCCTATTTGTGAATTTGCTGTTAAAATTTCTTCTCTTTTTCCCATTAAAACAAACAAAGCACCAAAGTGTCATCATTTAAGCCTCATCTTTCTCTCCACCTTTTAATGTTTTAGGTTTGCTTTTCATTTTTTCTTTTGGCCTTTCTCTCTCATTCTCTTGTGTTGAATAAACTCTTTCGCTTGGTAGGTTGTGCCGTTGAGGTTAGATGGGCCCTGAACTCCACTGAAGCATTTTAATGGGACTCTATCTCCTCTTTCAGTGCTTTCCTTGCCCCCATTTTTTATGCTGTCTCGCATTTTAAGTTTTCTTTCTTGCCATTTCTTTTTTTCTTTTTTTTTCTTTTAAGAGATTCTCGGGTTTCTGTTTTCTCCCTTTTGAGACCATGGCAGGTTGTTTTATGGGGTTTTTGTATTTGGGTTTTTGATTTCACACACGGTTTCTGGAGATTATCGGGTAAAAATGTTGGATTTGTATGGTAATTCAAAATTTTGGCTGACTGTGGTTTTTGATCTCTGAGCTCCCTTCATACTGCAAATTTTCTATCTTTATTTAGATTGTTGGGGTCTTTGATCGTTAAGGTTTAGGTCTTTTTATCTAAGAGTTTCATTCAATTTGCGGATTTTGGAAAGATTAAAGTTAATCCTTTTTTTTTGGGTGCATAGAAGGCGGTTTCTTGTTCAATATAGATCTCTGAGATCTTTCTTTTGAAAATGGTAAATTCTTAACTGAAATGACGACTATAGTTAAATTTATGATTTGTAGTTTATGTTTGTTGGGTTGAAGAATGATGATTGAGAGATAGGGCTTGATTCTGGAGGTGGGTTCTTTTGGTGAATTTGGTGTTGGCTAGTTGTTTGAACGAAGAAAGCATGGATCGAATGATTCAACCTCCATTGGTAAGTTAATTAGTTCATATCCTTCCTGCTTTGAATTCAATCCTATCATCTGTTTGAAGAAATGCTATATAATTTTTTTTTTTTTGGTGATAATAGCTAATGCTTGCGTTTCAAACTATTTGACGTACTTGTATCTGGGTGGTCCAATTCGTTCTATATTTGATTTGTAACTTATCAAACTATATGAACCTCATATTTCTCAGAGGCTGACAGTTAGCTTTCTTTTGACTACTGTGATTGATGGTTTACCTACTGTTATAGATGGGTTGACAATTCTTAGCTTAAGTCTCTCTCAAAAATTAATTCTCCATTACACTGATTTGTTATTGAGTGTATTCTATATATATATATATATATATATATATATATATATATATGTATGTATATATGGATGAAGTGACGAACATAATAACATTGGAAATCTATACATAAACATGTTTACAGAATTTACGTCCTTCATGACTTTGTCTTAAACATCCAAACTTAAAGTTGCTCTTTTTCTGAATCCTTGTGGATGGTAAGCATTTAAATGTGAAGCCAAAGAGTTGACCAACTAAAGGGGGGTTTTCTGGTTTCCAATGATTGCAATAGAGACTAAGCCACTGCCTGTAGGATCCAGTGCAAATTAGTTTAGAAAGTGCATTACTATCCTTAAAGATGAAATCTGTTTTCTTTCAACACGTTATTATGTGTTCAGGAGCTTTCTATCAATTTCTGGTGCTCTTTTTGGGTTCAAGCTTTTGTTGACTTTCTTATACTATCATTGTGGGTCTCGATGGAGGGGGAACCTGAGACATGTTACTTCCGCTCAAGGCTCATGTTCCTTAGTGCTGTTGGAAATGTCTTTGTTTTGTATTTTGATACTAGCTCACTATATAGCCCCCAAATGGTTAAGATTGTTGGATCTTGGAATACTGGTTTTTTCTTATTCATCATGCTGATTAAATAAAGCAGAGTGCAACAGCTGCTTAAGATGGTAATTGATGCTTGTATGTTGGCATCTAGGTTTACCAATAAAAGATGTCATAAAAAATATTAACCAGATTATACATGCTAGCACTGTTTTCTATCATCAGATATAAATGATATTATTGGCATCTTGTTCTTGGTGGCTCAGTATGCATGTCTTTCTTGATGCTGACATCAGCTTAGTGCATCTTACAAGCTTCGTGTTACTGTGGTAAGAAAGTATCTAGGAAAAAAAAAAAAAACCCTCATAAATTGTGAATGTTCTTGGCAGGTAGATACAACTGCTTGTTTCTGTAGAGTAGATGCCGGACTCAAAACTGTTGCTGGTGCAAAAAAATATGTAACTGGTTCAAAGCTCTGTCTGCAACCTGATATTAAACCATCCATTCATCCAACAAGGAACAAGGCAGCACGTAGCGATAGGAGCCGTCACCAATCTCCTTTGCTTCCAGGACTCCCTGATGATCTTGCTATTGCTTGCCTAATACGTGTCCCACGGGCTGAGCACAGAAAGCTCCGTCTAGTCTGCAAAAGATGGTATAGGCTTTTGTCTAGTAACTTCTTTTATTCACTCCGTAAGAACCTTGGAATTGCAGAAGAATGGATATATGTCATTAAGAGAGATCGAGATGGAAAAATTTCTTGGCATGCCTTTGATCCCATGTACCAGCTCTGGCAGCCACTCCCTCCTGTCCCTAAGGAATATTCTGAAGCCCTTGGGTTTGGATGTGCTGTCCTAAGCGGTTGTCACCTTTATCTGTTTGGTGGTAAGGATCCATTAAAGGGATCAATGCGACGAGTCATATGTTATAGTGCCCGGACAAATAAATGGCACCGTGCCCCAGATATGCTTCGTCGAAGGCATCTGTTTGGTTCGTGTGTTATAAACAATTGCTTGTATGTTGCTGGTGGAGAGAATGAGGGGTTGCATCGGTCATTGAGGTCAGCCGAAGTCTATGATCCGAACAAGAATAGATGGTCTTTTATTTCGGATATGAGCACATCGATGCTGCCCTTCATTGGGGTTGTATATGAGGGGAAGTGGTTCTTGAAGGGGCTTGGATCTCGCCAACAGGTGATGAGTGAGGTCTACCAACCAGAAACTGACAGCTGGTACCCTGTCTATAATGGAATGGTTGCAGGCTGGCGGAACCCGTGTACTTCCTTGAACGGGCACCTTTATGCTTTGGACTGTAAGGATGGTTGTAAGCTAAGTGTTTATGATGAAGGGACTGATTCTTGGAGTAAGCATATCGACAGTGGGATTCATTTGGGCAATTCTCGAGCCTTGGAGGCAGCAGCACTCGTTCCGCTTAATGGAAAACTTTGCATCATTCGAAATAATATGAGTGTATCTCTGGTTGACGTTTCGAAATCGGACGATCTGAGGGGAGCTACTGCTGAACATTTATGGGAAACTATTGCAGCGAAGGGTCAGTTCAAGACCTTGTTTACAAATCTTTGGTCTAGCCTTGCCGGTAGGAACCGGCTGAAAAGCCACATTCTTCACTGCCAGGTTCTCCAAGCATAATGACTGTAAATTTTTCCAATATAGGGTTGGCTCTGTAGGTTCATGCCTCTTAGTATCTCTTGAATGTGATGGGGTTGATCCTGTATCTTGTCGGGATGACGCTTCTCATGCACATGAATCCTTCATCGTAGCTTCCCCTATCAATTTCAAAGGATCAGATATACCACGAGGTATGAAGTGACAAAGATTTCTGGTTTTTTGCTAGATTGTTAGGGTTACAAATGTTTATATAATACACACATGTAGAAAATTGAAAAATGCTTGTTCACTTTTTCTTGAGCTCTTCAAAAGACTGCAAGCCTGCAACTGCCTTGAACTCATTTTATCTTTCACCATTTAGGCCAATGCCACAATTTATCTTCCCTGTATGAATTTTCAAAACCTAGATGTAAACTTAAACAGGCACCAATGGAGCAGTTGGTACCTTGATTGGACAACGTAGTTGGCACATCACTGGCCAGGCACGAACTGTTCAACATAGTTGAAGGCTTATCAAAGATGTATTTTAAATGTAAAAGAGACAAGGAACGAGTATTGTTTTGTCATATTTAGTCTTATTTAGCTTCTCGTATTGTTCTTTAACTTAACCTACGTTCAGAGCTTGAAATTACCTCTGCCAAATGATCAGGAGCTAGCTTGACGGTTGAAAGACTCAATGACTCTTTCTAATGAGTCAGTTTGAGCTTGAATTCTAAGTTGAGTGATTCATGTCTAATGAATCACGTTAAACCTGCTGGGTTTGATTCCTCAGTGAATACCATTCGTTAAATACAAATAAGAATTTATCAAAATTAAAAGGATTACAAAGGCTAACATTCGAACCTAAAAGTTTTATTGGATGTTACTTTTTAATAATAATTTGCATGAATCAACTTAATTAAAACCAAATCATGGCTAATAGATAGGTAGTACTGGATTGGAAATATAGATATTAGATGAACCAGAAATGAACAATATGAAGCTGATTACTATTACCAAAGTACACCTTGCTTCAATGCTATATTAAGATACCCAAGACATGAAATGGAGAGTAAAGCAAAGATTATCAAAGACAAAAAGGATACATCTGAGTCAACAACCGAAATGGGGACTGCCCAGCTATTTGGAAGACCTTAGTTATCCTGAAATTGCTTTATATCTTTCAATCTTGTTTTTCCAACTTTCTCATGAATGGGATACAAAAGAATATTTTACAACAATACTAACAAAAAGGGACTAAATTTCGCGACATACGAGATTTTGCGATCTGGGCATACTCTTAACAATCTTACACTGTTTTGGACCCTGATAAGTGAGATTGTGCAAGTGAGAAGCACATGTTTTTATGTTTCTTGTATTCATTATACCGCAAGAAGAAATAACCAAGATAATCAAAATCGATGGGAGACATCCTTGCCTATAATTTAGCGGGGAAACGAAAAAAACATGACTTAAAATACATGTCATGATTTCTTGGGTTTGAAAAGCATGCATGGGGAATAGAGTACCTGGATTTGGGCCCATAAAGCCAAATACAAGTGAGAAGCCACAATGAATGTTTTGTCTCGATGTAAAGAGCTTCAATATCTTTTTCCAATACCTGTGGTTAACAAAAGGAGGAGCTTTAAATGTAGAGATTTTTTCAAAATTGGTAAATCAGCATTCTAGTAGTTTCAACTTTAAATATATCTCCAGTTCAAAACTTCCTTCTTTTTCTTTTTTCTTTCCCAGAACCCAACAAAGGTCAATATGTAATACCAATATCTAGCAGTGGAATTCCTAGCAATATTCAATTTGTTTCTCATAGTTTTGACATAAAAGTTTTGAACTATGTCACTCTAACTCTTTATTTTTCTTTAAGTACTTGTATCCAACAAATATGTTTTGAATTATATGCATTTTATTGTTTGCATTCGTGCTGATAAAAAAAAGTAGTTACATAGAGCCCAAGTTGCGGTTCCGAGACAAAACCATATAATAATGAAAGAAAAAAGAAATCTATTTGTGTATCTAGTACTGTGGTCGCTACCAGTCAGATCAGTCATTAGTGGGTAATAGCAGCTTAGAAATGGCCTTTATATCAGTTTAACATCCCAAGAATTACAACCTTAGTGCAGCCTCTAGCTAGTAAATGGCATGTGCACAGTTACAGCAAGAATATATGCAGCCTGCACTACGCATCTCAAGACACAACTATAAGTTAATTTAAGAGAAGCACCCAGATAACAGGATGCAGTAATTCTTATTAATCAGGGGATAACCCTCCTTATGGCTCAAATAATGCACATAGAATTGATTCAACCATTGTAAGCTGTAACCAAAAAAAAAGCACAAATGCGCTTGTCAACCCTCTACATTTCAGGGGCAATTTTGTCAAATTCGAAACCTTATTTGTTCAAATCACAACTGCACAGTCAGATAACCCTAAATACCTCGTATGGTTTTTCAGGTTGTAAATAATGCCAGAAAAAGTGATATTGTTCATCTTTGCTAGGATACCTGCATTAACACCATGTTCAATAATCAGTGGGTGCCAAGCTATTCAAATATTCATCAAGGTTGCACAAGATAACAAAGAGAATTGTAAAGCAGAAAATATCAAGGAAGGATACAAGCTGTAGTCACAGTCGTAGCCTGCATATTCATTGAAGTGATTTCCAATATCAAAGCCTCTGTAATTGTATGACCCATGCCCGAAACCTAGGAAGTAGAGAATTTCTGGACATTGACGAGATAAACAGTTAGGTGAACACAAAGAGAAGTTGAAACAATTTGGAGGTAAGCAGAAGAAACTATTCTTGTATTCCATCCAGCAATTGGGAACCAAGAAAATATCAAATTCTTTAGTTTTGAGGTTTGGAGTTCATTAGACGTCCTATCCTATTTGTTTATCATGTTGACAAGGCCACGGTCTTTATTAAGCACTAACATTAATAATAAACTTCTCATAATGATAAAGCTGGCTCTTCAATCCGCTAGTGTCTAGTCGAATAGAGCATCCTTGTATGTATCAATAAATGTCATACTACACTCTACCGTGAACATGTTCCAAGTGTTCATATCAGATGAAAACGTAGGCACTAGTTGGATATTGGCTAGTGTGCTGTCGACACGATTTCAAGTAATACAATTTGAAAAATACAAACAGACAGATGCATTTGATGGTTCCTTTCTCTTCTTTTTTGTGGTTCTTACATGCTCTGAAGTGTGCGACGATCACAACTGATCATATTCCACAAACTTATTTTGGCTGGAAATAGGCAATGTTTAGAACTAGAAAAAAAAAAAGTTCCATGGGGCTTCATTATACATCTCTTGAATGATGCCTTATCTTTAACAAGAAAACAATAAAACCCAGTACAGGTTACATTTTTGCAGGATTTACAACATTTCCAGCAGCCTATGCCTACTAAATCACATATTGTCATTGCCAGCAACCTAAACATGAATAGCACATATGGATGTGTTCTTCCAGTGAACAGAACAAAAGGAAAGATGGCAGCCCAGCAGATTGAACAAACTCAAAATTTTAAGTTCAGACATACCATGTTCATCATTATGCATCAAATTTCCAGAAAGTAAATCATTGTGAGAAAACACCACCGGAGCATTAACAAGACGCGTCAGTTCCTGGTGCATAATCAGGAGACACTCCCATAAAATGGGATAAATTTCTTGATCTTACAAGATTCAACAAATGACAAATATAATCAGAAATAAATGACCGAACAGCAAGAGCTATAGGGCTGAGCATTGTTTGGCTAAAACCCAAAATAATAATAATAAAAAAAAAATAAAACAGAATTATAATTTTAGTTTTGTGAAATTTTGAAACCAATCTAAACCAAAAACCAAATTAAAAAAAACATATTTATATGTATATTAATTTTTTATCTAAAAATTATATAAGCATTACTTAGTTTAGGATGGGGTTAAATGGCTATGAATGACGTTCTATGTCTAAAGTACACGCTCTAAACTTAAGGAGTGATTTTTTTTTTTTTTTTTCATGCTGTAATTGTACATTGTTTTGATGCTAAAACCAAATAAGAAACCAAACCAAGTCATATTAATTCGGTCTGGTTGGATTTGATTTTTATTGTAATTTGGATTGGTTTGAATTAAAAAATTTAGAAAACAAAATATTTTGGTTTTTTGGTTTTCCCTTAAAACCAAACCACACCAAACTCATCCCTAGTTCCAAAGCCAATGAACAGGTAATATCTTTCCTTCATTAGCACGAGATGAATAAACCAAATATAAAAGGCGATCTTACCTTCAGCTGTGTAACTTCCTTATGCACTTTCTTAAACGAAATTGTCTCATATGTCCTCTGCATATCAATATTTTCAAACTGGAGAGCAGATGCTGAAATAGAAGACCCCCAACATTAGATATACATCATGTACTGCCAGGGATAATCTTGAGAACAAACTATACGAGCCCTACATTACTGACGACCATCAGCATTAGCTGAGTGTGATCATTCCTAACTCCAGATAAACAGTCTCTCTTAAAAGTTAAAACTTGAAAATAAACAAAACAAAGAAGACAGGTATTGAAGCCGCTACAATTGTAAGTCCATTTCAATTTTATTTTAACTGCCTAACAACATCAGATGCAAGAAGTTGATTCTCAAACCTTTCTCAAAGAACTTGAACATGTCAACCCATAGCTAAGGTCTATGAAGCATTGACACGGACATGAAATACGAATACGACATGATATAGATACAGCGATACATTAATTTTTTAAAAAAATTAGGACACAACGCAGCTAAAATACAGCAATTAAAATATATTAAAGATATTTTAATTAATTTACTTTCATATATAAATGAATTTTGATTTTTACTTTTTTTTTATCAAAATTTTTCTATATTAAAATATCTTAAGTAATCAAATTAATTTTTTATGATTAGTTTTGATTTTAAATTATTTTATTTCATAAAAATTAATTAAAATTATTTTAAATTTCAAGTCTATGTAATTATCAATTTGTTTAAAAAAATATATTTACTTTTGGGCTAATAGTTGAAATATCACATGGGCTGATATTAAGTATATATCTATAAGTTCTGGCCCAAGCCAAAACTATAAGTTCTGCCCAAACCGTAGTGTTTTGTTTTATTATTCCCCTCTCTTCCGCCAACAATTCTTTCTTGTTCTCATCCGCCCGCTTCATCTTTCATCGTTGTCGTCGTTTTTTTTTCTTCTGTTTTGGTAGCCATGAATCTTCCAAACATCCTTCCTTTTCCCGTGTCGTGGCCGTTTCTGATCTGATTTTTGTTTTCTTCCCGTGTCCCGGCGTGTGGGTTCTGGCGTGTCGGTGCTTCATAAGCTGAGGTTCTTTAGAACCTGGAATTTCCACTTGATGGAATCGACGAAGTTGCTTCGCAATTTCAGCAACCAGCTTTGGTTTTCTCATGTCTGCCAGGGGGAAAGATAAATTAAAATTATCATTAAACAGCTTGCAGGCCCAGTAATAACCTGCACTTGAGTTAAAGTACAATTGTCAGTATTAAAGGTAGTAATTACTTGCCAAGAAGTCAATGCTTTCTTAAATTAAATTGAGTGTAGTATGAGACTAGGCCAATATCCATAATAATCATGAAATAAATAAGACAATAAAAGCTTCAAGGAGGGAAAAGAACTTTCTTAAGGATGCTTCCAGCGCAGAACATGAGATTAAGATGCTCGAAGGCATAAATCCTCTCTAATTACTGAGGTAGAAAGAACACAGTTTGATGTGCAGTTTTCTCCCATGAGTGATCACTCTATTGCTTATTGATAGAGTTAAGATTCGCGCATTTATATAAGAATAAACCGTGCCATTTCCGAAAACTCCAAGCAACTTGGCACCAAATCCTGCAGCCGAGAGGTATTTGATTGCCTAAACACAATATGAAGTGAGCAATTACAAAGTAAACAATGAAACGAAAAGGCTCATCAACTAGAAAGTTGGTAATGAAACCAAAAAATAAGAGGTTTGAGATGAATTATAACTGGCAAGAATTTAGTTTGGCAGAATATAAAAAAGAAATACATACCATAATTTTGAATTTCCATCGTACTTGAAATTATTTAGCATATCCTTGACCCACCTCAATTACATGCAAGTAAGCAAGATATTTCAAAAGAAATCATAAACCAAGTTCAACAATTCCTTTGGCCAAATTAGATTATTTCCCCATTAAGTCATTGATTGCTTAGTTGACCAAAACACTTCCAGAGAAGATTCAGACCCTGGAAACACAACAGTGAAAGAGCTTTGCAAATGTGTTTTAACTTTAAGCAAGGTTTTTAGCAATGTGAAGGTTATATTTTAAACACCAATTTCCTTCAGCTAAGAAGTGCAATTTTCCCGAAGACGCTTTCTTTACATATAATAAGGATCGATCAAGTATAGACAGAACACCTGTAACTCACGTTCGCGATTGATGACATACTCTGTGTTAGGTCCATGTAATCTAACTGTTACAGGCACATTGCCCTTTCTTCCTTCACAGAAACCTTTAGCACTGCATCAAATTATTCACGCTTAGAAAATAAATTGCCACAAAATCGATCAAACACGGTAAATAAAACCAGAAAATATAAAATAAAATAAACATAAGAGAGCAACCAAATGACCGTTTTGTAGCCTCGTAGCACGGTTTTTCCTTTTTTCCATTTTATTTTTATTTTTGTTTTCCCAATTTGAGACGCAATAACTGTAAATCGGTCTGGAAAAACCAATCTAATGAAGAAATTACTAACAAGTTAAGTCACTTCCCTACACAGATCGAAAATTTTATATAAAAAATATATAATAAACAGCAAAAAGAGAAAGGCTCACGAAGATTCATTATGCCGCCAGATACAGTCTCGACGGAGAAACGTCGTCCAACTTCGCCTACTTCCTGAACAGATTCTTACACAACTCGCCGCAGAAATGTCTAAGCCAAGAAAAATGTCATAAACAAAAATAAATTCGAAATTCCAGGCTTTTGAGCTGCTCATACTTGGCTTAAGAACAACGAAATAAATTCTGAATATCCTCAAGATACCAAATGAAAATCAAACCCTAACACAAGGTAAGATAAGAGCTCGAACATAAATGTGGTAAGAAAACAGAGCAGAGAAGAGAATGACATGATGCACCGAGCCATGACGGGAAAAGAAAGAGCGGTATCGACCGAGAGAGGAGATTGAGGGATTGAATCGTGGGAGGGTTGAATTGTTGTTTGTTTTGCTCAGCCAGGCTTGGTGCGACGTCCATGGAGGTCCAGTTCTTTTCCATTTCCCCCATTTGCTAATGCTTGGAGCTTATATTTGAAAAGTTTGGTTGAAATTTAAACAGACTATTTTGGAGGACTCCGCTCCACTCCATTCAAATCGGGAAACGTCAGTTTCATAGTAAAATAGGAATAATGGGGGAAAAACAGGAAAAATGAATGGAGTTATGTATGAAAAGACGAATATGGGCCTGTTATTGGAATTTCATTAAATTACATGAGTTCACCCTAATTAACTTCCTCCTGAAATGAGTTTCAGAGCTTACTAAATTGTAAGTCAAAGGAAGATTTGAAATACCAAATGTTATAAACCATTTATTTTTTTGAAATACTTCTTTTGGTACTTTAAAATTATAAAATTTCAAAAGTAACACTCATTCAATTAAAAATTAATATTGAAATTTTTATATTTTAATATAAATATTTAAAACAAAAATTATTCACTTAAAAAAAAAAAAACTATTTGTGGGAACGTCAGACAAAAAAATTAGAATTAGAATTAAATGAATGAAATGCCGTTCCTCCCTGTACTGGTTAAAGCCAGTCTCCATTAGAGCCGTCGGAAAGTCAAAATCCCAAATT
This sequence comes from Adansonia rubrostipa, assembly GCA_038381775.1. Taxonomy (NCBI): domain Eukaryota; kingdom Viridiplantae; phylum Streptophyta; class Magnoliopsida; order Malvales; family Malvaceae; genus Adansonia; species Adansonia rubrostipa. The sequence continues at coordinate 3,186,820 of JBBYHM010000022.1, read as the reverse complement.
AAATTAGCCTTTTATGGGCTTGTAAAGTGGACTCCTAGTATTATTTTTGGGCTTCTAATAAAAAAAACAGTAATATGGTTTTTGTGAATATAGAAGAATTATTTGCGTAAAATATTAAAGAGAAAAAATTAATCCACAAAAAAAAAATCGAACTTCTTCATATTATGAACTATTGGTGTTATTCAATAATATTATTAAATTTTAATTTATAATAAATAAAGTTTATTTTAAATATTTTTATTTTTAATTATAACTAAATCATGATTATTTAGACAAGTTGAAAATTATTGAGATCAAAACTCGGCTTTTTTATTAAAATAATACTGTTTTCTCTTTTATATCTTAGATTCTTTTCAAATTAATTTTTAAAATAGGTAAATAAAAAATAGGTACTTGATATATCGATTTTTCACGTGCAAGTGAAAATTTGATATATCATATGTCGATTTTCTAAGATATAAAACGATGTTTTTAATTTAAAAGAATTTCTTTAATTAAAAAAATTATATTTCAAATATCGATTTCTCACATGCAAACTTAAAAAGTCAACATCTGAAATGCGAATTTATGAACTTGAAAACATACGATGGTTGAAGCTTCTTTTTTTTTTTTTTTTTCAGGTTTTCTTGTGCTTGATGGGGTTTCATGTCTTCATGGATTTGTATGAATGTTAAAACATTGTTTTCTTGTGCAAATCTTGATTGGTTTCTCACTCTTACCTTTTGCTTCCAACAAAAAATTTTTTTTTCTTTCAATATCGTTCCTTCATCTTTTCAGAGTTAATCGGATGGATTGGAAGGGTATTCTTTTGTGAATGCCAGGATTTCTGACTCTATATATGGCTTGGATCAATTAGTTCATCAGATGTTTTCAAATGGTTTAGATGAACTATATTGAGAAACTAGTTCTCAAATAAAATTGTCCATACAAAATTTTACTGCTAAAAAAGCCGCTCGGAGCCATCTCAATGTAAGCTACCTGAATCTGTTTTCCAGGATGAATTTCCACTACAAAGTGTTCTTATCAGCCATGTTTTAACATTCATACAAATCCCATTTTTTTTAAATCAAAGAAATTTTTTAAAATTAAATACAATATTTTTTACACCTTGGAAAATCGGTATCCTACCTTTAAGTTAGAAATCGATGAATTAGGTATCGATTTCTCAAATAGTTATTGAGAGATTGGCAATTGAGTTATCATTTCTTGTATAATTATAAATATATATATATATATATATATATAACAAATCGATCATTCATTTGCTGATTTTTCACTTTAAATAAAAAAGCTTATTTGAAGAATTAATTTGAAAAAAAAAATTTAAACCTGAAATAACAGAAAAATGAGTATTATTTTAATTAGAAAAGCTCAAAATGTTCTTTATCAACCATGTTTTAACATTTGTACAAATACCATTTTTTTAAATCAAAGAAATTTTTTAAAATTAAAAATAAAATTTTTTTATACTTTGAGAAATCGGTATCTAATATATTTATTTTTCACTTACAAGTAAGCAATCAATAAATTAAATGTCGATTTCTTAAATGGCTATTACAAAATTGATAATTAAGTTACTGATTTTTTATATAAATATTTATATATGAGAAATTAACTATTTATTTTTTCACCGTAAATAAAAAAATATATTTCAAAAATTAATTTTAAAAAACCTAAACCTAAATATAAAAAATATATATTATTTTAATAAAAAACCTCGAAATTATGATGGGAAATTGAAAATTGATGTATAAGCAATATTATATATATGTACACATATATACGCGCGTGTAAACCAAAAACTTTTATAATAGTAATGACATAACCCTAACAAGAAAATTAACGCGGAGTAAAAGCCAAAAATAGAAAGTATTTTGTATTAGTTATCATAAATAATTTAAATTATAGTTGATTAAAAATACAGTTTTTTTTTTTTTTTGTAATTTGAGGTAAAAAATATTATTTTTAATTATTAAAAATAATATTTTTGGAACTTCAAAGTTTAAAAAGTTAATATTATTAGCGTTTTTATTACTAGTATTAAGGAACTACTGTTACTTTTTTTTGATTAATTTTGAAGGTCAGTTCCCAAGGAAGTGAGAAACCCTAGCGAGTAAGTAGCCACCAAAACAAGATTCAACCAAATTTAAAACAGAGCTCAGACAAAATTGCAGTTGATTTGTTTCACTTGACTACTACTCTACGCTTTTCATCCAATTCGCAGAGTCAGAGACAGAGATTTTGGGGGTTAGGGTTTGAATTGCTGAAGTCCCAAAATGGAAGAAATCACCCAAGGTGTCAACAACATCAACTTGGTCGACGATTCTCAGAAGAGGAACCGGATTCAAGTCTCCAATACCAAAAAGCCCTTGTTTTTCTACGTTAATCTCGCCAAGGTTTTTTTCCCCCTCTCGTCTTCACTTCTCCAATTCTTTCTGTATTTTTGCTCTGTTTTGAACTTCGTATCCCATTTTGTCAAAATAAGGTGCTATATTTGACTACCACCGTTAAAAGTTTGGTGGGTTTCGGGTTCCCCCCCCCCCTTCTTATCTGGGTGTTTGTTTTAACTTGCGTTTTATTTTTAGGTGTTAGCTGCAACTTAGGATTTAAGTCTTTGTTAATGCATTACATTACATTGATTTCGGATATTCTTCTCTTTCCTTTCTTTTTTTTTTAAATTTTTATTTGCAGAGGTATATGCAACGGTTCAATGAGGTGGAGCTGTCTGCCCTTGGCATGGGTACTTTTTACTTCTTCAGTTCTATATTTTCACTACTTTTAATATCATGTCACCTTTTTCTTTTTCGGATCTTAATATTAATGATTTATTCTTAGATATGAGTTTTTGTTTGCTTTCGTTTGATCATCACAACTTTTCTTTCGAAGCATTGGTAGCTTAGACTTTAGAGGAATTGATGAGGAGTTAAGTAATGATATTCTATGTTACTCGGAATCGGATGTGAGTGTAATGTCAGGTGTGATTGTTGTACACAGGTATGTGTTCTGATATATGTTTAATTTTTGCCAGTATTTCCATGTATTTAGAGTGTCCTTGGAGGTATATATCTCCATACTATATCTCAATATGCATCGGATACGGGTGTCAAACATAGATGCTTCAAGAAAAATGAAGAGCTAGAGCAACATAGATAATATTTCCTTACTGTAGCTGTTTGATCTTTAGATTATTGTTGTACAATGGTTCAAGATCTTACCTACAAGGTGTAATTATAATTTGCCTGAAGGCAACGGTGCCAGATATCTCGAGTATTCTGGTCACTCTTCCCCTTACAGATTGTTTGTTTTATACATGTTTATGTGTGGAGTTTGTGCAGTGAAGATACTCTAAAATCTTTTCTCATCTGTCTCTCAAGTGCAAAGTTTCTGGTGCTGCCAGTTGTAATCAAATTCTGGACCTTATTATTCATCAATGAAACCTAAAATCAGTTATGTATGCTGCATTTTGAGAATTGCTGTGAATCATTATTCTTTTTTAATATGCAGCCATTGCGACAGTTGTCACGATTGCAGAAATTCTGAAAAACAATGGTTTGGCTGTTGAGAAGAGTAAGATGTCTTCCACTTTTTCTTATATATATATATATATATATATATATTAAAAAAATGTGTTAATATGACTATCGAGTCCTGATAATCATGAGAATCAACCTAAACCTCTGCAGAGATCACGACCTCAACAGTTGACATCAAGGAGGACACTAGAGGGCGGCCTGTCCAAAAAGCAAAGGTAAAATAAACTTACTATCTCTGCAGGCTTCCTTTTGGATATGCCATGGTTTATTCAAAAACACATTTGCAAGCCGAGATACATTTGTTCTCTCCGGATAAAGTTAAATTTTAAAAGTGACCTGAAAAAAAAATTCAGTATTAAAATTCCGTATATAAACTTTCGCTGTTATTGGTGCTTATTTAGCCATAATGTCATAGTCATTTTAAATTCTCAGTTTTGTCCTTCCGTTTAGCTTGGTTCCATTGACAGATATGCTTTTACGTTCTTTCTCAGATTGAGATATTGTTGGGGAAGACAGAAAATTTTGATGAATTAATGGCAGCTTCTGCGGAAGAAAGAGATGCCGCTGATGCAGAAGAGCAGAGTTGAAACTTGAAGATAGTTCGTTTGTTAGTTTCCAATGGTCAGTTCTTAATACCACAATATGGTTAAGGCAATTTGGTTTCTTGCACGTTGTAGGTGTTCTGAGTAATCTTTGATTGTGCTGGAATGATAACTAAAAATATATATTGTTTTTCTTCTTCAATATTCTAAATTTGTTAACTGATTCTTTTTGGCTTTCCTTTTTCTCAAATATACTGATGCAATGTTTGGTAATTCATTGTGAAATGAGCTTATGCCTTGGGAGATTAAAGACGATTACGATTCAACCTTCTTTATGTGGTTGTAGTTAAATGATTCGAAGCCGGCATTGTTTCGATTAAGATGTGAGCTTATGCCAAATTAAAAAAATTTCGCACTACGACAATCACTTCTAATATTATAAGAAGTACAGAACTCTAGGTTGATAATCAAGGTTTTTTTTTTTTAAATATATATTTATATAAATAAAATAAATGCAAGATTGAATAGAATATGTATTTTTTTTTAATATTTACCCTTGCCATGTCCAAAAATACCAACCAAAACACTGTGTTACCGAATTTGTTTCACGTACAAATTCGAGGAAGTAGTCAACCAATGACAATTTCGCAGAGAGAATGTCTCTCTCCCTCCCTTTCTTCTGCCCCCTTTCCCCCGATTCATGAAACGCTAAATCCCACCAGTTGTTCACCTTCAATTAATTCATTGCCTCTTTTATATATATATCGAAAGAAAATTCAGTCATGGATGGCAGCAAAGATGATGCCTTGGAATGCTTGAAAATCGGGAAAGAAGCGTTAGACGCTGGAGATCGCGCTCAAATTCCTCGGTAAAGCGGGCCGCCTCGAGTCCTCGACCCAACGCTTTCGATCGACAATCTCTTATCAACAGCAGCCGAAAGAGAACCCGAGAATGGGACCGCGCCGGAATCTTCGGGGTCAACCAAAGATCCTCCTGGTCCTTCTCCAACTAATCCGTCCGATCAACCCTCAATTCGCCAAAGAAAGCAATCAATTTGGTCAGCTGCCTCTTCTTCCTCTTCTTCGCCGCAAGCAACTGCGGCTGCCCACATCGAGGAACAAATCACAATCGTGAAACAAATTAAGAAAAAGAAGGATTATTATGAAATTTTTGGGGTTAGAGAAAACATGCTCTCTTCAAGATGTTAGAAAAGCTTATTGAAAACTGTCCTTGAAGGTTCATCCCGATAAGAACAAAGCTCCCGGCGCTGAGGAAACCTTTAAGGCGGTTTCAAAAGCGTTTCAGTGCCTAAGCAATGAAGAAAGCAGGAAAAAATATGATTTTGTTGGATCAGATGAACCTGTCTGTGAAAGGAGAGCTTCAGCATATCGAGGTGGAGGAGGCAATGGACTTTTGGTTTTTATGATACCGATTTCGATGCGGATGAGATATTTAGGAACTTCTTCTTTGGTGGAATGCCTCCCGCAACTACCCAATTTCGAAGTTTCAATTTTGGGCCTGGAATGGGAGCGAGAATGGAGAATCATGGCTGTGCTGGAGTTATCATTCGAATGCTGATTCAGTTGTTGCCGTTTCTATTAATTCTCTTGCTGAATTTTTTACCGCCTTCTCAGCCAGTTTTTTCATTGTCTAGGTCATATCCTTATGAGTACAAGTTCATAAAACAGAAGGGTGTGAATTATGATGCGAGTTCAACGAAATTTGAGCAGGATTATCCGGTTAATAGTCCCGAGCGTATAAGCATCGAAGAGCATGTTGAGGGAGATTATTATTTGGTTTTGGCACAGAATTGTAGGTTTGAGCTGCAACGGCAGCAATAGGGGTTTATTCATGAGACACCACATTGTGATTTGTTGCAGAAGTTTGAGTCGCCAGCTTAATGGTTTCCATTGAGTTCTTTTCCCTATTCCTATTTTCTTTGTTCTCCTAAGCTGTTAGTGTTCTTTTAGTTTTTAACCGTTTGAAGGATGTTTGGTTGTTGGTTAGTTTGGATATGAGTTTAAGTGCAATAATTGTGACCATAAGCATATTCTTTAGTAAAATTAAAGCGTCTTCAATCTCACAGGCCACAAAAAATGGTGTCTGGAAACATGAGGATGCTACTAATTCCTCACAAATATGATCATTCATTTCAGTCCTGTCTGAGTTGCTAGATCTTGTTTGGATAGTTCTTGTTTGAAGCCACTGTTCTCGGTTTTATCCTTCTTGGTTATTTTCTGATCCATCTTCATCAAAACCAGGGAAAAACAAGATTAGTTCTCCCTAAAAAAGGGAGGATTATGTTTTAGTTCATAAGAATGTATTGGCAAATGGTTATACTGAGAATAGCAAGAGAGTAAGTGAAATAGACCATGGCGAATAGCCGGGGAAAGGATTTGGAGGCTGAATAGGCTTGATGGAGTGAATATGACGTCTCCAATCTAGCTTTTCTTCAAATTAAAATCTGCTTTATACAGTTCTAGAAGTTATATAGACAATGTCTCTGGCTATTCTTGAAGAGATCAACTGTTTACTAGTCACATACTTGGGTTGGGTGATTGATAATGTAGTGTAGAGAGCTGAACTGAGAAGCTATAGTTGGAGACAAAATTCTAATCACATCGATACAAAACCTTTATCTATGAGAAATCTCTGTCCTAAGGCCGACTTCCATGCATCAGGAGTTATGATAATTATTTGAATGCTGATGAGATATTTGCCAAGGTTTGCTTCGAAGGAGATGCCTCTTTCTACTTCCAACTTTCTAATTTCAGCATTTATATGCTGATTCACTCACCGCTGGGGCTGTAAATTCTAAGTCTATTGTCTAATGTTTTGCCATCCTCTATGACTAAATATTTGAGCCTCTTTATTCGCTTTCCTGGTCATTCCCTTAGAAGTACAAAACCTAAACCAAAACAAAGAAGGGCGTGAATTATTATGTTCAGTCAACAAAACTTAAGCAGAAAAATCCTGTTAATAGTCCTGACAGTGCGAGGGTTGAAGGCCGTGTTGAGAGGGATTATTTTGCCGTGTTGAGACTTGAGACAGAACTGTCGGGTAGAGCTACAGAGGCAGCAGTGGGTTTTTATTCATGAGACACCAATTGTGGTTTGTTGCACAAGTCTGAATTTGGCTTCTTGATGGCTGAATTGAGATACTTTCCATATTCGTGTGGCAATTTTTTTCTTTATGCTCTTTTTAATTTAGTTTTTAAGCCTTTCTAGGGTGCATCTGTTTCGCTTTATACCTATCAGTTTAAGCATAGTAAGTATGACCAAAAACATGTAATATTTTCAGATGCAACACTCATTATTCATGCTTAATTTTCATTCCAATATAAATGTTGAGATATCTGGTTTTGGGTGTATTTGTTTGGGGTGCATTGTGCATATCGAGTACTCAAAGCAACCTTATTTATACCTATGTTACTCGCACTATGAATGTCAAACGTAAATATTTTTCTGATACTATTTTTTTTTTAAAGTTTTTAAATGTATTTGAAGGGGTATATCTTGTACTCATGTCCGGATCCGGGCATGGATGTTGTAGGAAAAATATGAATGTAAGCTACTTCAATCACATAGTTATGGCTTGATTCGCTGCTGCAATTAAAACTGACCATGAACACACAAAACTTAATTAACATTGCCAATAAGAAAAATGAAGAAAATTAGTCTCGAGTGGTTTGAAACTAGGAAAGATATTTTTTTAAATTTATTTTTTAATAATAATATTGTACCAGAATAATATTAGTAATATCTTTGGTATCATTTGTACACAACCATCGCCATGGTGCTTCAATAATTATTTTTTTCTATCTGTGTAAAAAAAAAATGAAAAACTTCTATATTTTGCATAACTAGGTTTTTGCCTCCCACTGTTCTGACTTCCGACAAGGAAATCTGGTGTTCTATAAAGCATGTCTCAAATCTTGTAAGCTTTGTCCTTACTCCTTTGAAATTATGACCAACAATCCCAATGCACTTAGAAGTATGTACTGCAACAAGATGAAGAATAAAAAAAGGTTAAAAAGAAATGAAATGGCCGCAAAACCATGAACATTTTATTACATCTAATAATTATAAATATGATATAATTATACAACAAAAATATATTAAAATTTATAATGTGACAAAATTTATATAGATATATAAAATCATAAATACAAATATAATTAAAAATAATATAAATATGATATTAATAAATCAATTATCAAGTATACATTTTGTTAATCCTTTGCAGCAGCGTGGACAATACCAGGTTAAAAAAAAAAAAAAAAAACTCTACTTCATACGAAAACTTTAAACTCAAAAAATTTTCAAACCTTGATTATAGGTTTTTCTGCCATGATAATTGTCAGCCAGCCAACGTAAGGCAAGAACCTGTACAACAAAGAGCACATATTTTAACATTGTGATAAAGTATTGCTTTTGGCATACCCTAAATAGTACAAAGAAAAAAACAAGCCCTGAAGATAAATGTCGCCATTCAACCCAAGTTCATCCTTGTTCTTGGTCGAACCTGTCTTCAAGTATAATTTTCCCATTGTCAAGATGAACAGGAAATTATGATAAGCATGTAGGGATAGACAACCAACAATTGACAACTAAGAATGACCTTTATTTATATAAATCAGTATTTAAGGAGCCAAACGTGTTTCCTTATGGTTTAGGTTATGTTATTCAAATTTAAGTGTGAACGTCGGATATAAGTATAAATTTAATATACATATGTTTAATTTTTTTAAAACTTTTTTATGTATTTAAACGATTTTTGAATATCATATCCATATATTTATATCCGAAATATACCGAACACAAATATTACCAAAAAAGTAAAAAGTCAGAGTAATATAAGATTCAGGTATCGGTACTTGTGCGCAAAGACACTCCAACTTAAGCAGCTTTCAACAAATTAAGTATGCTTAGCATATAAACAGAAAGAACAGCTATTCTTTGCCTTATCATAGACAATAAGTGCAGAGGGACCCTAAAAGAAAGAACAGCTATTCTTTTTCTTGGTCAAACCTTTCTTTGATGAAAATTTGACAAGTGCCAAACTGACAGGGACTGATGATAAGACTAAATCATTAAATTAGCACAAACAATTAAAAATTTGACAAATTAGAAGGGGACGATGCATTTTGCTAGATTCTTTTTCACAAAATTTCGCATGCTCTTACAATTTCATTAGTGTTAAAAGCTTATTGTTCTTGAACAATAATACATGCCAAAACATAATCCAGTTATGCTGTTTTTGACAAATGAAGTGTGATAAACTTATAAACTTGGTGCAAGAAATTCCTAATCAATGGGTTATAAATGTTTTCACTTCTAGAACTTGACAACATTTTCGGAATAGATAGGTGTTGATTTACCCAACAGCTCTGCCCATGATGTATTTTTGTTGCAACCAACGTTGACTAGATGTGTACAAAATCCTGTCATCCTCATTGTTAGCATCCCCTGATGAAAAAGGTCCAGTCAAGAGATTAAAAAGGTTAGTAGACTCGGGTAGTGACTGGTACATATGAAGATATTTAAACAGAAAGCAACCACGAGCAAAAGCAAAAAAAATGAAGAAGAAATTGGAATGTATTTGGGACCATTTCACTTGTAAACAAGCAAAACTATTTGCAAGTGTACACAGTTTGGTGGGGAAAGAGATTTTAATGGTCAGAAAATATGTTTACCATTAATAATAAAAGGTGCAGTGAAAAGATTTCACATTTGTATTTGCTCAAATTCAACTGGCTTGATATCAAGAATAGGTTACCTTTTGTGAGTATATCAGCTTCTTTTCTATCTTGCCGCTCATGAACCTGACAAAGCATAACCAAAACATGCAATATACTAAATCCAACATACAAAAAAACCGCGCAAGCACCATTTAATTCATATAATTTACGGCCATAGCACATATATACATACTTTAGATAGAAAATGTTATATCACTAGCATAGGATGTTGTACACGAAGTTCATGAAAAAGACTCTTAAATTTGACCATGGTGTTAACCTTATCAAAACTATTTGTTTCTAGAGGCTTTCTAGATAAGAATATGATAGGCTTTTGTTTGACACTTGACATTCAAGCTGTTCAATCTCTCATCATCAAATACAGAGATGAGTCCAGACACCTGTCTAGAGCCCACTTATTAGCAACCTTGAGAGAAACACTAGATACCAGAAAATACATTGAAACTAAGTAAGGAACAAAGACTGTCAGACTGATCACTTAGAGTATGCATAGTTTCAGGGTCCGAGAGTCAGTCCGTGCTCAAAACTGCCAACCGAGCTTAACAAATATAATAGGACCTATTGATCAATGGCGTTTTGTCACACAGTTGAGCAGCTAGAAAGTAGAAACTAAACAAAGATGACTCTAGGATGCCAGTATGACGTGCACTCCTCTCTAGAAACTAGATAGTTTCCTGTATTCAGTTTTGCTTTTTGTTTATTCTTAGTCTCCACGAAAACAAGATACCTATTAGACATCCACATAACATTTGGAAAACCTTCAAAAGCCTAAAGTTCAAAACGTTTGCACTATTTTCTGAATATATATATATATATATATATATATATTCACATAAAGAGAACTCTTTTTTCTGCATTTATATAAGTAAACAGGCACAGAGAAATAAAACGAACATAAAATCTCCAGTCTCAACAGGATCTAACCTCAATCACCCGATGAACAATCGGAACATCACGTCCCTATTCAGTACATAAAAGAAGAAATTAGTAAAACAAGTGTCAAACATGAAAAATAGTTCAAAAAAAAAAAAAAAAACAAGAAACAAACAAGAGTGCAATGTTACATCATTAAAGACAACGATTTCTCCCGTACGAATACGATCCTTATTCATGTATAGGAACAATATATCTCCCTGCATTGCACAAATTTAAATATTAAATTAGATTCTTTAACTATCACAAATCAAATCAAAATTATTATTATTATTATTATTTTGGGAAAATGCATGTAAAAATTTACACACTCGTTTGAAACCAGGTTCCATACTCCCAGATAGCACAACCACCACCGGCGACTCGCTTCCAGTAATGCAAACCAATCCTTTCCATATTATCAGCGCCGATGCAATAATCATTCCTAAACAAGATTTGAGTACAAATTTTCAATCTTTTCAGATGAAAATTTTGGAATAAACAAAGCTTTCGAGAAACTGAGAGAAAAATGGAACGCACCGACGCTAATGGTTTGAGTGAAAATTTGCCTGATATGAGTAGATTTCAAATTTTCTTCAATCCACCCCATTGAAAATCAATGTTCTTGTCTTTTTTAACGATACAAAATGCCCTGTAAATTTATAGTATGAACATTTAAAATATATATATATATATATATAAACAAAAAGGAGTTTTGGAGTTTGACTTCACCTTCGACGTCTAGACTGGAAAATAAAGAGTTTCAGTGATGTGGCCTATCAAATCCTGTTGCGCCACGTTTACCGAATTGGGCGAATTCCTCAACTCGATCCGATTTTGTGTATTTTTTAATCTGAAATTCTGAAGATCCCAGTTCACATTATTTTTAATACTTTATTCCTATCTGAATTATTTAGAATTCATAGCCGATTTGAATTTGATTCATTCGAAATTTATACGACTCATTTTCTGATTTAGATTAACTAATTGACTGCTTTGGATGGATTTGATTTCATTTAGATTCATTTGGATGATGGTGAAACTACATTTGATGAGATTAAAAATACAAATAATTTTGAAATTAATTACTGTATAATTATATTAAATATTATATAAGTGACTGGACTTGTTGGCCTCATATGGAAAATGGCATTTTTATTGAAGGATCGCTCCGAAGGCTGTATTCCGAAGGTACCTTCCAATGCAGTGGAAGGAAATTTCTCATCGTTTGTTTTCTTGGGTTCAATCATATGGAGTGTATCTTTAATAAATTCGAATATTTAATGGTAAGTGTCTTTCAAGTCGGGTAGAGTTTTGCTACTAAATTCAAACATTAATTAGGGGATTTTAAACAAATAAAAAAATAAATATACTTTATATGATGAGTGAATGTTTTATCTCATTTTAAAGTAATTTTTATGTAGAAGTAAACAATTTTTAATTAAAAATATGTTAATAAAATATTTAAAAAAATAAATATATCTTATTTTAATATTATTAATTAATTTAAATAATTTTTTAAAATTGATTTCACTTTATTTATTTTCTTAATCAAATATTTTAATATTTTAGTATTTAATAGAATTCGGGTATCTTGAAAATAGTGGTACCTAAGCGTTGGGCTCCTTCTGTGGGAAGCCCATTTATGTTGGACCCTATCCGAGTTGCAATACCCACATAAGTGATCTGCGTTATTTATTTCTCTCATAAACCCTAGCGCCCCTTTTGTTTTCTCGAGCAAAAACGTTGGTAACCTCTTTTTGTCCCGTGCCTTAGCCCTCCCTCTCAAAGGAAGAAAATGGTACTGGCTCTCTTTATTCGATAAGCCAAAGTGATTTTATCGTTGCATTATATTTACAAATGTCTGAATTTTTTTGCAGACTGGAGAACCAGTGAATCCCAAAGCATACCCACTAGCAGATGCTCAGTTAACAACCACGATTTTGGATCTTGTTCAACAGGCTGCCAACTACAAGCAGCTAAAAAAGGGAGCTAATGAAGGTTAGGGACAATACCAATTCCTTTTTTTTATTTTGGGTTTATTGTAATTGTTGTTGTTATTTCTGATATGGGTTTTCTTTTTTTTCTTTTTTTTTTTCCCATTGGTCTTGTTTGGAATTCAGCTACTAAGACCTTGAACAGGGGTATCTCGGAGTTCATTGTGATGGCTGCAGATACCGAGCCCCTTGAGATTCTGCTCCATCTTCCTTTGCTTGCTGAAGATAAGGTAGTGTCTCTATGGATATTTTGTTGTTCTGATATGAACGTTTATTTACTTAATTCTATTGGACTGGTTTAATGTTTAATATTCGAGGATTTACACTGGGAAAATTAATTGCTAAGTGGTACTTTATAAATTTGTTGTGAATGCAAAGTTATGTAGGGCGAAACTGCTTGTTTGAATTGGATGGAATATCTTTTTATGCTGGTCTGCACTATCGGAATTGTGTTTGCGTATGATGTAGTACATCACGTAATAATAGGAGGCGGCTATCATATCATGTTCTCACTTGGCTTCTAATTGCCCAACTTAGTTTTGACTTTCTATTTGGGTGGCAAATGGCCAGCGGCTTCACCCCACCCCCCCTCTTAAAGGAATATGAAAACATGTAATTTTGAGAAGTTTTGGGTTTTTCTTCCTTTTTGTTTAGTTCTTTTGTTGGTTATATGCATTTCTGCTTGATGTGCTTGTGGTTAGCTTATGTTTTGTTCCTCGCAATAACTTTAATCTATTAATTAATCATGCCATTGTTGTAATATTTATCTTTGGAGGAGCGTTTTTTTTCTGACAAATTGTCTCTAGTTGCATATATAATTTCATTGCTTCGAATTAATGGTGTCCTCCCTAGCCATGACTTTGAAACATCTGGTTCTACTGCAAAATATCAGCCAACATGGGCTTAGAGACAAGAGAGAGAGAGAGAGATTTACATAAGGTTATGCACTGTTTTATATGAATTCTTTTCCAATCTTGAGGTAGGAAGCATTACTATCATACATCTTCGTGATGGTTAATTTTTCAATGTAAAGTCCATCATGGAAGCAAAATCTTAACTGCCACGGAGCAAAAATATCTAGGATCAGTTCCTAGATTTTCTATTTTCCAATGTTTTTTGTTGAATGATTGCAATGAGTATGTAATTACAGTAATAACTTTGTATTTGAGTTTTGCAGAATGTTCCCTATGTATTTGTTCCTTCAAAGCAAGCACTTGGACGAGCATGTGGGGTCACAAGACCTGTAATTGCATGTTCCGTCACAACAAATGAAGGAAGCCAATTGAAATCCCAAATACAACAACTCAAGGTGCATTTCTTTCTTAGTACAACATTAAATATTAATAATGTTTTTGTATTTGTTGCGGCTTAATTTGCTTCTGCATCTTATGTTTTTCATTTGTGATATGTAGGATGCTATCGAGAAGCTGTTGATCTAGAGAATCATATGAAACTCATATTCGGTGTGATGGGCCTCTTGGATTTGTGGTGGTCGCTCCTTTAGAGGCTTTGACTGATGAAGTTGTGCCACTAGGGAACCAGTCTTTTAGAATTTGACCTTAAATGCAGTATTTACGTCTTATTCTGTTTTCTTATGAAATGAGAAAAAAGGATAATCTTGAATTGATGCTTACCAGAACTTAGCATGAACGATGCTATTAATTAATGTAGCTTGTTTAATATATTTTGCTGTGCTTGTTATAGTTTAATAGTTGCCCCTAATTGCCTTGCTGATAAGTTGAATGCAACCAAGCTCCTTCAATATGATTAATCGTGTATGTGAAAAGCTTGAGAGCAATGTGGTTTAGGCGGCAGGGATGGTTAATTGGTGGACATTGCATTTGGTAGGAAGTAAAGAAAGTAGGAAGAAAATGAAAATGAAGAAAAAAAGTTCCAATATAATCGTTGATTTGGCTTACTCTTGCGGCTTATTCCTTTAAATAATTTTTTTAATAAAGGTCTATAGAAGAGAAGTAAATGTTGGGATTTGAATAAAAAAATACTGGGGTTGGGAAAGGTATGCCGAAACTTGCATGTCTGACATGTGAGGCTCAACCGAAATCAACTTAAACCCCAACGATGACGGGGAAAAGATGGTGAAATTACCAGTAAGAAACGGATGGGAGATTTTTAGCTGGATTTTTTTCCTATGGTATTTGTCTTTTGACTTTGACATCGTTGTGCAACAAGCTGGAGGTGTCTATCTGCCATGATGACCTCGTTGAGGTCGGATAAATAGTTAAATAACTACAAAGCAAAATTTTGATTCACATTTTGGCTTGCGTTTAAGACGTCAAATCTGGCTTAAGGTACTAAAGAGCAGTGTCTCTTTTTATTGTTTACAGCAACAAACCTTTTGCTTGTTCGTCTATTTCCCACTCGAATTAGACCCCACGGCATATGATTTTCGGTTTTCTTACCTACAACTTAAAGGATGGATGAACCGTTATGGTCTGTAAATACAGACTAGAAATAATGTGGCGAAATTTAAACTAACTAGAAGGGGAGCTGGAGTGGTTATCGGACATGACTAGAAATAATGTGGGCTCTGCCCGCGCAGATTCGAATCCGACAACTCTCGCCGATACAAATGGGTTCAAGCTTAGAGCTTGAAGAGATGATTGCTTTGTTGCCAAAATTTTGGACTACAAAGGGCGTTAAACACTTGCCCATAGTAGTACCTTCGGGCTTATCCACTGTAACCAGTTGATATCCCTTGGGGGTTAGGATGTCTGAGTCTGAGACTGAGTTACTTTCCTATTTCTAGATTTTTTTTTTTTCTTGAAGAAAAGAGCTGAGGTACAAGTTACTGCATCGAAAGCAACCCCATTCAAATTCAAACCTCAAAACAAAATTCAAGGCTTCTTCATTTCTTTTTTTTTTTAGAAACCCCGAAAGCAGAGTATTCCACAAAACGACATCGGGATCATTTAAGCCCTCAACGGTGCACAAAGCCTTATCAAACTGGCCGGTCTTAAATGAATTTGAAATCGTAATAAAGGATACGAGCCCAGAGGTTTAATGTTGAGTGTTCGAGCAAGTAATAGTCGATGAGTATGTATCTAACAGTAATTAGTCATACTTTCGGCTACAAAGTTGACAACTCGATTAGGTGGGAAGACCAAGCACAGCCTCATTCAAGCTTTGCACTTTTCAATTTGCAGCCGCCAAAGGTTTTGAAAGTATGGACCGTAGGGTTTGATATCTGATGAAATGTGGTTGGGATCGAACTGGCCGACTGGGACTGGGAGGGACCATTTTTTCCATTTTCCTGGAGATTCAGCCTTATGCTAAAAGAACACACAAATCACTCTTTTTGAGCCATCTATTAATAGCTGGTATAAGCTTCATTTTTATTTATTTATCTATTTTTGTAGGCAGGTTCGAGATAAGCCCTCTGCCACTGCCGCAAAATATTGCCCTCCCAGATCTCCATGAAGTGCCATTTTGATACGCACAGTCATACACAAATAAAATAAGGAAACAAAGAAACAAATGCAGTGGCAGCAAAAAAAGAAAAAAAAAAAAACTAAGTTATTCAGAATTTTCATTTTACTTTTTTTTTAAGTATTTATATTTAATATTTATATTTAATATGTATTTAAATATAAATATAAAAATATGATTTTTTTTAATTATATTAAATATATTTATAATAAATATATAATTATATCTATATTTATATATAATTTATCTCATTCGAACTTAACAGTGTGGGACAACCAGCAATGTTGATCTACCTACCTCTTGCAAGATCATGTTGCAGGTAATTGGAACTCGCTCCTTCTCATATCATTAGCTAGAAAAATATGCCCAATACGAAGCTTCAAAGCGTTTTTCAATTGCTTCGTAATTAATGGTAGAAGTATGAAAATCAAACCCAAATAGTTTCTCTGACACAAACAGGATTTGAAATTTAATATTGTAATCAACAAAGCAAAAAATTATCAGTGCTGGATAGCATATAATTATTATAAAACAAAAAATTATATATCCTGGAATGCCACTAACTTTAAGGAGCAAATTTCATTAATAAAATATGATCCAAAGCTGTGGGGGGAAATCATTTACCTACGAGTAAAAAAGGGGAAGCTTTCTAATCAGCATTAATGGGGTTCTTATATTCTTGTGTATTGTGGAATGCTGCTTTACACATGTACAATGAAAAGGAAATGGCGGTGATTTGTGATAATGACTTTTACAATTATAATAATTGAAAAAACCTAGCACATTCCACATTTTAGCCTTGCAGATTCTTTCAGTTTTCTCCGTGCAGTTTTCCGGGTTTAATTATGAAAGTCTGAAACAATTTGTTGGTAATCTGCAAATAATGAAACATGTACATCACTTGATATTGTCAAACGATTGTTTCAATTTCGGTGCTTGCAAGTCGTAAGGAAGATTAGAGGACTAGCATTTGATCTTAGCATGGTTCTGCGTGGTGATCGAGATTTGGATATCTCCTCGTGTCATTATATGTATCTAGATATAGTCATTATTTAGATACTTTATATTGGAAGTATTGTCTTTTTGAGCACTTAAAAGATCAGTAAAGCTTTGCATACTTAGGTGATTAAGTCTCGTAAGACTCATGGATGATTTTAAAAAATAATACTTTTAATATAAATATAAGTAAAATGATAATCAAATCTTAATACATTAAATGATGAAAGACACGCACGAGAACCTATCCTTATATCTTATATTGGGATAACATGGTCAAAGATAGAGAACTTGTGGCTGTGATTGGCCCAAATAAGATCACCATCGGCAGAAAATTAATAATGATTGACAAATATATAACACAGCTAATAAAATGTGCCACTATCAGCCTGAACAAGAGATAACTACTAACACTCTAAATTATATCTTACGTGATTGGAGGGGCAGCTAAAATATGTAAAGTCGAGGCTGATGGATTCCAGAGAGACGCATGCAACAGATCAAAGGAGGTGAAGAAAATTTCAACTTCATGGAGGTTGGCTACCTAAAATTGATGAGAAAACTTCCAATGGAAGAAATGATTCCAGCAGAATAATGATAAATCTTTACAACAGAACACTGAAATCAATTTAAAATTCCACTTAGTGATTTAAATTTACGTAGTTATAATAATATTATGTTATAATCGTTATTTTATTATTTTAACTCTAATAACATATATTAAATTCATAATTGTAATAAATATGATAAAAATAAATCCATATTAAAAAATATTTAAACTTACTAAGTGAGCTGCTTGAACCCGTAAGCCTAAGCCCCAAATTCTTCTTTTATCAGCTTTCACATCTAACATAAACGTAATTAAACAATATTAATTGAGCATCATTCACTTGGTTGAATTGCCACACATTAGTAATATTCCCATACAGGCATACTTGATAACATAACATTTAAGCCAAGCAGATAGATAATACCAAAGCCAATGATTTAAATTGAGGTCACATACTTTTTTTTTTTTTTGTAACATATTTATTATTATTATAAATACAATAAATATTAATAAAGTTAATTATAATTAATATTGATTATAAATATTAATAATAAAAAAATTTAAAATTATAAAAATTATAATATTATATTATAATTATTATTTAAATATTAAATAAAGGTGATTATAGATTCTGTAGTACGTGCCTGATGATAGAATCATAGAAGTCAAGAGAGATTAAACAAAATCTTTGAACATTGATAGTGGTAGGGAAGGGGAGAAAGGGTATAAGGGCCCCAATGGATTTGGAGGGATTGTCTAATTATGGCTTACATTTACATTTGGCCTTACATAATTTATTAAGCGGAGACTCCCTCTTTCATGAACCATGTGATGATGGATCAATTTATAGATCAAAATATCTATTAAATTGGATATATTTAATTAATTAAAATTTAAATTTTTATTTAAATATAAATATAAAAATAATTTTTATTTTTAATAATAAATAAACCACTCAATTTGAATTTGAATAAAAATTTAAAAAAAAATTAAATGGCAGGTGGATTCGGTCGGCTTTGAGTGCTGTCTGTTGGTACGAGTGCAGGTGCATTGCATAATTCAATCACACATGTGTAGCCAAGTGACCTGTGGCAAGTGCAGGTCACATGCGAGGACGAGGAGCCCTTTTTTTTTTTTTTTGCAGGTTTTGAGAGATAGAGGGGAGTGCTGAGTTTTTTTTTTCAACCTTCTTGACCCTACTCAATCATTATTATTCTTGTCAACTTCGTTTTTGAGAACCTTTATAATTAGCCCCCCAAAAATGAAAGAAAGTAGTGGTATTTGTAAAACCTGTGCAATCCCATTTAATTGTCTGATTGATCAAACGTATCTATCATGTATAATTTTAATTTTTTAAAAAACTATTTTATATAATTAAAAAAATTATATTTTATATTCTTATTTAAATATATATTAGATATAAATATTTTAAAAAAAATTAAGAATTTAAATAAACATAAAGATATCTTTGATTTTGTATATGACTTTGCATTGTTGACAAGATTAAACCATGCAAACTCATTATTGTAGCACAGGTTCTTAATGTATATGATCCCATAAAACTGATGAAACAAGTTCTGAAAATTATATAAAATGGAATGAAACGAATTTTCATCTTCATAGACTTTTGAAGGAGATTAGAAGTTGTTAAAAGAATTCCCATGAGAAACAATAAATCAAAGAAAGATAGTTTTGAGTTCTATGAAAGACTAGCTACTTATATTATAGTTTTGAGTTCTATGAAAGACTAGCTACTTATATTATTAAGTTATTCAAGCGTTTTAGGGGATCCCCTGAGTGACAAAATGGTAGATTGGAGTTGGAACGACTAAATCCAGAGAGTTGGGTTTGATTTCAGGAAAAGTCATTAGTTTCTGCTCCAAACATATTTGCTTAATTCTCTTTGTTTGATTGCTGCGACACAAGCTTCTGCTACATACATACATATCTACGTGTATATATATATATATGTGTGTGTCTGTGTGTATATATATATATATATAGATCAAGTAATCAGGATGGAGGTGAAGATGAAAACTCATTAGCCTTACCAAAAGAATTTTCTGGGGTCTATTATATGCCTCACAAGTACTGAAAGTTTTCATGATTGATACATTCCTGAATCCTGATCTTCTGACTATAAAGGAAGTCGGCTAGACAACCTTTTCTTTCATCAAAATTGACAGTTAGAAAGCATAAAGAACGACTATACAACTTTGCTGTGAAAATATGGGAAACAATTCTTTATGCACCATCACTGAAACATTCTTCTCATGGCAAAAAAAGAGTGTGTGAAAACCCCTTTTCAACCCCATTTCCTTCTTTGGTTCTCTTTCAGGGAAGCGTTTGATTTTCTATTTTCGGCCTCTATTGTAACATTATTGTAATATTTTAATTATTTTCACGTCAAAACATATCTTACAGTTTCAATGAAGTGTTTTCAACTTACTGGTTTGGCTCTCAAAGTTGAGGGGTGTGGGGAGCCTATTTTTTGGAAAGTGGGCCATCAAAGGCACTAAAAGAAGCCAAGGCCAGGCCCAAAGGTGGTGTGGTTCACAAACTTTGACAAACTCATCACCAACCTATTCTACCACAGAAAACAGGTGAGTTTGAAGGTGATATAATTGATCTTTCATGTTCCAGATTCCATTTTTCTTCTTAACCATTCACCATCACCATCACCTTTAAATTTTCTAAAAAAATATTTGCTCATAAAAACAATGGTTTTAATCAGTGCCAGAATCCTCCACCCAAAAAATGCGCTAAACCTAATCCCTTAACTTTCTATCAAGAAACAAGAGCAGTAATCTGTCTCAATTACTTAGTGGAGAGTCACTTTTAACTTCAACATTATTTGTTAAGACTTCTTGCTTGCCTATAAAAGGGGAAGCTAGTTCAGAAACATTCAAGTTGTGAGTTGAAGTTAGCATAGAAGCCAAAGGGATTCTTACACCTTGCTTCTCTCCTTGTCTATCCTTTTCAGCATTGTTGTGCCCTTTTTTTACCTGTTGAATTTCAGAAAATGGTCAGTCTGAGTTTCCATGACACTATAACACTGGCTGACAAGCCATTTTACTTGTTTGTTATTAACATGATTCATTTATCAGTGCTTCTGAAATATTTATTTGTTCATGGCTTTCAGGAAGGGAAGATGAGTTGGACGGTTGCGGATGCGGTGGACTGCAAGGGTTTCCCTGCTGACAGGTCAAAAACTGGTGGTTGGATTCCTGCTGCCCTCGTTCTAGGTTTGTTTGTTACATCATCGTCCACCATTAATTTCTTTCAGCATCATTTCTTGAGCTGGTTTAAGCATTAGCTATCAATAATTCAATATCATTGTCTTGGTTGCATACTTGAAACGTTGTTCTTGACTAGATCCAGTCTCCGGAGTTATATTTTCATAACTTATAATATCATATTGCTAACAGCTTTACATATTTTCTCCAACCTGGTTTTGCTGGACAAGCATTCAACATTCCATGTGACATTATTTATTATCGTATAGAACAAGTAAAAATTGTTGAATGAGATACCTTTTTGTAGAAAAATAAAAAGTAGGTAAGTGAAAGGGGACTAAGATATTTCCATCAAAGCAACGGGCAGTTAGTTCATGCAAAGGTGATGGGGTATTCAAGTCTAAAAAACCTTTAACCAGGACAGTAAACAGCAAGTTTAGTAGCAGATTCAGCACTAATACATGAAATCCTTTCACTAGTCAAAGAGAAAACAAATGTTGCTAGTGGTCAAAACAGGGTTCTTCCCTTTGATTCACATTTATTTATGAGTGAAGTGGAGGAGATCAAGGGAGATGAAGGAAGGGGCCAAATCACAAGGGACCCATCAGAACTGCAGTCCATATATACTTCTTATGTTGATAAAATTTCATGTCATTTTGTGTTGTGAGTTTGATGGGATAAGGCAGATATTCTATATCTAGGGCCACTCATGCATGAAAGTTGTGAATTATGGTGATATTCTCAATCGAATCTGCTTTCCACCATAATGCCTTATGGTATTATATAACTCCACTTTTACAACATATTATATAGGCTCACTTTTTGCTAACATTCCTTATCTAACCGAAAACAGAAAAAAAAAAATTATATTACTCCGATTCTTTATTTTGGTGATACACATTTGAATATAACTATAAGGTACAATTTTTAAAATACATAAAAATTTTAATAAATTTGAGCATACTCATATGATACCCGCATCTGATATTATCTAAGTCTTAGTTCCTTTTTTGTTTATTTAATTTAATTGAAGTGCTTAATATAACCCCCCTTTCTTAGTCATCAAATTTTGACATGGCTTCCTGACTTTTGCTTCCCCTTTCATTTTCATATTGTTTCCTAATGTATAGCTTTTAATCATTGAGTTCCCTGTTAGAAAAGCAGATAAAAATAATTTTCCTTTTGTTTCTGAGTTCTTACAGAAGGCCCAGAAAAGGAGTACAAAAAAAAAAAAAACTTAAAATTGGAAAAGTAAAAAATTTTTTAACTCATATTTTATTTTCATTTATTAAGATTTAAGGGGAAAAAATGTCATATTTGAAATCATTTCGTAGGGATTGAGATGTGCGAGAGGCTTTCAACAATGGGGATTGCAGTTAACCTTGTGACATACTTGGTTGGCACAATGCATTTGCCAAGTTCAACCTCAGCCAACGTAGTCACAGATTTCATGGGCACATCTTTTCTTTTGTGTTTACTTGGAGGCTTTCTTGCTGATTCATTCCTCGGCAGATACAAGACAATTGCGATATTCGCCACTATCCAAACACTGGTAGGGCGTTTGAAAAAAATTGAAAGAATTATTTATTTCAATCTTTCTGATCTTTCAGTTTTTGACAGTGATGATCATGGTGATTTCAGGGAACTGGCACGTTGGCAATAGCTACGAAACTGCCGCAACTACGCCCACCACGATGCCACGGATCTGCTTCCCATGCATGCAAACCAGCCAACGGATTTCAGATGGGAATTTTATACGTGGCTCTATATCTAATCGCACTAGGCACTGGTGGCCTAAAATCAAGCGTCTCGGGGTTTGGAACCGATCAATTCGACGAGAAAGATGAGAAAGAGAAAGCCCAAATGGCCTATTTTTTCAACAGGTTCTTCTTCTTCATCAGTACTGGAACCTTGATGGCGGTCACGGTGCTAGTCTACTTACAAGATGAAGTTGGTCGAAGCTGGGCTTACGGAATTTGCTCTGCCTCCATGTTTGTAGCCGTCTTGATTTTTTTATCAGGGACTAAAAGATACAGATACAAGAAAAGCTTGGGAAGTCCTATAGTTCAGATTTTCCAAGTTATTGTAGCTGCGATAAATAAGAGGAAGATGGAGCTACCTTGTAATGTTGAATTATTATACGAGGATACACCTGAGGCTGCAAGAATCCATCACACAAATCAATTCCAGTGAGTTTCATGCCATACCGCTCTGACTCATTAGTTTTTCAAGTATTCGTGTCCGATATTCATATTAGACGAGTTTTCGGACATGAGTACGAGTATATGATTCTCTAAAAGCTTTTCAAATATATGAAAAATTTAAAAATTTTGAATATACACGTATCTAATATTCACAACTGAATCTGATTAGCATAGGTTTTATGTCAACTCAGCCTTCGGTAACTGAATGGGAATAAAAAAAACGTAATCATTTATTTCTTTGTTTTCGACATTTTGTGCCTTATTTTCATTCATATTTGCTCAATGCTTTTTTCTTAATCTTCTATCCTAGCTTCTTGGACAAGGCTGCCATCGTTGGGGAAGGAGATTTTGAAAGAAATGCTGTGTCAGGTCCAAACCCTTGGAAACTTTGCTCAGTCACAAGGGTGGAGGAAGTGAAAATGATGGTGGGGCTTCTTCCAATATGGGCCACAACCATCATATTTTGGACCACATATGCGCAGATGATGACCTTTTCAGTGGAGCAAGCCTCCACCATGGAAAGATCAATTGGAGTTTTCCAAATCCCTGCTGGTTCCCTCACCGTCTTCTTCGTGGCAGCTATATTGATCACCCTGGCTGTATATGACCGCCTCATTATGCCATTCTGGAAAAAATGGAAAGGAAAACCAGGTATACATGTATAGGAAAATAATTAAAAATGATACAAAATAAAATGATATATGATTGTTTCAATGTATTTACCATTAATTTTCTTTTTTTTTTCAACAGGTTTTAGCAACCTACAGAGAATAGCCATCGGCCTAGTAATGTCAACTCTTGGAATGGCAGCTGCTGCAGTGGCTGAGACGAAAAGACTGGCCGTCGCTAGAGCCGCCGCTGCAACCACCGCAACCCTCCCTGTAAGCGTGTTCTTGTTGATTCCACAGTTCTTCCTAGTGGGCGCCGGTGAGGCCTTCATATACACAGGCCAGCTCGATTTCTTCATTACTCAATCACCCAAAGGAATGAAAACCATGAGCACTGGTCTGTTCCTGACGACTCTATCCCTCGGTTTCTTCGTCAGCAGTTTCTTGGTATCAGTAGTGAAAAGGGTGACAGGAAGCAGCAAAGACGGGCAAGGATGGCTTGCAGACAATATAAACCATGGGAGACTTGACTGCTTCTATGGACTTCTAGCCGTTCTAGGAATCATAAATTTTGTACTATATCTTATTTGTGCGGCTTGTTACAAGCCAAGGAAATCAAAACCTGCCGGTGCTGCCCTACAAATGGACACCAACATTATTGTTAATGGCTCCTCTGCTCAGGATAAGTGCTAGGCAAGGCTACTTCAGGATTGCACATTATATTATATATATAGGTGTTGATTTCAACCTTTTTCGCTTTTGTTTGTGCATTAAGAATTGGTTTGGGTTTGGTTGCTTTTTTTTTTTTCCTTTTTATCTTTTATAATTTAATAGAGAAGCAAGATTTCAGTTCATTCGATAATTGTTTTTTAACTTTCTACTTTTCCGCAAGTAAACCAACAACCAAACATCATTTTCCAGCAATATTTTCAGTCTTCTCTACCTCCATTGATGATTGAACAAGTAATTTCAAACATTTATATTGTTAATTTGTGTAATGAAAATATGCTACATGAAGAAATTATTACATTTATCTATTTTGAGTAGTAAACTAGAGGAAGATAATATAGTATATATTAATTGGATATGATATGATAGGGATAATTTTCATTGGTTAACATTAATTAGAACGTTGTAACTATTTTCTATATATTAATTTATTATTAGCTTATGCTAGACGTGTTTTGCATACAAATATGTCTGATATTAATTATTTTAACAATATATAAATCCACTATCAAGCACTCTTTCCGTATAAATCTATTTTTTAGTTGCTTTATATTTTGTTTTAAAATTATATGAAAAGCTATATAAATTATTACATATATTATTAAAATTTACAGAAGTAAACAAAATTATTACGGATGTTATCAATATTACAATTTTATACCAATAATTATTAAAATTATCTTAAGAGTTATAAAAATTATACTAGAATTTATCACACCTATTTTGTGGATGAAAAATGTATTTATAAAAAATAAATATTTTAAAATAAAAGATAAATTAAAAAAAAAGTAACCCTTTTTAAAAACTAAAAGATCAAAATACCCTTGATTTTTTTAAAAATTATTCTATACACTATCAATAGAGTTTTAAGACTCCATAAGCAGTGTTAAGATGACGATATATAGCCTATAAATATAATAAAAAATAATTAAAAATCAATATAAGAAACGTGATAAACTTTTAACTTACTTACGAAGTTAAAAATTTTCCCTGGTCAATGTACAAAATATTAGTTCAATTCTATTATATATTATAATTATAGTTTGGCTTTTATATAATTTTTTTAACTGAGTTAAGTTAGCACATTATAATAGTTTAGATATAGATTAAAGGTTATCATAATTATATAAAAATTATCAAAATTATATTAAGTATTACTGAAATTATACCAATAGTTATTAAAGTTATATCAAATGTTACCAAAATTATATTAAATGTTATTAAAGTTATATTAGAATGTCACCAAAACTATATAAAAAATTATCAAATTATATTAAGGTTGTTAAAAGTATATCGAATGTTATAAGAATTATATCAAAATTTGTCAAATTTATTACAGATATTATTAAAATTATACAAATATTATCAAAATTTTTACCTACGTTATTAAAATTTTGCAAAAGTATTCATCAAGGAAGTTGTTGACTTTGGGGTATTCAAATTATGGAATTCAAGGAATCCAACTCCTCCCATCTTTACTTGACTTTGAAACCACAGCCACTAATCCAATTTCACTTAATTGGTTGACTCTGTTCTCAATAATTTCAAAGAAAATGGAATATGAAAGTGACAGGTATTATATGGTATCCGAAATCTGGGTTATCTGTATAGAATGCCTTGCTTATTGCTGAACAGGGCTTTGTTGATTTTTTACCCCATGTTTCGAATCTTAAAAACTGAACTGGCCTTTCACGTTTTGTCGCAAGCAGCCCCCCCTTTTTTTTTCCACCATCAACTCAAAAGGCATATTCCCAAGTTTTATATAAACGCTGCAAGTGGCCGCAACCATAGGTTTGTGGCCACGAATTTTTTTTTTAATTTGAATTTAGTTTGACCGCACTCGTAAGTTGAGATTACAGTTAAAAATATTTAAATTATTATTTTTATATTAATATTAATTTTTTTATAATTATTTAAACAAAAATTATTATTTTAAATGAATAATGATTTAAATCAAATTATTTTAAATAATTAAAATTTAAATCTAAGTCTAACTCATTTTAGATTAAACAGGTTATCTAACCCTTGCATTCGAATATAAGAAGTTAGGTATCTTGCTTTTTACTATATTCATTTTTTTTTTAAGAAGAATTCACTGCAAATAAAAAATAATAATTACAAATGATGAAATTTAATTTTAAAATTTATTGAATATTACTTTATGAATTAAATTAAATTTTGAGTATGATTTTATTGTTTTTTTCCAATCAAATTTTAATGAAACAAACAGCGACTACAAAATGGAAAAGTTTGATTTACTTCCCTTTGCGCTGAATGATGATATATTATTCTTTTGTAATGGGTCTCGATCACTTGCTCAAATGGCCTGCTGCCATTGATTGTAGACAGTAGGTGGCCATCTCTTGAAAATTCAACGTTAGGTGGCCACGTATGGTACAGAATTATATATAAACTCTCTAGAAGAACAGCTTGGAATAGCTGAGAGATGATTAATAAATTTGAACGAAATTTCCCAACAATAATTGCAAAGAATGAACAAGCTTTCTAGTTTTAGATATTGAAAGTCAGATAATGGTGTTACAGAAATAAATTACAACTTGCATGGATATGCTTGATTAAAATCAACTTGATTTCAAAGAAAAAACAAGTTGAATCATGAATCAGATGATTTCCCTTTAAAGGTTATTAAAGGCTCATTAAAGACACTTGGACTTTAATTTGAATGTAGTCCATGTCTAAATATATATTCAGTATTCACATGATGGCTTTACAAGTTTCTGTTGAGTAACAAGAGAATCGCTAAATCCAAATCCATGGAGTCCTTGTTCAGTAACAAGGGTAAAGGAAGTTAAGATGTTGACTGGATTACTGCCAGTTTGGGCAACAACAATCATGTTTTGGATTGTTTGTGCACAAATGGCCAGCTTCTCAGTCCAGCAAGCTTTGACAATGGAAAGATCCACAGGAAACTTTGAAATCCCTCCAGCATCTTTCAATGTTTACACGATTGGATCATAATGCTCATTCTTGCAATCTGTGACCGTCTGATTCTGCCACTCTTCAGGAAAATAAAATCCCCTCAATGTACTGATCAATTATTCGTAAAAAAAGATACCATTAATCGCCTAAATCTGTTCATATAACTCGTTTCGGGTTTGACATGTTTGCAAAAAATAGGGCTAGGCCTCTTGTTCTCCATTTTAGCTATGGTGGGTGCAGCATTGGCAGAAATGAAACAACTGTCAGTTGCTAAAACCAAGGGAACCGCGACCACAACCTTAATCCTACCAGTGATCGGATTCTTAATTTCTGCCAATGCTGCACCCCCATAGCTATAATGAAGGACAAGAGGCCTGGCCTTATTTTTTGCAAACTTGTCAAACCTGAAAAGCGTTATATAAATTATAGACAGAAGTTGCAAGCTGAGACACTGGATAGGGTTGCAAAGGGTCGAAGAAGAGGACACGGGTGCGTAGATTCTTTGCAAAATTTTATCTGATTGATAAGATGGTTTTGTTTAAACAATGAAGTCTATTGCTATTGTTGAAAGATTACATTATAAGATGAACAATAACTTTAAACCATATCAGAATATACAAAATAAGTTTTGGTTTTTTTTTTTTTTAGATTCTTCCGAGGGCTGAAACTATTGGAAACAGGGAGCAGGTTGAACGACTCCAATAGCTGCACCATGAGCATTAATGCAACTAGAACTAACCTTCTTCCCGATTATGGCAGACTTAAGCCATATGGATTGCAATAACAGTCCCGTGCATGAAACTGAGTGGCTGCAGTTTAGAGTAATGGCCACATCGGTGCTTGAAGTTCCCCATAGATTTCTGTAAGCCACGTCCCTTATCTTAACGCCAGTTTGCTAATATACCCAACAAGGAAACCAAATAAAAGAACTTTGTGTTAGTATTCAACTTCTAACTTGTTCAACATGCAGATGTCCAGCTAAAATCCAAGGGTTCGTTCGAATTACCATTTCCTTGCAAGTACCCCGAACATTGCAGTAATTTTGATCTATGATTATCGGGTTTCTCACTGAGTTGAAGAATAGATTCTCAAATGTAACTCCTCGAACATAACCTTTCCCAACCTTTGTTTATTGAGCAAGAAAAAAAAAGGTTAAAGGACAAAAATGAGAAAAAGGACTAGCAACTTTGGAATCAATAATCAATTTTAACTCGGAAGATAGCGATAAAATTTACCTGCCAAGTCTTGATTCTAGCTCCATTGGTAGTTCCCTTGAAGGCAACTCTACTTACACGAATGTTTTGCACTTGTACAAAATTGCCTGACCTTCCAAGGCTTCCAATGCTGTTTTTTGACCGAAGAAAAAAAGAGACAAGCATCAGTAGTCATCACGAGTGCCTTATGACTACGTTGCTTGCATGAATGCCCGTGACCAAATAAAAGCTCAAAAAATATGGATCAGAAGCTTTTGTTAATTTTGTCCAAGCAGCTTTAAGAACAGGCTAGAAAGGCAGTAGATAGTTAGGCACGTGGCTTGGAAGTTGAAAACCTAGAGAAACACTGATATTCCAAGAAGAAAGAAAAACAAGAGAGTTTTGCTAACATCTAAAGACGTTGATCAAAGACCTTGTCATTTACAGAAGGTGAATTTGGTGGAACTTGTCCACCCCTTTTTTAAAATAATAAAAAGCCTTTTGTTAATAAAAGAAGCCGTAATTTA
Organism: Adansonia rubrostipa; assembly: GCA_038381775.1. Lineage (NCBI taxonomy): Eukaryota > Viridiplantae > Streptophyta > Magnoliopsida > Malvales > Malvaceae > Adansonia > Adansonia rubrostipa. Next base: position 3,157,645 of record JBBYHM010000022.1, on the reverse strand, counting down.
AAAATAGATAAACGTGTTTTGGATGCTAAAATTCAAATCAAATGAACCAACTGAACTGAATTAAGGCGAAGTTCAAATAATAAGAAAGCCTTTACCACAAATAAATGAATAAGTTTCACCTTATTCCATGACCAGGTCCACACTTTACACGAGAGATATCAATATTAGTGGTGTGATCTCCAATTGAGACACAATCATCACCTGGGTTCATTCACATGCTCAGGACAGTGATTCAACTTTATCTTGATATAAACTTATACGAAAGAATTGAAGATGAACAACAGGAAAAAAAAAAAAAGGATCAAATAATGGCATGAAAAAAATCATACCAGTGCCAATTATACTGTTTCTAATAACTATACTGCTAGCTGAACTGATATGAATTCCATCTGTATTGGGGCTGGCTTCAGGAGCTGTTATCACCACATCCTTCACCATAAAATTGTCACTCCCTCTGATTAGCACATGCGTTTGAGGGCTATTTATTAGTCGGAGCCGGGTGAGACTGCTGGCTTTGCAGGATTGGAAAATCATAGCCTGCAGTTCGGCAGACGTATAGAAACAAGAACTTAATCATCTTATTGCTTCAAAGGTATTGAACGGCACACGGAAATGGAAAATTTACTTACTGTTGGTGCCAATGAAGTGCATCCTTCCTGGAGAAGTTGAAATAATAATAATAACAACAACAACAATAACAATGATGTAAGAAAATAGAATTTGAAAGGTTTTTGAGGAGATCAGATCGGACATTTGAAGAGTACTACCAGGCTTGGATGATCCCTGCATGATTGGTTCCACCAACCCCAGCCTCGTCCATCAATTTCGCCGGTACCTTTGACTTTGAGCCCAGAAACTTTGTAAAACGTTAGCCATTTGCCCTGGTCGAGTCCCTCCCATGTTCCAGGTGAAATTGGTGACACTATTCTTCCAAGTATCTGTTGAATATTCGAAAGAAACATATGACAAAATCACAAGAATCAGGTTGCTTTGTACCAGAAAATTCGGAAAAAGAAAAAAAAAAAATCATGGCTCGCATATCAGATCCACTGCAAAACTATACTACAAAATTTTTTACGTTTTTCTTTTCCCCATACCAGAAACTTGATCTCTTTAACCTTGCATGGACCGCTAAAAGTGACTGGATGAAGCAAAAACGTTTGGTTTTCTGGAACAAATATAGTCCATACAACATTTTCTGTTTCTCTGCTACATACGAAATTCCAGGCCTTCAAAAATGCCTGAAAGAAAAAAAGAATATGTTGGACTTTCACTTCACACAAAATCAGGTGGGGAGAAGTTTTGAATTACAATGAATTGAATTCACCTCAGAACTATCTGCAATGCCATCACCAGCAGCACCAAAATTTAAAACATCAACAACCTCTGATTTCATGGCGACGACATTGCAAACAATATTAGAACAAAATAACCGCAATAAAAGAATAACGAAGGCAAGAAAGGTCGCCTGCAAAGAAAGAATAATATCAGAGCATTTTATTGCAGTACTGAACAAATGGTCCATAAATAAATGAATATGAACTATAATACTTCCTTGCGGTTTTGCTTTCAAGAGAGCTGTTAAATTAAGTTATTATTAAATATTAAAAAATAAAACTCACCATGGCATTAAATGGCCCTGTAATGAAACGAAGTACAATGTAAAGTTCAGTTATTTTACATTACAGTAGAAGTAGTATTTAAAGGAACTTGACTCCAGGTTGATTTTCTGGGAAGTCTTAAGGACGAGACCTCGCACCTTTATTTGCTGCTAAACATGAGCGAAGAATTGCATTTATTTTTGCTCCTTAATTTGAGTAATAATTGGTGAAAGAAATGAAAATTGTCAGCATCATATCAAGGGGCAAATAGAATGTGTTCAGATGCAGTGCCGAGAGCCAGCCAAGTAACGTTCCAAGTCCAAGTCCAACTCTTTCTCTCTCCCTTTCTTTTTAAGGAAAAAACATTAAACTCTTTGCCTTCCCATTACCAGAATGCCAATGGACATTGGAGCAGTCACTATGCAATGATATTCTAGGCCAGGATCCATTGACGACACATATACATAAATATATATATATATATATATATTTTCTCTGAATCTTCCACTGAGTGGTCGACCAAAAATTTTCCACCAAATGCGTTAAGAACTATTAATTGATGTGGTTCTTCATTCAAAACAAGAAATTTGATGGGATGGTAATAAAGAAATAAGAGTTACAAAAGCGGTTTTACTTTGTTTTGTTAGCGTAAAAAAAGATTAAATTATTCACACGATATAGACCTATGTACTAGTAAAATAGAACAGGGTATGGCTAAACCTTCAATTTTGCATATGATATAAAAGTACAACACACAATACATGTTTAATGAACATAATAATGATGGAATAAACATAGTACACTTAATATGTATATTATATTTATTTTTAAGACTTTGATTGATTTAATACCAATTGCGCTAGATATGGCTCTTTCATAACTATATTAATTTGGGTTTTTAATCATACCAAAAGTAGAATGCATTTTTCTCATTACTTAGGATTTTTTATCTAATATAATTATATAAAATTATAATTTTTTATGCTTTAATACATACTGATATATTAAAATAATTATATTTCTAATATACAAATTAAATATTTCAAATTACATATTTCTCTTAATAAAAAATTTTTTACTAACCAATTTTAAATTAAATACATAAAATTATAATTTTTTATTTTTTAAAGCAAGTGATGAATGTAAGGATAAAAAAATAATTTTAGAATCTTTATTTTGCATAAAAAATTTTTTATTTTCTTGTTACTAATTATTTATTATAATGAAAGTAGATAGTAAACTTTTTGGATCATTGATCCATTTTACAATTCTTTCAAAACTTTTTTCTTTCTTAAATTTTTTTATTTTTTAAAAATAATTATTTATTATAAAAATAATTAATAGTAAATATTTTTAATAAAATATATATTTTTAACTTACCAATTTATTTTGTTATTTAAAAAATATATATTTTCCTTTGAAATTTTCATGAAAAAAGATATACGGTAATCATCTTGTCATAGAGTCTCACATTGTCATCAGAATCTGATGAAAAGAACTCCTAATTTGGGGTTTTTGATTTATTTGCTTGAGCTTTTTACTCTGATTTAATTCATTGTCCTTAATTATTTGCTTTCCTTAATCAACCATTAACGAAAATTTCCAGAGACAATAACAGCCTTTGTTTCTACACGTGACAACCCATAATTGGTGCCAAAGCTTTCCGACTCCCTTACTCGAGACTCAAAAGCTCATAGTCACACTAATCTTCCCCAGAGATCCAATCTAATCGAACTCCACATTTTCCCGGAAAATCCATTAAAGAAAAAAAAATCATTTCCCATGGCGAATGCATGGAAACGTGATAACAGCAAAACCCAAAAGCTCCTCTCACCCAAAACCCTCCTTTCCCTCCTCCTCCTCTGCCTCTTCCTCTACCTTTCCTTTTCTTTTCTTTCCCCTAAGAACCCCAACTTTATTCCCTCAATTCCCTCTTATAAGACCCAAAAAACTGCCCAAAATTTCCCAATCCCTCCTTTTAACTGCCATAACTCCCCGCAATCCCATCCCATTATCGCAAACAAAGTAGAAAATCTCAAATACCCTTTCATTTACTCCCTAGCCGACTTTGGTTCACTCCCTGAAAAGCCTCACAAGAACATTGTGAGGCTTCTTAAAGGTAAGCCTTTTCGTCGACCTGACATCTCGTCGACCATTCAGGATTTCCTGGAAGGGAAAAACATTGATGGGTTTGTCGTGGATGTCGGTGCCAATGTCGGGATGGCGAGTTTTGCGGCGGCTGTTATGGGTTTCAAGGTGTTGGCTTTTGAGCCGGTTTTGGAGAATTTGCAAAGGATTTGTGATGGTGTTTGGTTTAATAGGATTGAGGAATTGATTACTGTTTTTGAAGCAGCCGCATCTGACCGGAATGGCAATATAACCTTCCATAAGGTATGAGTCTTTTAAGTTATTTTTTTGGCTGTTTTTGATTTGTTATAATCTTATTAGTTTTAACATCTAGCTGTGAAATTTGTGAGCTTACAGTTTACTGTTAGTTTTATTTGTTAGATTTATGTTTGTCGACTAAAATGGTTTAAGCTTAAACAGAAGTATAGAGGTTTAACTTGTAAAGGCGTTAAATGGGAATTTGGTAGGGGTAGGACTGTTGAATTTTTATCCCTTTATTTTATACATGCATGCATTGCCGGTTGAGTGGCTTTTCCAAAGGTTGATCTTTTGGAAACATTTTCATTTGCTGCATTTTTGGAGTTTTTAAAAGCTCTGTGAAAGGAGGCAGCTCCTGGTTGTTCCTTGTGATATTTGGGATGGAGAACAGTTCCATTTGGTTCCTTAGTATTGCTGTCACCAGAATCCTTTATGCAACAGCCCTCCCCTAGTACCCTGTGTAGGCTAGGTGCCTCAGTTTCTTCCATGAATCCATTTGGACCAATAAAACTTGCCTTATTTTTTTATATTTCGAGTTTAATGTCAAAAGGAGCCGAGTAACTTTATTCGTTATCAGTAAGGCTGGTCCTTCATTAATTCAATTTAGAATGGATTTTTGGTAAGTTCAAACCTGGATTTTTCTTGGTACCAAGGGAGCCGCTATGTAGACTTTATTTGCTTTCTGCTTGAGTTTGAACCTCTGTGGTAATGTGATAATGGTTTTTGCAAGTGCAAGTCCACTTTACTAGAGATCTTGGTAAATTCCGTTTGGAAGTATGAGAACCGGTAAGTTTCGTGAATTACATGATAAGCTATGGGGGTTCGGGTTGAGAGAGAATTATAACTGTTATGATTTGCTGTATAGATCATCTGTTTTCTTATCATTTATGGCATTCAGATTTGGTATTTTATGTTTTTTTCCCTATGTAAGTCTTACTAGCTTATCTTATTATTTTTCCCATTTAAAGCCATAGTTTTTGTTTATCCATTCTTATATATTCCTTTCTACTGTTACTGTATGATTCCCTTTTGTGCTTCTCATACCAAATCCTTCTGCGTTTTCACCAGTTGGTTGGCCGGCTTGACAACAGCGCTGTTTCTGCTGTTGGTGCAAAGTTGGCATTCCAGTCCAATGAGGAAGTAGCAGTTCAAGTGAGGACCATCCTTCTAGATGAAGTAATCCCAGAGTCGGAGCCAGTGCTTCTGCTTAAAATAGATGTTCAGGGATGGGAGTTTCATGTATTGAAGGGAGCCAAAAAGTTATTGTCCAGGAAAAATGGTGAAGCCCCATATCTAATATACGAGGAAGATGAACGATTATTGCAAGCAAGTAACAGTACTGCCAAAGAGATACGGGACTTTCTAAGTAGTCTGGGTTATACTCGTTGTACCCAGCATGGTACCGATGCCCATTGCACCAAGGATTAATGCAAGCACCATGAATTTGCCTTCGATGCAAATCCTGTTGTTTTGCATGCCATATCTCTCAGCCCTCGGACTGTGGAATGCAGTTCATCCCAATACAAATTTCTTTTTTGTTTTTTGTTTTTTGATAGAGAAGTTGAACAGAAGCTGATGAAAGGTGGTTAACGGAAGCTTTTCTATTTCTTTCTTTCTCCCCCCTCCCCCCCCCCCCCTTTTTTTTTTTTTAATTTCCGATTTACGAATCGATTGTTTGATTAAATTCGTAGTGAGCAAATTGAAGCTTAGGATACAAAATTTGAGTTAGCGAAGGGTTTATTTTACTGTGCCCCATTCTTCCTCAAGGTTTTAGATACAAACCAAATTGGCTTACAGCGTCCCATAAAACGTGTTTCACATTGATCATAATATTAAAATTGCCCAGATATAAGGCCTGTGCAAAAACCTGAAGCTATAATATATACAACCTTGAGTCTGACATCTTTCATAGTTGAATGGCTGCAATTGCAGGACAGTAAAATTGTGAATCATACATGATAGATCTTGATCATGAAGACCAGGTGCAGTCTAGAGAAAAAAGTGCACTTCATGAAGCTTCATATAAATGACAGGCACGACTTTTAACCTGTATACCAAGAGTTTAAGACGTGACATTAAGTGTAAAAAACCATCACATAAGTAAAGTTCGTATCATGCGAATACAAATTCAAGACCACCTAACAGCAACTTCTTTATATCACTCAGGATGTAGCCGAATATACGAAATGCAGATTACACACCAAGTAGGACAAATCGCATGAGATAATCCGGATCAGGAATCAATGTTTCTTTTCCAAGATGCCAAGCATCAAAGTGGCCATCTCAAACCATGAGTTACAACTAATTAAACCGGAACTATAACTGAAAAATCAGTTAAATTACTTTTCATACTTCCTGCCACCAACCAGTATGCAAAGAAAAAAGTCTTTTTACCTTCATCTACCAATTAATTTAAGAAGTCAAACATTCAAGGAGGAAATAAATGTTAAACAAACGAGCAACAAATGTCTGAAGTTTATTCAAGTGAAACAATACAAACCACTGATGCAACAACAACTCTGCCTCCACGAGGAGGACTATCGGATTCACTTCTTGAAAAAACGTTGCTTATATCCTATTTCGCCATGGAATGAGCTCCTCAATTGTCCCAAAAGACCACTCACTTCATTTACTGTTTGAAATAAGCATGTAATTAATTTTCATGTATATTACTTCTCCTCAATGAAATGACAAAAACAATTTTGTTTGTTTGCTTGTTTGTAGAATAATTTGACCTCATTGCCCCCTTTTTTTCCACGCAGCAATGGACCTTATAAACTGATCTAAAACCGCTATGCCAAGGGCATTTGGGTAATTCAATTAAACTTAATCCCTTCACTACCATTTAGCCTTATCTACTAGAACTATTGAAAGACCCAGTTTTTTTCAGTGTTTCTCCTCTGAACTTCGAAGCTTCATTACACAAAGCGCCTCAAAAGAAGTGAAAGACAACAAATTGAAGACTCTTTTAGAATAAGAAAGAATGGCGAACTCTCTTTGTGTCACTTCTGTTTGTTCCTTCAACATTTCCAATAAACCAGGTATTCTAAAGTGAGATGTTTTATTGGATATTGGTTTTATCTTAGGTGACCAATTTTATGAGTTTTATTGTTTTTTGCATTGGTTTTAGGGATAATTGTTGATAATTCTTTTCCGAGGAAGGTTCTTCGGGTAAAAGAAGTGTTTAAGAGCTCCAAGAGTGTCAGAAATCATTCTTTAGAGGCTAAGGTAAGGGATTTAAAAGAAAAAAACTATCGCTTTTGATAAATGGTCTTAGCTTTGCATTTTGTCAGTAAATTTGGGGAACTTGAAGTGTTGGTAGTTGCACAATTCTTGCAATGGGCTCATACCCATTTGTAAATCTGCAAGGTGGGAACTGTGAAGGGATGATTTAGGTGCTAATGGCTTTGCAAGTCGGATTTTTGGATTGGATTTAGTAAGTATTTTGTGGGGGGAACACATGGTAAAAGGTAGGGAATTGTGGTCAAGACTGAAGACATGAATTAGAATGCTTTTTTTTTTTTTTCCTTTATTGTTATCTATGACAGAATGATTTCTGGAAATGGCTAAGTTGCTTATTTTAGAGAAACAATGATAAAATAGGGAACTGGGGAAAAACAACGCAACATTCAACTTTATGTTTATTAGACCAGACCTAGATTGTGAATATGTCGGTATTCAGCTATGAGAGTACATGGGTTATGAACAAGGAGCTGATGGTATAGCGAGAATATGCAGGTTATGAATTCATACATTGTTGCGGCTAATGGCATGGAATATAGGTTTAAGTAGGGCACAGATCTTTGTATGGAACTGAAAAATGAGAAAGGTGGAACAAGTTTAAGGGTGAAAATTTGAGTTTTGCTGAAATCTCTATTCTTAATTTCTTCTTATCCTCTTGCAATTTTTGACTTGTAAGTTTACGTTGCTTTTCATTCAACAGGCTGCAGAAAAAAATCAAAGTACTAAACCAAATAGCATCATCTGTGCTGATTGTGATGGAAATGGTAAGCAAACTTATGGCTAATTACTTTATTTTTGGTCTGGTCTTTATGTCCGAGACTAAGTTTCTTGTTACATTCAACTAGATAGTTTTTTGAGTATCGATGCTTTTAAGCAGCATTAGGATTGAAATGCCTTTTTGTAGTGTTGATTATCAATGTTTAGTAACGGAATTCAGTACTATATAATCCCAGCTGAAGAATGATGTCTGATTACTGTATGTGAAGAGTAAGCTAATACAAGCATCCAGCCCTTTTTGTCTATATATGTAGCCAATGATGCCCGCAATCATTTAATGTTATATAAGGATCTTAGACTGGTTAAACATAGAAATACTTAGGTGCTTTGCGGTTCATAATGGTTCGTTACATGGGGCAGCAGGTCTGTATTGTTTCCTTTTGATGGAAGGGAATGAAAATTAAAATGAAAATTAGTGAACAAAAATTTTCCTTCTTCTCAATTGCGGAAGAAGGGTTCTTAGCAAAATAGTGACCTTTCAACTCACTCTCTTGGCTCAAACCAATATTCAAGTCAATGGTTAGGTGCTTAAAAGTTTTTCTTTGTCTTTTGTTCTGATTCTTGAGCTTTTTTATGAAGCATCACTTAAAGAGTTCTTATTCTAATACGACCAACATACAATTGTAACTAGTTTCTATATCCGACTACTAGGTGCCAAACACTGTTCTCAATGCAAAGGTACTGGGGTTAATGCCGTCGATCACTTCAATGGACGATTTAAAGCTGGTGGGCTGTGTTGGCTTTGCAGGTGCTTTTTTCCTTTCCTCCTCCTCCTTGGCCCCGTACATGCCCCGGTTGTGATACCTTGCATTAATATCATCTCTGTCATCATCAATTACTAATCACATTCAAAGTTAATTATTTATTATTCCTTCTTTATTCTGTTGTCTACATTGGGGGATAAATCAAGAATTTCTGTCATAAAAGAAAATAAAATTTTATCTATGAGCAGGCCAACCGGCCCCAGTTTATAGGATTCTTATCCGAGATTTATGTTTAGGGCAGACTGGATTCTTTAAATGTCCAAGGCATGAGTTGATTGCAGCTCTTCTTTTTTCACCTAGGAATCCTTAGTTTGATGAAGTAGGAAGACTAGCTTCAAGAATATAGGCATTGGTCATGCACTCATGCTCTAATCTTCCTTCAACCATGTATTTTACTAACAGAGCATCACAATTCGTGGAAGTGGTTTTTTTCAGTGCATCAATACCATTCTATTCCACAACTTCCTTAGATGAAACATGTAGAGAACTATTAGCGATCGGCGCTCGATATGATTAATATATGTTTTGTGTGCAGGGGGAAAAGGGAGATTTTATGTGGGAATTGTAATGGAGCTGGCTTTATTGGTGGATTTATGAGCACATTTGATGATTGATGTTAAAAGCTACATTCTTGGTGTGCTGCAAAGGATATATACCACTTCAATCTTTTGTAATTTCGGTTTGTTTCTTAGATAAAACAATACCTTTGCTTCAGTCATGAGGTCTTTTTTTTTTTTTTTTTAAATATTTTGGCATGTGAAGTTTATTGTTTTCTTAAGCAAAGAGGAAAATAAACCTTTGTTTTTTTGGTTACTAGCCAATCTCATAACAATTTCTTACGTTTTAAGTCACTAAATCATTCAAGGCAAAAAAAAAAAAAAAATCAAATTTAGATTTAGTTCATGTTAATTCAGATAATTACTTTATGAGGTAAAATTCAATAAATTTAAAATTTAAATTATAATATTTACACTTTGTAACTTTTTTTTATTTTAAAACTTATGCTATTTTTATGGGTGGTTCATTGATTGATTGATTGAAAACCGTCAGTAACAATTGGGTCGACAGGCTGTTTAACAAATGCTGTCCCTATTTACTCGTACCTTTTTTTTGGTTGTTAAAATCCACCATAGTATTAAAGTTCATCATCTAATTTGTCGACCATAAATTTGACAATTTTTTCGGGGACAGTGGTAACTTGGACAACAAAATCATTCAAACTTGACCAAGCTTGGGTGGGCAGACTGCTTTGCTTTTACATATGGTAATAGTAGTAGTTTCATCTTTCTTGTGTCACGTCCTACACTGAAATATTGCAAGTCAAAATCTTCAAATCAGAAAGTATACAAAACATAACACCGAAAAGCTTTCAATTTTAAAGGCTGTCATGTATTTTTCTGGAACATGGATGGTAGATGCGTGGGTAGTCCAATGGGTCAACTGTCATGCTGGTATCATCCACAGGTTATTCTGAGTGTGATGTGAGGCCTAAAACTCAGCTTTAACTCGGCGCTCATAAAAACAGGGACCAACGTTTTTCACACTGATAAGCAGCTATTAGCCACATAAATTTCTGTAAATAGGCAGTCATAAAATGGTGCACGCAATCCGCGGATGGGAAAAGGCAAATGCAGAAGAAAAAAACATCGCGCCAGATAGGGGTCGAACCTATGACTTTCTGCTTAGGAAACAGACGCTCTATCCACTGAGCTACAGGCGCTACGGATAATCGTTTGTACTAACGTTCTTACTTGACCTGCTATTTTGAACGAAATACAATACCCCAAAAACCTTTACAAGCAGTTTAATACTATTAAAAAATGTGACAGTCTCTAACTAATATGCAGAAATGTGAGCAAATCCTGAGAAATATATTTACAAGTACGGTCCAATACTATTGATTATTGACTTGGAATCCTATATGAAACACAACAGATGAAGATTTGATAACATATTGAACCAGAACAACAAAAGCAGTTAATATGCAGGCACGCTACGACAATATAAGTCGAAGGATGTCTCCGGAATATTTGAACGATTTCTCAGTTTCTTCCAAGCAATGGTTCTTCTCATCTCTAGTCCAGCTCTTAAATACAGACAACGAATATAGGTGTTAATCATAAAATTTACTATTAAACTTATAGACTGGGGACATAGAGGAGAAAGAAACGGGATGGAGTTTAAAAGAGAGTTCTGCAATAATACAAAGAAAATTACCTCAGCAACTTTATTCAGCTTATCCTTCACATTTTGTAGCAGTTGGGAAGGTCACCATCCCATTTATAAAATTCCAACTCCTTGTTGTCAAGTATCATCTCAGCTACCTGATATAAAGAGGAGGGTTAAAGGAGCTTAAGTGTACTAGCTCATTATTCAAGATAATATTTGTTAACCCAAGGATATTGCTGGAGAGTAAGAGGGCAAATAGAAGAAGGGGGAGGACCATATAAATTGAGGGAAGTGTCTGGATTTGACATGTTACAAGATAAGCAGGCCGATGGGACATATGCTAGATAGAAAGTGGTCAGATATATGAGATAGGGAGAATAAAAATGACAGAGATGGATAGAAACACCACGTGCTTACGTCTACACGGTGTGGATCAGGACTGAGTAATTTACTTTTCAAAACACATTTGAAGCTAATAGTTTTTTTTTATCTTCTTCCCAATCATCCGACCACCAGCTGAGTGGGCAAAATAAATGTTGTAGAAATGGCATATGAATGCTTGAGGATCTTTCTCAGATAAATCTTTAAGATACTCAGCATATGTAACACCGGGAGAAGATGGTTCGGGAATGGCATAGCCTTGCTCTTTGAACCACTGTAAGTCCTTTGCCAATTTTTCAGACCTTTCCAATCCAGTGTCTCTGAATTCAGCATCTGCAGCAGACCAGACCAGGCATATCCACTTTATTTTGCTAGCAGTATCGTAAAACAATAAAATACCACACTCAAGAAACATATACAAGCAGACATACATGACATGAGCAAGCGAGGAACAGGATGAAGCATTATAAACCATCTGAAAATTGGGATATTAACACAAAGTTAGCACGACTGATGCTTTTGAAGGCATTCATTTCTCAAGGATTAAACAGCTACAATTCAATGATCTAGGTTAGTCGTAAAGTGCTTCAGTCTTTCTGTGAAAGGCTATCAAATCTACCTTCATCAAACCATCAGACCAAACAACAGAAGGGTGAAAAACGAAAAAGAAAGAATTCTTTGTAAAGGATCGGTACATAACTCAAAAACACTACCTTCAACCAGGCACTGCATACAATCTGCATTCTTTAATTTGTCATTCCCCATACGGAAGAGAAGATCACTGATTTAGTAAAGAAAAAGACACATTCAATCTGCATTCTTATAGATTCTCCGTCAAATTGAGCGCAATTACTCCAAGTTCACTTGCTTGTGTCATATAACAACATCTAACTACCATCACGTAAAAAACTTCAAGCTTCAATTTCGTTTTATTTTCCCTATCTAGACCCCTCTTTTCCCACATGATCCTACTCTAAAATCAATCACAATACTATAAAATTATAGCCTTGGTAACATTTCCACAACATTAAATCCTTCTTGATGTTAAAAAAACTTGTTGTTGAGCCCATCTTAAATCACATTAGCAAGCGTTCACCTAAACAAAACTATAATTAGTACCATAATTTCAACATTTACAACTATGATGTGACAAAATTCAAAAACAAAATTCTCCAAATCACCAACACAAATCATTCAAAGAAAACAAAAAAAAAAAAAAATACTAACAAAACAAAATTAAACCAATAAAAATAGCTAAACAGAAAAAGGGTACCCCAGAAAGAAAAGAAGCTTACAGCTAGGAAAAGCAGCCTTATCAATAATCCCTTCGAGCGTATCGTAAACCAGCTTGCTATCCACGAGGAACTTTAAGTACCCATCAACGCTCGGCTCCCATTTCGCCACGGACCGTTCTTCGATCTCTTTCACTTCTTTTTCTCCTTCCTTTGCCTGCTCTCTAGTATGCAATTTCATAGCCACGAACCTCATCTCCTCCACGAACCCTTTAGCCTCCCTAGGGTACCTCTTCCTGGGCTTCTCTGCCGTCGTGGCCGATACGACAACGTTCCTAGTAACCATCCTGCGAAGTTTAACAGATTGAGTTCTGGAATATGGGAAATTCTTGAGGAAAAAATTGGAAGAGTAATTGGGAGTTGGTGGGGTTGTTAGGTTGGGCCTTTTAAGAAGGAAGTGGGATCGGGAAATTGTGGTCAGAGACGCCATTGAAACTTGCCAAGTTTTATATGAGATTCTTTTGGTTGTTCCGAAGGAGAAATCGAGAGAGTTTTCAACACAAAAAAATAACAATAATAAAAGGCTTGAATTAGCGGTTCAAGACTTCAAGTACTCGTGAAGCTAAACCAATATAAACAGATCGTTTATAAAATACGAGTAAAGAATTTTAAAGAGTTAACAAAAAAAAAAAAAACGCAGGGGTTCCTTAAGAAGTGGTGAGTGTAATGGGCAAGGCTAGGGGTTGCTTCTTGGTTGTTCTTATTATCCCGAAGAAATCTGCCATTGCCGTGTTTTTGGACCTTACTTTTATTGCCTTAACCAAAAAACGTAAAATATATATATATATTTGTAATAATTAATTATAAGGTTTTGTATTTTTTTATCAATTTCTGACTTTTTATAATATTAGTAATAATTGGATTTTATTCTTTTATGTTCGAATTTCAACACTAATTTAGCTTTGTTAATAAAATTACAGGTGAACAAAAAGTTACAATCATTATTAAGTGTTAGATAGGGGATATTTAATTGATGTACTATAATTTTTCCACTAACTCAATTAGTTAATTGACAGAAAATATATTATAAAAATACATGTATTAATAAAGTTATAATAATAATTTAATTTTTTTATTAAAATGTTATGAATTAAATTACACCAATAAAGTTATAAAATTATTAAAAAAATAAAGAAAGTTATTTGACAAATTAAAAATAATAAATATTTTAAATCCAGCCGCCTACTTTTTTCTCTATTTATAATAAAGTTATTTAATCGTTTGTTCTCTCTTTTACGTTTAAAAGTAATTATTATTTTTTTATTTATCTAAATAATTAAATTTTTATTAATCTATTTTACTCACCCAAGTGGATTATGCATTGAACTAATTATGTTAAAACATAACAGAAAATGGAAAAAAAAAAGTTTATAATATCCATAAAGGGAAAAAATTGGGCCGCAACAACCGTAACTTTTACGGTTCTACCTTGGATCCCAAAACCCAACCCAGTACACCTACAAAAATCCAAAATGTTAGGCAAAATACACAAAAAAAAAAAAAATCTTCAATTATTTTATTTTCTTAAGTTTGTATAATTTGATATATATGCAAATAAGTTCTCATTTTAAATGAAATATTTATATCAAAGATTTATTTAGATATTAATTAAAGATTAATGCTTTCTTTAATAAAAATTTGAAGATTAAAAATTTATTTTGATGTAACAAAAGTATAGAATTTTATTTAGATAAAGTAGTAAAATTGAAGGTTTTTTCCTTTTATTATTTTAACCAAAAAGTTGTTAGCTTAGTTCTAATTACAAACTATAATATTTCTCTTTCAAACCTAGAGTTATCTATAAGTCGGATTACCCATCCAATTCGATAAGCCTACCTTGCTTACGGGAAGTCTTTAACATAGTTTTTCATAATTTGGTTGACCCAATTTGACTGAAATTATTGTTTTATAATAAAAAATATTTTTATTTAAATTTAATTTTAAAAATCTAAATCTAAATATAATTTTTAATTTTTATAAATTTATAAATAGTAATTAAACATCTTGAGCCTAGAAAAAATCTTAAAAATTTTGAATTGCTACCTCACTCATAAACACCTCTATTTAGAGCAAAGTTTATATATTTCAATTAAAGAGTTAGATATTAAAATTGGATTTTGCATTTTGGTGTTTTATATCTAGAGAATAAATGTCTACCGTAAAATGACCATACCTCTGGAAAAATGTCTGGTTATATAAGATACTTGGCTCTCACGCAAGAGACCAGGGTTGAAGTCCTGGCAACGTAATGATACTTTTTACATAAACCTTTTGGGTCATGATTTGTGAAAAGTGGAGTTACAATCACAATTCTGATTACAGTATACCAACCTAACTTAAAAAGTTGAAATAAGTAAAACAACAGGCAGGGCAACGGCCAAGGGGCAGACTAGTTCAATTCCCCTGTTACCAAAATGCAACTATTTGGCTGCTTGTTCAAGAACAGGAATCTTTTTCCATGTCTCGTCCAATCCGCTTATTTGAAGTGGAGGCAATGAAAAAACACTAACAGTTGAGCTGCCACTCCGGATTTCCTTCAATACCCGCAATGCTGATACAGTGCTTTTCATATGTAGGCTCTCGCTGTAATCTATCCCCGCAACCCCTTTGGGCATTCTGAGCGGAACTTCAGTCTCAGAGATAGAAGAAGATGACGTCGAAGGATCACATCGGTCATCCCCATTTCTTGCTGCTGCTGCTTCAGTTGAATCTGAAGCTGAAGCTGGTTTTTCATTCTTGGGGAAGAGATGGTCCAGCATCGCCTCGCACTCTTTCACCAGCTTGTAAAGCAAGTCTGTTGTGTAGAAAGGCTGTTGCAATACCCTTTGAATGAACGGCAAGCGGATCAAAGCGCCAGTTCTTTTGTCATACTTCTTCAGTATTTTCGCCAATCCTGTTTAGATAGACCAAATTGTGTCAATGATTTATCCACTAAATAATCATATTGTAATCAGTGAACCCCTCTATGTGTGTTGAACTCTTATGACATAAAAAAATAATATGAATACGATAATAATATAAGGATTTTCGAATCATTCGGCTAAAATAGTATTATCAACTATGTAAAGCATTAAAATAAAGCAAACGAACAGATGTATTGATGACAAAAGCTAAAGTACCTGTATAGTTAAGGGCGCTATAATTCTCTAATAAAACCATCTCCCCATGGAAGTCCACTATCTCCTTCCTAATGTTTATCATCTCTTCATTAGAATCCCTTGCCTTTGCCACACTGTCTTGTAATTCCTGCAACCCCAACGCGAAATAACTCATTAATTGGGCATAAAATTTACCCCAAAAAAAATGAATAGCATTACGTCTTGGTCTTAGAATCTGTACCTAGAAATCTACCAAATCAAAACTTCACTATATCTGATAAATTTTACCTTATTTTTTTTAATAATAATTCCTACAATCTTCTATTCCAGCAATCCAAATTAATTTTACATCCTGTTTGGTTACGGAGAAAACTGGAGAAATAAACGAAAAAAAAATTTCTCCACAATCAAACAGATCGAAATCAAACCAGACTTGGAATTACCTTCAATCTAATGATATATTCTTCCTCTTTCTCAACAAAAAACGTGTTGAATTTCTCGAGCTCATCTTCCAAAAGCTTAATGAAATCGGACTCCTCCCTAGACATACCGTAGCCATCACCGGATTTTTCGTCGAATCTGAGCCGTTTATTCGGCCTCTCACCGGACTTAGGCTCAATAAGCTTCAATTTCTTCTTAAGCTCCTTATAAGAAAGGAACTTGTCCCGCCATTCAGGCAACGTCTCCCCGATTTGGTTACTGAGGCTCTTCCCAAATTTCATGGCAAAAACGTTTTTTTTTAATCTTAAAGTGATGATTGGCTGGTGAGAAACTGAGAGAGAAAGTGAGGGAAAACGAGAGAAGCGGGTGGGAGTAGGGGTGGGAAGAAGGAGGTGGGGTGGGGAATATAACGGAGAGGGGAGAATATTCGGAGGGTAGGACTGAGAATATCCGTCGGGTTTTTATATAGAACAAAGTATATCTTTGGTTTTATTCCTTCCGAAAGGAGGGAGATGTAATTTTATCATTTGTTAGTTTATTTTGTTTTTATCTTTTCGGCTATTTTTTTCGGGAATTAAAATTGGACACGCGGCTCGAAATATGGCTTACAGTTGGATTGAGTCAGCTGGTCGTGAGTTGTGACCGATCGGCAAAGATTAGATATTTTGTTTGATGTGCCTTGGTCAATGATCGATGTTTAACCATTTAAATTCAATTGCTACTATTATTTTAGAGGTGTCCAAGTCACCAGGCTCGAAAAGTCGTAACATTTATCTTTGGCTATCTATTCGATTGGATCTAAATATTTTATTATTATATTTTAAAAATAAGTGAATACTAATTCCTAATGATTAATAACTTTCCGACGTATTATATCCTATCTTATTAATATGATGAGACATGTTGAAAACAGAACAAATGTTAGGCATCCATTAATAGGATAAAAATTAAAAAAATTATAATTATTATAATATTTTTTTAATTTTATACATTCTCTTTAAGTTAATAAAAAAATAGCATATTCCATTTTTGAGCCTTTGTGCTGACGCTCAAAGATTACTTTTCCACTCTTGGAAACTCCTAATGCTCTTTGTTTTGTTCACAATTTGTTTGTTCGCTTTTATTTTCTATAACGTGGGAAAAGGATATTTTTAGACTTTGTTTGAAAACAGACGCATTATTATAATATATTGAATTAATTTATAATAATTAATTATTATATTAAATTAAATATATTATAAATTTTTATTTGTATCAGTTAAATCATTAAAATTTTAAGTTATTCGAAGTATGAGTAAGATGAAGGTCAACCACTTTATGTTTGAAAGTTAAAGAATATCAAAATAAATATTCTCCAAGACACTTAAGAGTATTTAAATAAGGCAATAGACCAAGGTTTATGCGTGATGAGATTATATTATTAATTATAAGATATAAAGTATATTTCGTATAGTTAAGACTTAAAAGAAGCAAATTTTAATTGTACCCCTATTAAGGGTTTCGAACATGGTAACAAGGCCCAAAATTAAATTATCGAAAAGGATTATTTTTATTATTTTAACTTTTAAATTGTAATTTATTTCAGTCAAATGAATTTATCATCAATGATTCTCATAATAAATGATATGATTAACTATTTGTGCCTCACATGTGACTGATTAAAATTTAAATATTATAATTTTTAATAATAAAAAAAATATTTTAATCAAAGATGTCTTGATGCACTTTTTAATGTTATTATAAATATTAATATATTTATCAAATGGATTGAAAATGATGAGTAAGTTATCAATTACTGAATTTAATATAACATTATTAATTTAAACAACATATTAACTTAATTTAAAAATATCATAAAAGTACTTGTTAAAAAAATTTTCTTTAATAAATAGGTGATAATAATGGATAAAATAGCTATTAATTACTCATTGAACCATGTTTAGTTTTGCATAATTATATATATTTTCTTTGAGCTTCAATGACATGTAATGATGATCACAACAAATATGAATAAAAATTATTGAAATCCTTGTTTGATTAAACAAATAATTAAGATTAGTTTGATTGTTTTACTTGATTAATTATCAAACTTCCTTTTTCAAAACACATTTAAAAAAAAAAAAATCATACCCGATTTGGATTGGGCCCATATTTAAAACCTTGGACTTAACTGTTTCAATTGAACTGGACCGGATCAGCCGATAAATGGAACCCTAGAACCCCAATACCTTCGAGAGAAATACTGAAAAAGCAGCGCATTTGCTGAGCAGGAAAAAGAACTGCAGAAAGCACAGGTTTTTTCTTTTTTTTTTCTTGGCCAAATTAGAGCGATCCCTCAGCGTTCCCAATCGCTATGTAAATTTCTTCATTAGAAACTTATCATCATTTTCCATTTTTCTTTTCGAAAATTTTCGTATGACTATTTATAAGGATCGAATTTCATTTCACGTAAACGCTCTTCGCTTAGTTATGCTCCCCTTGACCGTTTTAATCTGTATATCCTCCTAGGGTTTTTCATTTTTTGTTTTATTTAGAAACTAAGTAATATATAATTTTTTTTCTTTTTAGGTTCCTATTGCTAATTTATGCTTCATTGATTTATTTCTTACCTGTGGAATATGATTCTGAGAGTTTGATGATATCTTAACTTTGGTTAAATGTGTTGGTATGTTTTCTATAGTTATAACCTATAACCTAAGTTATTATGTTATGGTTAAGTATGATTCAGGGAATTTGACGATATTTCAATTTGGATTATGCAGTAGTAAGTATGAAGGTGCGAGCATCAGTGAAAAAGATGTGTGAGTTCTGCAGAACCGTTAAGCGCCGTGGACGGGTATATGTACTGTGCACTGCCAACCCTAAGCATAAGCAACGACAAGGCATCTCTACGTTTGCTTCTGAAGGCACACTGGCTCCTATGTATGGCTCTCTCGTCTCTCCTCACAGTTGCTTTATTTTTTCTGTGTGTTTGTCCCCTTTAGTTCACTTACAGTATGAATTTATTCGCGGCATAGATTTCTGACCCGTTAATGGCAAGTATACCGCATGTAGTTTGAAAGATTTAAACAAAGATTTATTTGTTATCTGAAAATGGATGCTGGTGCTTTTGAATTGTTGTCATTTCGTTAAACAAAGATGTTATTTGTTATCTGAAAATGGATGCTGGTGCTTTTGAATTGTTTTCATTTTGTTAATTATTAGGGTTGTTTTGATAAAATTACACAAGGAACAAATGCACATAATTAACTTGGTTTTTGAAAATCTAGGCTGATATATTATTTCAGTTTATTTTTATTATTTTTTTTTTTCAAATATGATTCCATAATCGTTAATTAGGAATGCGTACATGCTTTTGCGAGGGAATGTTTTTAGCATACAAAAATTTTTTGAAGCTTCTGCGATCTGAGTGGCATGCATTTCCTTGGCCATCCTGTTTAAAACGTTGAATTGGTGCTGTGCTAGTAAATGCTATTTCGTTGAGCTGATGGCTTTTTCTCTTTAATGTTTATTGGTATAAATAGATTATTTCAGCAGTTGTTTCAGCAAAACAACCCTACCATCAAACTGAACTTTGTTACATGGTGAAAATAACAATTATAATTATGTTAAAAAGCAAAATGTTAGTTTAGTTTTTTATTTATTTGAGTTCTGATCCTGTGCGCTTAGAGGAAGGTGTTCAAATATTTCTATGAAAGTATTCAATGTAACGAAATTATGAAAGTAGAACTTCATGAATATAGGGCTTGTTTTGATTAACTTCTCCATTACCAAAACTTGAGATTTGAATACTTTGTTATTTGTATTGAGGCAAATTTCCTGAATCACCACTTTTCTAAGCTCTTAGGTAATCAGTTTTCAGTGAAGTGATCTTTTCATTGATAAGGTTTTCTAATTATATCATTGTTGCTGCTACTTAATGGAAATATCTGATAGATCAAATGCAGTGAATCCTTTCAACTTTAAAACTTTTATGTGTTTATAGATTATAGATTTGCCAACTAAAAGGTGTGAGCTTGCTCGATTTATGGACTATCTAACACCGGCAGTATTCATTCTCTTCGAAGAAATAACATAATTGAAACAAACATTTAGTGTCCTGAAAATGGCAGGTGTGGGGAAAAAACAAGAAGAAAACAGAGAAAAATTTCTTAATTTCTATACATTTAAGAAGGTTCCAAGTGATGTCTTCAACCACATCAAATCTTTAATTGCGCCAGAGGATGTCGGTACTTGATGAATTGGTAACATGATAATATGGCTAATAAGGACCCGATTGTCTTGCTGATAATTTGCCTGTTGATCAGACTCTTTTGAAGGCACAAAACTTTTGCAGCAATCTTTGCTGCATACGGATTTAGCTCCCTTAAGGAATGCCCCCAAAGCACTCTATTTGCTAGCTTGCCATCTTAAGTAACAGTTGCATCCAAGCTTTTTGTAAGCTTTAAGATTAACCTTAAATTTTAGACAGATATCGTCTTTATTTTGACTCCATAGCCTGCTGTCATATCATAAGATTAGAAGTTGTCGAAGTCTTTGACTTGAGTTCTATAATTTCTTCTTTTCTTTAATCCTTTTTAAAGATTTAGGAACTTTTAAGACTTCTATTCCTTGTTTCTATTCCTTTGACCACCACCAATTTGCTGTATTATTGATGTACAATGGTCTTGATTAGCCAATACATGCTAGTAGCTTTCTCTCATGTTGGGGTTTTGATCTGATTTTGTTGTGTTTTACTAGCTAAATGGCTTACTACAGTTGGCCATTTGCTACTAAAATGCCTATTCTAGCCTATGCACGTTTGTCAATTGTGAATCTTTATTGGAAGTTTGGACATTTTCAAATAAGCAATGCTTTGCTGATTTAGAAATGTGCTTGTTGAATCTTTTTCAGGATGACAGAGACGAACGTCAAGCATCTAATTGTGCCCAGTTACAGCATGCGGCCAGGACTAGCATCCATTCTTCCGATAAAGCAAGAGCCATCTTCTTTAGTGATTGGGTGGAGGGCTAACCTGGCATCTCTCATATTCAAACGTGGAAATTAGGGGAATCAACAGAACAGAGATATTAGAGCTGTGGACTTGCTGCTCCAACTGATTTCCTGGATCTAGGATTCTATGAATTTGTTTTCAATTGCAATCATATCGGTGAATAGTGATGATAATTTTGGAACTGTGTTTGGTATTTTGTGTCATCATGATGCAGTCCTAAAACAGCTGTTGGAACACAGATATAGCTGAGATGGCAGTGCCTTCCACTATTCTGATGCGCTTGCTTGCATTTATGCGCACACCTTGGTATTGCATGCCAATAAGAACCAAGAGCTATGTTTATAGTGCTCGCTTTGACATGCACACCGCCTTCACTTTCTTACGCTATACTTCCTGACTGCCATGGTCCAATGCTTGGGGCGTGGATGGGGTTTGCCTCTTGATAATAACTTCACCAAAAACCAATTATGCCACTATTATGGCTGCTGTACGTGGTTAAATCAAACGCAAGGATTAAGAAAACGGATTGAGTATGAAATTGGTGAGATTATTGGTCGTTTAACTCGTTGGATTGATTGATTTAATTAAAATTATTAAATATTATATGTTTCATTTCAATATGATAAAACATTAAACATAATTAATATGCAATATAAGTATGTATTGGATTTAATGAATAGATTTTAAAAGTGTAAATTAAAAGTTGGAGAATCAAATTTTCTTATTTATTAAAAAAAAAAACAGAATAAGAAATTATAAAAATGATATTTTTTAGTTCATCAAAATTCTAATTTCGTCAAACATCAAATCGGCTTATAATTCTCATAATTGACTGGTCTGATATAATGAAAGGTTAATATGCAAATTGGTAAATAAATAATTTTAAAACAATTCATAAAGACAACTGTGGATGCATGCACGCATGCATGAGTTTTTTTTTTATATAAATAAATAAATAAATATTATTAAAAATGTTTAGATGAATTGATTCTATTATCTGTATCCACAAAAAATCAATGATTAATATCGAAAGCTTGAAGCCTACTACCCTCACAATCACATGGAATCCGTTTTTACTACTACTAGTAGCAATCAATTTTTATTTTTACGTTATGAATTTTATTGATAAATATTTTTAATGTATTTTATTAAAATTAATTAAAATATTAAAATATTATTTTATATTAAATACATTAGTTAATATGAGAACTTTAATTTAATCGTATATTAGTATAAAATCATTTTTTTTTGTTTTTATTTTTTCAACAGATAATATTTATTTGTTATATATATATATATATATATATATATCCTCTTTCGTTATACAACGCAGCTTTTACGGAAGAAAGGGAGAATCCTATCATTTCGTGAATTAATTAATGAAGTAATCGAAAACCAAAACAAAGAAAGATAACTTAAAAAAAAAAGCTATAATTGACTTTACTTTCTACGCATCTTTTCCTTCATTCATTTGGCCAAAAACCCAAGGCGCGTGCTTTTGGAACCCCTTTCAAAGCCTTCTCTCTGATTAGTTCAACAACAGTTCCCCAAACCCACAACCATTCTCAGGCTCACAGCTTTCACTATTCTCTTTTTTTTCTTTTTCTAGAACTGCCCAATCAAACTCAAGCTGCATCAACAACCGCCAGTCCCCAACTCCCGAAATATCTTCCCAAATACCCAAAAAAATGACAATTTCAATTACCCAGTAATTCATTTCCGTGTTCCCCGGTTTCTATTTCAATTGGGTTTTGACATCTTTGATTCGTATTATTGTTGTCGGCGACGGGCACTGATGATGATCGGGTGTTGTTAGATAGTTTCGCCGGAAAAAGAAAAAAAAAAAAGCATGCTGACTGATAATAGTTTGATCAGAACATTGATCGGTGACCTTCTCACTTGCATGGGGTAAGTATTTGATTTCCTTTACTTTTTCATAATGATTTCATTGTTTATTTCTTTTTGGATTCTTTTCTGGGTATTCATTTTTATCTATTACATGTTTCTTTTGCATTTTCACCGCAAATACTAAAAGCGCGTTTTACGCTAGGAATAGAGTTGACTTGTTTTGAACGTTGGGTTTTTCATATTATTGGATTTCTTTTTCGCCATTATTATTGGATTAAGAATATGCAGATTTTTTTTTAATGTATTAAGGGAAATGTTAATTAATATCCAGTGACAGTGGTCAAGCGAGGTTATATTTATTAAAAAAGTTTGTAATTAATGTCTTTATGTTTTTGAATTTAATAAAAGCAATGTAAAAAGTTTGGTTTAAATGGTTATTAGGTAATCCTAGCTGTATCTATAGGTACCCATTAATCTTCCTAATAGAAATGAGAGTAAAATCTTCTGCTATTAGGGATTACGTACAATGACATAACTGTTTATGTGCAACATGTTGCTACTTTAAACTGTTTGATTGGATAGAACAAAATCCTGAGTTAAAAGATATGTGATGTTATTCTTATATTTGGAGTAGAAAAAAGGGGTTTTTTGGGGTCAAACTTAATATGCTTTTATGCTTTTCAAGGTTTTACTATTTTGTAAGGATGGAACTTTAGTACCATAAGAAGATGGTGATATAGTAAAGAGATTTTTTGAGGGAAAGTTAGAAAATAGATAAAACCTTAGAGGTTGACTAACCTGTTACCGAAGCGACTGCTGGTTCTCCTCTTCACAAAGAAACTGACTTTAGTTTGTCAGTCTAGTTCCTCTAGGAATCCTTGAAAGGGCCTAATCTCTTTTGACCAAAGGAAAAGGTGGTTGCTACGTTACATTGTCTTGTCAAACTGGATTGCATGTATGGCTGGATTTAGCTGCTTTCGTATGCCAAGGCATTTAATTCTATAAATGGGAAAGAAGGTTTCTAGTCCGCCTAGATTAGAAAGGGAAAGATATTTCCCAAGTGGAACCTGCACTCACCTTGAACAGTCACAAAATTGCGAAAGAATCTGTTGTTAACTTCATGCCTCCTTCACTCTCCTTATAAAAGATTGTCTAGGAAATGATCATGTCGAATATAACCCTCGGTTTCACTTATCTTTTGACCTCTTCTAGTTCCTTCGTGACTTATTTTCAAAAAAATAAGCACATAGTTACAGGGTACGATATGTCACGCTCCTTATTTTTGTATTTTTGGACTTAAATATGCTGTAAAGAAAATCATTATGAAATGCACTTTATTTATGGGCTGGAAGTTAACATTTTTAGAAGATGGGAAACCAACTGTAATACTATTTCTTTATGAAAAGTTTTCGGCTCCCAAATCGGTAATACATTTTATTCCCTTTTTATAGCTGATCTTCAACTTTCTTCATTTCATTGATGGGAATCAGACATGCGAAGATGTCTAACAGAAGAAGAGTTTTTTTCATTTATTATATTTTCGACTATGATATCATTCTTCTTGGAGATTATAGCTGGCAAATTGCTTCAGGACGTAGCTTATGAAATGTTTCCTTGAATATAGAGCGGTCCTACTGTTATATTATTGATGCAGTCTGGGCTATGTAGCTTGGGAGTTTCAGTGATAGACTTCTATTCCTGGAAGATGAAAAAGAAAAGGGAGCATGTAACTTTCTGCAAAAGTTTTTGTTGAAAATGTTGAAACCTTTTGCTTTGGGTCTTAGTTCTGCAGTTGCTTCTTGCTAGATGTTATATTACGTGCATGGTTTAACCTGGTTTTTAGCAGAGCAGTGGTTGTTTTGGATGCTGCACTAAACCTACGCCGGTTATTGCTGTGGATCAGCCATCGAAAGGATTGAGAATTCAAGGGCGTATAGTAAGGAAGCCTAGCATTTCAGATGATTTTTGGAGCACCAGCACATATGATTTGGAAAACACTGCTGTTCAATCTCAAAGAAGCTTGTCGTCAATCAGCGCATCAAATCCGACTCCAAGTCAATACAATAGTGCCAGTGGCATTGCCAACCCTTCTGATTTTGTAAATCAGGGCAAGTTTTATTTACTAATAAATACTTTGTGATCTCCACAAGCTATACGAAACCAAGCGCAGATAATTGAAATTTTATTCATGAACTTTGAGATTCTCAAATTAAATTGGGCACTTATATATATTTTTTAATTGCAGGTCTTATTGTCTGGAATCAGAACAGACTCCAATGGATTGGAAGTAGTAGGCATAGAAATCATACTCAACAAAATCGAAAGCCCAAACTAAGGTAACTCATTATTTAGACATTTTGTGCTTCAAAACGATAGCAGTTATCCAGTAAATTTTTGGAGCAAGGTGCTGTTCATCCGTTAAAGTAGTCGCCAATTTATTAGACAGTTTCCTATAGCAACATAAATTTTTGTCTCAATTTAGTAACATTCCATGAGAAAGAATTGAAGTTTGGCTTATACCATTCATGAAAAGAATACACGTTTTGAGCTACAAAGAAACCTCGAAGAGGCCAGAGTAAGGCCTAATTGGAAATCAAAAGTATTGTATTAGTAGTTTGTGTTGATCCTACTTATGCTTGATCTCCATAATGTTACATTGTTACAGTTGGAATGCAACTTATGAAAGTTTACTAGGGACCAGGAATCCATTCCCCCGGCCGATTCCCCTTTCTGTAAGTCCACTGTGTGTGCTGGTGGCTTTTTATATTTGCTTTTGCTGCCTTCTAACCATGTCTTAATTGGCAGGAAATGATTGATTTTCTGGTGGAAGTATGGGAGCTGGAGGGATTGTATGACTGAAAGTTAATATCAAATAAAGAAAACAGTTTCAGTTTTTTACTTTGCATAATTGTCTAGCTTTCTAATTTTGAAAACTTAGGAAAAATTGTATATAGCTGTGGGGAAATGAAGAAGCAACGATATGATCAAGATAACAGTTTCTATTTCATTTTTATAATTTCATAATCCACGGTCCACACTCTGCTGTTCTCTGTTTTTTTTTCCTTTTCTTCACCTGCCCTCTTCTTTATTTTCTTCGCTTTTGCCATATTAAACTTGTAGGATTACAATTTGAAGTAAATTAGAGAAATAGGTGTTTGGAATCCTGTTCGTTAAGAAATTTATGGAGAAGCTAACTGAGAGCAGAATGAGTTTTACTTCAAATAGAAACATAAACATTGTGTGCCATCGTCTGGACTTTGCAAAAACAGCCTTTGGAATTGAGCATATTTCTTATGCAGAGGAAGAGTTTAACATAGGCTAACAAGGTCCAAAAAATGGTTATGGGTTCATGGCCTCTGGCGACAATTCTGTGAAGAACCTGCAAAAATCACAATCTTTAACTAAAACCTGTACGATCTTAATTTTGCAATTAGCCAATGCGAAAGCAGAGTTTGGAAAATGTTGCTTGACACGACAGCGATACAA
Source organism: Adansonia rubrostipa (assembly GCA_038381775.1). Taxonomy (NCBI): domain Eukaryota; kingdom Viridiplantae; phylum Streptophyta; class Magnoliopsida; order Malvales; family Malvaceae; genus Adansonia; species Adansonia rubrostipa. Next base: position 3,131,167 of record JBBYHM010000022.1, on the reverse strand, counting down.
AGCAGGCGTTATGACTTGTGGGGGAAGAAAACAAAAAAACAAAGTAGAATACTCAAGTTAAGAAGATTAGATGACTCTTTCATCTTTATTCTTTTCTGACATGCGGAAATTGAATTTAGGAATTGGTGGGGTCGGGGGCTCAAAAAATTGTAGCCCGCCGAACCAAAAGATTTGAAGAGATGGTGGCTGGATTTGTTTAGGCATTTTATCGAGTAGTAGACAATTTGTTTGCCCCCATAATTAGTCAAAAACAATGAGCAGAAAGAAAAGAAACAAGTGGTAAAAATTGTCCCCTCTGAACATGAAGCTAAAGAAGCAATCTTTAAAAACAATGTTCCAATTCTGTGAACCGAGAAAACAATGTTCCATTCATCGGTCTCGGCTAAGGCTGAGTCTGATTGATGAAATAATTTGATGCACATTTTCAGCAAGCCTGCCATCCGGCGCCCGCGTGTCTGGCCACCTAGCTAAGCGTCAGAGTCGATCTTCTATTAATTAACTTTTAGAGAATACATTATTATTATTATTATTATTATTATTGTTGTTGTTGTTTCACCAAACGAATCTTGTCATACATAAAATAAAATAGAGTTGTTGCCAGTTTTCACATTGATATCATCCGAAAATCTCAAATCAAATGCATGCCAAAAATGAAATCAATTTTCAGAATCATAAACTTTCTTCAATCATGCTTTTTTGGCTCATTATATATAATAAATATTATAGGTTGTGCATGTTTTATATATATGTATTCTTAGATTTCTCTCTTTCTTCTTATTCCATGACATTAATTTCTCGAACAAGGAGACAAAACTAGGATTTACATGCATTATAAAAGATTACATACACATTTAATCTTGTATACATATCATTTTATTCTAGGGATTATTAATAATGAGAATAGGATTTTTTTTTTATCTATTTTCAAAATTTAACGAATATAATTATAATAAAAAGAAAAGTTTTTAGTTTTATAATTTCACTGGATAAAATATCAAAAGTTTATGTTTTATTTATTTTTTAATAAATATTCAAAACTTATCCAAGTGTTAACAAAAAGAAGAGACGTATAATTTGACTAAGTACAGCTATGTGGATTTCGTGAATGTTTGAATGAATTTTGTTGTGATCTGATTAGGATGATCATGTTTTAAGCCTCAAATCATGGGCAAAGGAAAATAATAATAATAATAATAATAATAATTGCAAGACAAAGATTTATATCTTTGAACAAAATCAAGGCCTCCATAAGGGGAAAAATTTTTTGCATGATATTTTCCTACAAATACAATATTGGATATATGCAATGAATATTCCAAAATTAAACCCCAAAACAAAAACATGTTTAGCTTAAATAAAATAGAAGTAAAGTCAGAAGAACTTGTGTCTTCAACAGATTCATTTGACCATGTTCTGTCTTCCATCTCACGTTCTCACTTAGAGCCTTGTACCTATCAATAATTGTTTTTGAATACCAACACGGTGCATGTCAACCGAAAATAATTGTTTTAACATTGATCAGGTTATGTAGGCATTATATAATTCCAAAATTTATATTGGGTTTGGTGGGTTTGGAAGGACCAAGAAAGGGCATAAACTAGGTAGATGCAAAATACGTATATATTCATAAGTATTGAAAAGAAGGCAAGTAGAATACTTGATTTATACAAAAGTAATTATGCAAATCATTCCAATTCTATGTTGAAATTTTGTACTGATTTGTTATACTTGAATTTATAATAAATCTTCACAAATTGTACATGTTTCATTGTTTTGGAGTTAAAATTATTCTTAATTAACCAATCTAAAAGGAAAAAGAAAATAACATTATTAATTATATTTAAAAATATTCTCTTTTATATCGTCAAGATTTGTTAAAATCATCAAAGTACTTTAGAAAAATTACCACATATTCCTTAAAGTATTTTATTAAGAAATAAAAATTAATATCTATTTTAAAAAGTACACATAATAGTTTTGAAATCAAAATGAACTTTTTTTTTTTTTTATTAATCCTCTTTGCTATTTTTTTTTTTTTTACTTCCAACCGTATTTATATAAATATAGAAAACTCTTAAACCTAATAATGACCCTTGCATCTCTCTTGGTCCAAGCCAGAGGGAGACAAGGGGGGGATTGCATTTGCACGAAACAAGACTTTAAATCCTCCATGGAAGTGGATTGGCTTATTAGCTGCAGCCCTGCATGATTGATCCACTCGAAGATATTTCTGGTTAGCTGGATATCGATCAGTTTTGGATGAGATTTGGTGAACTGATACTGAGATACAGATAAATTGTTATAGAACTAGCTATGCATTACATACAGCTATATAATATATATATATATAGTCAATGTCAAAGCAAATCAAAATCATGAAGATTTTCTGAAGCTAGAAGATTTGAGCGAATGGTACTGGGAATTGGAAAGTGAAGTGAATGGAATGGAATGATTTTTTGAACCACTTTCAAGAACGCGGATACGGCAAAATCGAGGAATAATAATGATGATGATGACGACGACGACGACGACAAAGATATGAAGAAATCTGGAAATTTGCCACTTGACCTCGCAAGTGCAAGTGCGAGGTGCATTGGAAGACTCCTCAAAAGAAACCAAAAAAAAAAAAAATCATTGTCAAAATGGAAAATATATTTTTTAAATCTTTGCCAAAAAAGTGATGGGGGAATTCATTCGAACATTTGGGGGATCCTTATCTTTTTGCCATATTTTACTAGCTCTGCGGTTCGGAAGATGACATGGCAACAGTAAGAGAGAGTTGCAAACCAAAATTGAAAGACATCATTCAGATTCAATGATTCTGCTTTATCATCATTATTATTACTGGCAATGAACCCCGTTACGCCTAGAATTTTTATAATTTTTAGTCAATTAATTATAAAAATAAATTTTAAGTTAAATTTTATTACATTATAATTATTTTTTATTTTTTTAAAATTTAAATTTAAATTTTTTAAAAAATTAAGCTATGATAATTATTTTTTAATATCGAATATAAATTTTAAATTAATTTATAAGTAAATATATAAATCAATTATATAAAAATATTATTTTAAAATAAATAAAAAAATAAATTTTTTTTCTTGAACGAGTTGGATACTACAAATAATAAGTTCACCGTGAATGAATCTATTGACCAATTCTTTTAAAAAAATTTACAAATAAAACAAAAATAAAATTTTTTTTAAGTATATATCTTAAATCACTTTAATTACATCATTTAAAAAATTAAAATAAAAATAAAAATAAAAACATATCTTTTTCTAAGTAGGTACAGATGTTGAATCCACGCGAAAACATATAGGCTAACTCCTTTAAATAAAACATTTAAAAGTAAAATAATTTTTTTCAAACGAATCAAGTATATGTTCTGAATCGATTTGTGAGTAAATGTGCGAACCTTGAGTCAACATGCAAATCAATCACTTTAGACACGTCATTAAAATTTTTCTAAAAAATATATCATTAAAAATAAAAAAATTAATTAATAAAATATTTTTCCTTAATTGAATAAATATGACACTATTTCAATTTTTTTATATTTTAATATATTAAGTAATTGAATTTAGAGTAAAAATTAAACTTTATGACAAATTATATAAAAATAAGATGAAATAAAATACGATAAAAATTTTAAAAAAATAATTAAAATATAATAGAACACAAAAATAATATAAATACGATTTTTTATTTATAAAAACGAAAAAAATAAATTCTTAATATGTTAAATATATAAAAATAATATAAATATAAAATATGAAAAAATAATACGATAACAACCATGAAATTTTTTTATTTTCTTTCTCCCTTCTCTATTTTCTTTTCCTTATTTTTCTTTCTCTTTCCTCCCCTTGTCCCCCCCTTTTATCTCCACCTAAAAAAGGAATACGTGTCAAGCTTGGGAGAAGATTGAGAAATAGTAAAATCTACAGTTTTTAATTAAAATTATCAAAATTTATTATCTAATCATTAAAATAAAAAATTTAATATTTTATCAATAAATCAAATTATTATTATCAAATCTACAGTGTTTCCAGCCTTATTTTTTCATATTAGTTACTAGAATTCACCACTCACTAATTGAATGTTTTTGATTATATATATATATATATATATATATGCTTTAAAAGAAAGAAAAAGTTGTAAAACTAAAATATGGTAGGGTTTTTTTTTCGGTAAATGTGATTTTATAAAAATAGCAAAATGACATATTTTAGTTTTATATTTTTTATTATTAACATTTTTATATAAATTTAATAATTAAATTAATATCACTTAATTTATAATTAAAACTCAATAAAAATATTATAGATCATATCAATTTATACTTTTTTTAAGCTACACCTAAAATATCTTTAAAATTACAATCCTATTTTTTATAACATAAAGTACATTCCTCCACTATCAATATATTAAAAAAGTCGCACGTAAAAGTTGAAACAACAATGAAAGATCTTACATTTGGATTTTACAGAGAAAGAAATATCCATAATTGGTTTAAAAAACAGTTTTCTTGCCAAAATGACGTATCAGAAGAATGATTCAAGCAATAAAACAAAGCAAGTAGCTGAAATTGCCGCTTGTGTATATGTCTATAACTTCATTCCTCTGGGTTTATTTTATTTGGAGGCTCAAAAGACAATTTGTTGTTAAACCTTATCACTTTTTAATCGACATTTAATGTGTATATGTATTTGATTAATAAGTTTTCATTATCATCCAATTCTCTTTTTTTCTTATATATTTTAGATACTTTAAATATGGATTTCAAAAGTATATTTTATTTTCTTTCTTTCATAGTTGTCATTCTCACCGTTAGAAAATGTAAAAGATTTGATTTAAGGAGCAACTTTAATTGCAAAAATAGATGATAACTTTGTATGTGCCATAATGGATTGGTAGCCTGCTCAAAAGTGTAACTATAATCAATGTCTTTGGAGAATTGTTAGATTTTTGAATCTGGTAATTTAATTATTTTACATATTCAAGTACATTATAAGAAAAATTATTTTTTCAATGAATTTTTTTGTCGGAGAACTTAAATTTCATTGAAAATGTGGAGGATCATAGAAGTTTGATTTTTTACATAAAATTTGATTTTGTACGTTTTTTGTAGGATTTAAAAAAGAAGTTACTAGCAAATGCAATAAAGGGTGAGTATCAAAGTATTCTAGTGAATGTGCCAATTGCTTTATTGATGAGATGGATTTAACTAATTGTGATAAAACTATCCTCAGCATTTAATCCCTTGCGAATCAGTGTTGATACAAAGTGGGAAGAGTTAAAAACTGTCCTAGTTTCAAGAAAAAAGAAAATGGCTTATTTGGATTCTTTAGAGAATGCCTTCTCATGGAAAGATGAGACGAACTTAATAACTTTTTCGATCAAACTGGGTATATATATTTAGTCTAGTTAAAGACTTTAACCTTTGGCCCTTTTTTAAAAAATTTTCAAGACATTAACTATGACTGATATTAATCTTTATTTTTCAAAGCAAAGATTACATGTGGGTTGAATGCTTTTATTGGAAGAAAATAGTCTAAAACTGATAAAGGTCTTCGGGTTGGTGATAGAAAGTCACAAAATGCGAAGGATTTTATGAAGTATACTATTTCCAAAGAATACAAAATTGATTCATATGAACTAGGTAACTAAGATACTACTTTAAACTTTTGTATAAAGTTAAAGTTCCGGTAAACTTTTGGTTCAAATACTATCAATTTATTTTGTCAAGAAATGAACTCTGTGGAACTAGGATATGTGCAAAGATTAATGCTGAACAATATGGAAAATATGCTATAATACCTAAGAATCCAATAAAAAAATCGCACCTTGATCCCAAAACTCAACCAAAAGTTTTAGGTTTTGGTGGATTTTATAAAGAGAAATGGTTTAATACTTTCCTAGATGTCTCGAGAAAGAAGTTATTGATGGAATCACATACCGTATCTATAATCTTGGACCTGGCAAGCTATGTATGCATCAATTAAATACTTTATAAAAAGCTTTGGGGCACTTATCATATATGGTTTATTTATTAATTTAAATGGTCCATATGCAAGTGATGATTGAAATATAATTATCAAAATTCAAGATTCATTTTATCTAAATCAAATTGCTCAAACTTATAAAGATGTTTTCAAATTCCATCGACAAGTTTGTATAATGGTTTGGAGCATGGGTTTTTGAATCAGGGGGAGCTTTCAACAGTGGTTAAGAAGATATGTCCAATACCTTTGCAAATGGCTTTCGTAAGTTTTTCTTTTTTCATTTTTCTAAGCCACTAAATTTTATGCAAATTAAAATTTGTTAATTATACTTATTACTTTAAGTAAGTACTTGACCAACTGGGGATGACATTAACCTGCAATTGCAAACAAACCCTGATTGGTGGATTATGCTCTTCTTGACACGACATCATTCATTCCAAATCCAGATTACTACAGGTCAGTAACTTAAAATCTTTCTTTTTATCCTTATTTTTCTACAATTATATACTAACATTTCATTTGCTTAATCTATTTCATTTCTGCCAGTGCACTTTTCTGGCACCAACTTATGGGAAGTATTGTACCTGCTATAACTCAAGATGCTAACTTAAATTTGCTTATATATGCTCATCGTGCAAAGAAAAAGGTAAGTAACTTTCATAAAAAAAAAATCCTGTCCAATATGTGTACATATTTCTTACTACAAATAATTAAATCATTTCTTCTTCTTTTTTGCACAGCCTGGGATTTCTCTAATTTTGATCAACTTGTCAAAAGATAACTGTTTCAATGTTACCCTTCCAAATGATAGAAAATTTGAATACCATGAGACATAATTTAAAATCTACAAAAATTTTAGGAGTAGGTTTTAAATCCAAAGGTTACCATAATAGAGAAGAGTCATTTAACTCCGTTAGCTGAAGATATCTAAAATAATATCATATCGTTGAATGGAATTCCATTGACACTGACAAATTCATCCAACATTCTTGTTATGGATCCAAAGCTAGTTGATGATTCCGCACTAATCTTTGTTGCAGCTCATTCTAGAATTTATGTAACTATAAAAGACTTCCAAGCTCCGACCTATGCTTAAAATATCATTACTTTTTTCTTCTTTATTGATATTTTAAATTGTTTACACTTTCATACTTTTTTTAATTGTACTATCCTACTTGACTATATTTGCATTATATAAAATGTGGTTTATTTTTAATTGTTTCATTTAATGAATTCATTTCTTTTCACATTTTCATAAAAAAAAAAAATCTTCCAATAAGGATGAGTTATTATATTTCTTTACTAGAATTAAAGTCTGGTTTCGTTGGCTATATATATATATATATATTAAAATTTAAATTTTTAAATTAAATTTTATTAATTAATAATTATTTATTTATTTGTATATAGAATTAAGTATAAGTTTAAATCAATTAATGAGTTAACATGCGGATCAATCAATTTAAATATATTATTTAAAAATAAAATAAAATAATTAATAAAATAAATTTATTTTTAAAATTTTTTTGGAGTAAGCTAAGTACGAATCATAAATCGATATGCGAGTTAACAACTAATCCTTTTAATTAAATCATTTCAAATTAAAATTCAATTATTTTATTTTTGAGCGAACTGAATACAGATTCTATATTGATCACAAGTCAACATCTGAACTAACTCTCTGAATATATCATTTTAAAAATAAAATAAAATAGTTAAAAAAGCAAGCTTCTTTCTTAATCACATTAAGTACGAATTTTAAATTGACTTATGATTCAACCTGCAGATTAATCTTTTAAATATATCATTTAAAAACTAAAAAAATACTTAATAAATAATTTTTTAATTTTTTTCATATTTGTTAGATTTATATCCTAAATCAATTCATGCAGATCATATAACAATAACTTTTTTAAATACATCATTTACAAATAATATAAAAATTAATAAAATTAATAAAATAATTTTTTTTATTTTCAAACAACTTGAGTATAGATTTTAAATTAACTTTGAGTTACTATATGGATCAATACTTTAAATACAATATTTAAAAATAAAAACAAAATCTTAAATAAAAAAATAAAAAAATTAATAAAATAAAATTTTTTAGATTGAGTACATATTTTAAATTAAGCTTTAAATTACTATGTCGATCAAAACTTTTTTATTAAAATATTATTAATTTTTTATTTATAATTTTAAATTATTTTTAAATAATTTATCAAAATAAACTTATTTTTATTTGCATTAAAAAAATTATCTAATTAAATAATTTTTAAATATGTGATAAAAATTATATATTAAATATCAAATTTTTTATCCTTGTACTAAAAAAATCGATATCTAATGTCTCCCTTTCTCAAGTTGATACCAATGACAAAAAAAAAAAAAAAAAAGGTGTCAGCCAATCTTTATCACTATTCACCAACAGGCGCCGTGTTTATTTTATACACGCATAGAGAAAACGAGGGAAACTAAATACCGCGGTTGCCTTTGTACTTTTGTCTGTATAAGAAAAGTCGGCAACTTGAGAAAAGTCTGTCTTGTCCTCTCTGGAGAATAGAAAAAACAAATGTGTTAAGGCTCAATTCAATGATCCTAACCTATCTCTTTAAACCCCAAAAAATAAAAATAAAAGGGAATACACAATTTGTCACACTTCATCTTCATTTTCCACTCATACATTGGACATGCATAAAATAAATTCACAATCCTAATTAATTTAAAAAAAGGATAATCAAATTTGTATAATTAATGTAATAATTTTTTTAATTTAAATAAACATTATATTAAATATAAAAAAATTTAAAACAATAATTAAATAATTTTTAATTAATTCTTATAAATAAAAATTAAGTGTACCCTTTATTTATTGTTTTGCCCCAAGTCAACCCAACAACTATGACTCCCTCTCGTAATTTTGTATTATTATTATTATTATTATTATCTCGGTGAGGTTCAACGTTGAAGTTCAACAATTTTGACTGTAAATTCCAAAATCAGCTTCAAGGGGGTCGGCCTAATTTCACTCACTGTTGTCGGCCAATGTCGATGCAACTTCCTTAAAACTTCATCAAAGCATATTTTATATTTTATTTTATTTTTGTTTTGAATCACGAAAAAAAAAATTGAAATCAGATGGTTTTATCAATCAATGAAAGTGAAGTGTAAAAGATAAAAGGGAAAGATAAATTAAAAGAATTATAATTTCTTATTTCAAATTAGTCATTAAATCCACCAGTTTAAGCTATACTCAAATTCAATTATTAGTGTGATATTTTAAATTATAACAAAATTATGAAAAAGGAAATTACAATAATAAAAAAAATCATGAAATTACTTCTTTTTTTTCCCCCCTATGTTACAAAGGTACAAGTTGACTAAATGAGAATGCTGAGATAGAATATAGTCTATGTTTGATTATGCTGTAATTATATAGATCCATGCATGTATAGATAAAAAAGAGTGCATTCTATTTTTGGACCGACCTCATTTCACCATACTTTTACTGGTTTTTGAAGGCATGTACTTCAATTTTGTCAAGTGGTTGATGAACAGAAGCCATTGACAAAATCTTTTTATTAATTAATTAATTAATTAATTCAATTTGTCATTTTTTAATTCTCTAATTCTCCTTAATTGGCCTTGATTAGTACCCAAAAAAATTTTAAAAAAATTTCCTTAATCTTCCCACAAAATCCCTAGTTTATTCTTAATACCAAATGCTAACCCATAGTCCAAACATTAGTTGCTTGATAAAGTATGACTAGCTTTTTCTTTCTTGTCAAAAGCTAATTAAAAAAAAAAAAGTTGCACCTTGGGGAATGCATGAACTTTAAAGACTAAATACTCGTAGGATAATGTTAATCATTGTTAAATTATATTAATTAAGATGATATTGAATGAAAAGAAGTAGAATTAATAAATTTTTAATAATAACAATACATGAAATGGAAAATGTTTTAATCACTATTATATATGTATATATATAAATAGATTAACCAAATTCGTATAATATTTAATCAAAGATAATAAAGTCACCCACTTGTCCAATTCATTAATCATCAAACTGCCATTTGCCCATCACTTTTTTTTTATTTTCTAATAACCCATGTTCCTTTTCTCATTTAATAAGCTGAAAAAGAAATCATTGTTTTTCTTTTTCTTAAAACAACACTTAATGGTCAATAAATATTTCCATTAATCCAACTAATAAATAAGAGTAATGATGTTATAATCATAAAAAAGAAAAAGATTTATGGCAAAATTTACCATAATTACAAGAAATGAAATCTTGACTTCATACCAATTAAATTTAAACAAAGGAAAATAAAGTTTCCACATGATTATAGATTAATTAAAATGAAAATAAAATTTCCACCCTAAAATTAATCTTCAATCAATGAAATTCAATTAAATCAAAATGGGGATAACAAAAAAAACACCCAGAATCTTGCATATTTCTCTTGCATGCGAAGCCCTAAAATAATTACTTTACACACCGCCCTGAATTTAATTCAATGTTAATTAAAAGGCAACATTAGGAATTTCTTTATTTCAAAGGCAAGTAAAGTTGAATAAATTAAATCAAAAGTGTAGTAGCTGTTTCCGCTGAGATATTTAGATTCGGTTTAAAAAAATTCAAAATTTAGTTTAATTATATTTGAGTTGGGCTCCGATTATTAAGCGAATCGAATTAAAATATTTAATATTTAATTTAAATAGTTTATGAATTAAATCAAATATTTTTATTTTTATTTTTAATTGCTATTGAAAAATTTTAATTTTTATTTAAATTTAAATATATATAATTAAATTTAAAATTTAATATAAAAATTAAATTATTTTTATTAAATTAATAAATTTAATTAAATATATTTATGTAAACTCGAATAATATCAACTTTAAAGTAATGTTTTATTGAACTTAAATTAAATTTTAAATTTTAAATTAATAAGCCAATCATGCCGTAAACCAGCCACTTGCCCACTAGCCAGTAACCGGGGGTTTGGTTGGACTAAAGAAGGAAAAAAAACAAGGGGTTTCAAGGGAAGATACATTGCATGTAGCAGCTGTTGTGTGTTAATGTATCTGCAGCAAAAATATAAAATTAAAATGAATAATAAAATGGAAATTTCATAACACGACTTCTTTTTTCCCCCTTTTCTCCAACCAAATAAATACAACTCTTATGTCCTGTTTCAGCTAACACAAAAGCCTTCATTCTTCTTCTTCTTTTTTCTTTCAAGCTTTCTTTTTTTTTTTTTTGCCCTACTGCTGTGGGGTTTCAGAATTCTTTCTTCTAAACAAGGACTGATGCATTCGAGCTTTCAAGGGTTGTACTTGGTCATCTGCGTTTTTCTAGCGTTTTCTTTTGTTGGGTGTTTCGTTTTGGTGTTGGAGGCTTCTGAGAAAGCTTTCTTATTTGAGATTCAACAATGCCTGCTCTCGTTAATTACGGTGATAAGCTTTCGTTTCCTTTTCTTCTTCTTCTTCTTCTTCTTCAGCGGGTGAAGATTGGCTTTGAATTTCTGGATTTATTTATAATTCTTAGATTGATGATATGGAGATCACTTGTAGGAATAATCGATTTTGATAATAACGCAACCAAGAGACCTGGTTTTCCTTTTAAGCTTTGGTTCTGTTTGTTTTAACTAGTGTTAGTTTTGAACAAGAAAATGAAGATAAAGGATTTAGGAGTATTTCGCTATGTGAATATGGGTTGTGACCTGTGAGGACTGGATCCTCTAAGATTTTGCATCAAACATGGAAGCTTTTTCTAAATAATTTGTAATTTTTTTTAAAAAAAAGAATGGAATTTATCTATTTTTAAGGCCACCTTACTTACCTTTTCTGTGTGATTGTTCTTTAAAGGAGAAAATGATATTGTTCTGATTTCTACTAACATTTTCTGGAAATATTTTTTGGGGTAGTTTTAGCTTATTGTAGTTCTTGTTAATTGGAATTTCAGGTGATGAGGATTTCTATGCTGGGTGTTCTTTTTATACAAATGCTACAGATTTGGGTAGATTGTGTTCAGTCAGTTCCCAAGTGGATGTGTTCTGCCCTCCTCGTAAAAGAGTTCGTATTACTGCCCCATTTCTCTTTGGGGAAACTGAGTACGAGCAGAATAAGCAACCATCAATCGATGTCCTTCCCGATGAATGCCTTTTCGAAATCTTCAAACGCGTTTCTGGGAGCAGAGAAAGGAGCTCTTGCGCTTGTGTCTCGAAGCACTGGCTTATGCTTTTGACCGGTATTCGTAAGGGTGAATATGAATCATCAAAGGTGGTCAAGGAGAATACGGGTTCAGTTTCTGATGATGTCGAGATGATCTCATCCGATGAAGATGATGGGTATCTTACAAGGTGCTTGGAAGGGAAGAAAGCAACTGACATGAGGCTTGCTGCAGTTGCTGTTGGAACGAGTGGTCGGGGTGGGCTGGGAAAGCTCTCTATTAGGGGAAACAGCTCTTCATGTACAGTAACTAATTTTGGGCTATCTGTCATTGCCCGTGGGTGCCCTTCTCTCAAGGTGCTTTCTTTGTGGAATGTCCCAGATGTTGGCGATGAAGGTCTGTCTGAGATAGCTAAAGAATGCCATTTATTGGAGAAGCTTGACCTTTGCCAGTGCCCTTCGGTTTCGAACAAGAGTTTGATTGCAATTGCGGAGAACTGCCCTAATTTGACAGCTTTGAGCATTGAATCTTGCCCAAAAGTTGGTAACGAGGGTCTCCAAGCTATCGGAAAGCTTTGTCCGAAGCTGCAGTCCATCTCTATTAAGGACTGCCCACTTATTGGGGATCACGGAGTTTCGAGCCTGTTGTCATCAGCATCGTCTGTCCTTTCAAAGGTTAAGCTTCAGGGGTTGAACATCACAGATTTCTCTCTTGCATTGATTGGGCACTATGGCAAGTCTGTGACAAATTTAATGCTTAGTGGTCTACAAAATGTAAGCGAAAAGGGATTTTGGGTCATGGGTAATGCTCAGGGTTTGCAAAAATTGGCATCTTTGATGATTACATCTTGCTGGGGGGTGACAGACGTGAGCCTGGAAGCCATGGGAAAGGGATGCGCAAACCTGAAGCAAATGTGCCTCCGCAGGTGTTGCTTTGTTTCGGATGATGGATTGGTGGCTTTTGCCAAGACTGCGGGTTCTCTTGAGTGCCTGCAACTGGAGGAATGCAACAAGATCACACAGTCCGGGATTGTTGGTATCCTTTCAAACTGTGGATTAAAATCTCTCACCCTAGTAAAGTGCATGGGAATTAAGGATATATACTTGGAATCTTCTTTCTCCTCCCCTTGTAATTCCCTTAAATCCTTGTCGGTAAGGAATTGCCCAGGCTTTGGGGCTGCCAGCCTGGCTATGGTGGGAAAATTTTGCCCTCAGCTTCAGCATGTAGATTTGAGTGGGCTTTATGGCATCACAGATGCAGGTCTTCTTCATTTTCTGGAGTGTTGTGAGGCAGGACTTGTGAAGGTGAATCTGAGTGGCTGCTTAAAATTGACTGATGAGGTAGTTTTGGCCTTGACCAGGCTACATGGTGGAACCCTCGAGCTGCTCAATCTTGATGGTTGCAGGAGGATTACTGATGCAAGTTTGGTGGCAGTCGCAGAAAATTGTGTTTTTCTCAGTGATCTGGATGTTTCAAGGTGTGCAATCACCGATTCTGGTGTTGCGGCCTTGTCTCGTGCAGAGCAACTCAATTTGCAAGTACTTTCTTTTTCAGGCTGTTCCGGAGTGTCAAACAAAAGCACGCCTCTCCTGAAAAAATTGGGCAAGACCCTGGTGGGGTTGAATCTCCAGCACTGCAATTCAATCAGCAGTCGGACTGTTGAGCTGCTTGTAGAGAGCTTGTGGAGATGCGACATCCTTTTCTAATCAGCGATAGAAGGCTTTTGAGCCAGATCTGAACAACTACACTTAACAGTGTTAAACATGGTAAAAATATCAGAACTTATATAGTCCACGCATACGGGTAGCGTCATTCGGCACAGTTTTTTTTGGTCCGATAAAGTGGTCATGCTGGTTGCTTTACGGCTTGGTGTTTTCCTGGGTACTTTGGCTCTTTTGGCAGATGGCGTATCCATCCCCCTTTTTTTGCAGGCTTTCTTTGAAAAGTCTTGTTGTAAACTTTCGAGCCTCCATTTACCGGAGGCAGTTTCCTAGCCATGTTTCCTGAAGAATCCTGTTCACCAAGTCACACGGTTTTAGGTTTCCACTCATCGACCATCGTACTTTTTGGTTCTATTTTGCTGGATGTGTCCCTACTTGGGTGTTTCGCCTTTGCCATACATATATCTTCATTAAAATGCTTGGTTAATCTTTTCTTTGTCTTCAGTCCTATGAAAGTCTGTTGTAACGTTCGTTTGGAGCAGTCCATCTTTAGTCTTTTTTTTTTTTTTTCCTCCCAAGGGTCCTCTGTTTACTTCACGGTGTCTCTATAGTGGTTGCTTTGAGCAAACTCTATGTTTGGGTGCCCGCGGATTGATGGGCTTTTGGCTAATGGCGGTTGGGTTCATGTCATCTGGTCATAAATAAACTTTCACTTTGGTTGTTTTTCCTTTCCAGGAAGTCCCTTGTCTTGTAGACTTCTCCCTTGTGTATGAGTTGTACAACTGCAACTATGTTATTATCAATGAAGCTTCATATTTTAGCTTTTTTTTTTTTTTGTTTTATATATATATATATATATCTTATTTAGGGTTTATAATTAATGATTTGTAGAAACTATGCTGTGCAACTTTGGAACAAATTTTAGAGCTTGAGGCTGAATGAAGATCTGAATATTCTTTGAACGATAAATGTGAGCTCTTATTTTTTGTTATTGAAAAAGCCTAATGTGACGAACTTGCAATTCCATGAAAAGAAATTAATAGCAGTTAAAGATATTGAAGCTGCAAATGCAAAGAAACACCCTGATTATTCTGCATTAAGAAAGATCTGCCTCTTGAGGTTTTAACCTTAGTGTTAAGCTGTATCCAATATCCAGTACTCAGACAATATATAAGACATTATTAACAAGCGATTCTTTGCTACAAAAGATCTAAAAATACAGGGGTGATTCTATGGGGAGAGGGGAAAGGAAGAAGTGGAGGAAGAGATAAAACCTGTATATCAACATGGAATAATAAATTCTTTTTATCCTTCATCTTGCTACGAATTCATCGTCCATAAATCCCGGAAAATGATATGAATACAGCAGACACGAACATGATTTCATAGCGAGACATGGCAGGCTGGTGAAAGCTTAGCAGAAGAATAGCTTTCCTTGGACCTGATCTTACTCGCTTATTTGCATCACATCCACATAAAAAAGGATCAGCAAGTCATTGTTCTAGGAGGACTGGAATTCGCAAGATCTTCCTTCGGTTTCCAGATGATATTTTCCAGTTTCTCACAGAATTTCTTGTAGAACTGCAAAAAGAAACATAAATACTATATCATTAATTACAGATAGCCATTCAGAGAAATTTAATGTCGGACTTGGATATCAAACATGAACGAGCTAACAGCATTAGATGATATTATACATAAATAGAACTCTAAGAGAAGTCCACGGGGCGATTAATTGCCTTATCGATGCATCCTTATCCAACATGGAAAAAGTCCTGCAAGACTATAAAGCCAGGGTTTGTCGTAGTGCGTAGGGTTGGCAGCTAAGAAACAAGACTAGCCACATGCATATTTCGTATCATGGAATAGAAAACTAGAGATATAACAATAGAAACTAACTGACATAAGACGTTCACCATTAGTGCATAGAACAACACGCGAAAAGGTTAGAAGATGTTTTAGTCTCATGGAAAGAAGATTGATAGCACTTGCATTAATGGTTGAATTCTAGGTTTTGGAGGATCAATTTGAGAGAACCAACTACACAACACAATATATATAAAGTGCAAACTCGTTCGAATAACAAGAAATCTCTATAACCCGCTCTTTTTTAACTTAAATTGTGTTGCATGCAACCAATAATCTATTTGAAGGTTGAAGAAAACCAAAGAGTAACACAATAACAATAGAAAGTGTAGCATAAGATATCTAAATATATGAGGATCAAGACACATACGACCAACCTTGTGATATTCAAGAGTATCTCCAGAGGCCTTTCGCACATCTACCATGAACAGGGAAGGTGCAACTTCAAAAACCTATGTAGTAGACACAATAAAAAACAAGTCATGCTGAAATTCACCAGTCAACATGAAAACAAAATTGATTACCAAATGATAGAAAAATTCTATGCATCTACCTCCAGCACAACCGCGAATTGCGCAACCTTATTTGCAGATACTCCCTCAAGTCTTGTCTGAGGTCAGAAAGGAAAGAACAAACTTCAACGAAAACGAAATAATATTAATATAGTACACTTGTATGCAGATGTTCTTTAGCAATTCGAAACATGACCGCCCAATAAAACAATAGGGTGACCCCAATATCACTTACATTGCTAGCAACAGGAAGAAGTTAAATCAACCTAGACAGTGTTATTTCCTCATCAAGCCTTTTTCCATATACGCTCTTATTAGGCAAAGTGAATGAATACATTTCGCATGGACGCACAGCTTAAGCCTCTGGTATTGTATTAAAAGAATTATTTCTGAGAGTGTCATCAAGAAGTATTCAAGATCAAATATTAGTCGAGTGCTTACTATAAAGGAGCCATTTAAAGGGTTTCTTATCAGCATGTTAGCATGACTCTTTATTTTCTTTAGAAGAAAAGAAAATGATAAAATGGGGGGAAAAAACTATCTGCGTAAAACGATGAAATTACTTCATTTTGCGGAAAAGTCTCTGTAAGTCTAAAGCATAACTCTACAGAACAGCGACCTTCAAATTCCACCATGAAGATATGTTTGAGTCATACCTTGTAATTACTTGTATGAACCTTGAGACCCATTGATTCTGCAACAGCTTCAACACTTGAGATTATAACTCTTGCTGGTTTGCATGATACAAAACGAGTTTGTCGTTTTACGTAATCCTGCCAGAGAAAAAGCATGGTCGATGGCTTGTACAGTAGCATTAAATGCATGTCATTCTCTCAATGTAAATTATCAGCAAACATCATGGAGAGGTATTAATAAAAAAAAAGAAGAGATGTTCACCACCACCCACCCTTTCTCATTGAGTGAATGCGAGATAATAGCAACTCAATACGCTTTTCATATTTTAAGCAAGCATAACTTGCAACAAAACTATCAGCTATAGCCTACCAATAACAATGATGCAAAGAGAGAGAATTGGTCATGCTTTGAGGTGAAGTAATATAATGTAACAGATCACAAGTTAGATGTGCTAACTTCTGAAACCACAACAATACAAACAGTTGAATGACAACTTAGGAAATCAACAAGGAATGCAATTTAATATGGCAGCAAAAAACACTGACTTATATTTCTCTTACCCGTTGCCTGTCAAACAATGCTGACAGATTCAAGCCTTGCGAAAGCGTAATCATCTCAAATGCATTCATCATCAGGGGACCCCCCTCATTGACTACAGACCCTTCAGACACGTACTGGTCCTGTAAAATACAGGAGATTTCTCAGCAAAGATAAATGTAGCAAGAATAAATATCCAGAGAATAGTTCTCAAGGCAATCAGATTGTGCTTAAGTGTCCACTCATATATTAACCCTTAATGGTGACGTGACAAAAATGAAAAATCTGTAAGCTAACGTCAGAAGAACTCTTAGGTCAAGGAGAGGAACAATGATACAAAGAACAAAAGAATGAATTCCTCACCTCAATGTCATCAAAAACTGCACGTACATCATCCAAATTCACTTCTTCTTCTATAGGTCTCGCAGGCACGTAATGCTTCTGAAACCATGGATCCTTTTTAATTCCCTCAATTTGAATACGCTGCAGTAATAGGGGAAACAGTTAGAGAAAGTATGGAGAAACAAGCATAAAAAGAGGTCCTAACTGAGTATGATCCACCTTGCTCCATCTAACTAATGCCTATCACCACATATTGAAGAGTTTGGGAAAATAGTGACAACGTGAAATGTTAGTGTTTTAGAAATAAAAAAGCTTTAATAAGACCAGATGCAACGAAAGTTTATTCTTTGATTCTAATGCCTGAACTACCTGCTTCTTATAAAATGCAAGGACATTTCATATAAAAAGAAGTCCTTGGTCTATTCATTTTATCATAGCAAGCGCAGTGCTTTGTCTGGAGGATCCTGATCATTGGGTTCTTCAATATACCGTGCACCCACCAGAGCCCAGAGTGTAGGCATTAAAGCCCTCAAATGGGATATCAACGCCAATGCTTGGAGTAGTTTGGGATTTTGAAAAAAAATTGGCAGTCATGGATATGGAGATACAGGACAACGCAAAACATATAATGTATAAGATGGCATTCAAGTAAAAAAACCTAGAGCTCAAAAGTCAGCTAAATATACTCACAGTTTTAGGGTTGGGATCAAGGATCTTCTGTATTAATGATTTTGCCCCAGGAGAAAACCAAAATGGACAAGAAAATTGAGCAGCGTTAATCTGCACATTGAACAGAGAAACACTTAGTTTCACAGTTATATTAATGCACTTACTAAATGCTTTTATGTACACATTAAGTTCAATCAAGGTTGTTCCTCTAAGCAAGACATACCAATGGGAAGATTTTATTGGAGTGACAAATAATTAGACACCTGGATTTGCAGCCTCCATTTTTTTTATATAAAGACACACATGAATTTCAGTTTTAGCACAGGACGCAAGTCCGCCAAAGAAAATTATAAGAACAGAAGAAGATACAAAATGGGAACCTAAATAATGGAGGAAAAAGCTGCAGCCATTGCAGCATAAATGTTCACAAATAGCTCAATAGCAGTCAGTGTCTGCAAATGTTGGAAATATTATTCACTTAGAAAGAAGAAGCACGTTGCAAATTAATAATGTATTAATAGTCAACAACGAAGAAATGATGGTATCTAACCTTTTTGTACAGTGTTGGAAGGTCTGTATCTTTAAATGGGAGATATCCAGCCATCATAACAAAGAGAATGACTCCACATGACCACACATCAGCAGCTGCACCATCATAACCCAGGTTGCCGAGCACCTGATGGCCAGGGTTTACCTTGAGTACTACAACTATGTAAAAGAAACCTAAAAAAATGAATTTTTTTAATGTATCGATGCAGGTTTTACCATAAAATGCTTACAATTTACAGCCATGACTAACTCTAAGCAACTAAGAAACTACAGAATAGTAAAGTGACGCAATGACAAAGAAAAAAGTCTACAACTATCACTGCCAATTGCCAAAGATAATTAAAAAGTTATGACTGTGACAATATATCAAAAGGCACAAAGTGAATAAATCTATTAGCCAAAAGCTATTAAGAAAAAGCCTGAAAGCCTTAACCAATTTTCCTTGCTTGGCATTCTGCAGTTTACTTCAGCAGTAACAACCTTAGCACCCTTGGCATCTGAAGCCACCCCTCCCCACTCCCATCTCTAACCAAAGAAAAAATGGAATAATTCCTGGCAAACAACAAAAGCTGAGGATGGGAGTATTTTAGGATCTTATTAGTCTCTGCACAGTCGTAGCACATATAGCGGGATGCTGATTTATATATATCTTTATTGACTCAGCACCTGTAATGAATTATAAACGCATATTCAACCAATGAATGGATATTTATTTGATGAAGCAACAGAACAAAAGCAAAAAATTAAAAGATCAACAGTTAACTTAGTTGCAGACAAACATTTAAGAAGACTTTTGGGATCAAATCTAGGGAAACATCTATGACCAGGGCAAAATCGCTTCTACATGTCTGGTCCATGACAAGAATATTGGCAATTGTGTAGAACTTAATTCGGAATTTTTGACACTATTTAGTGGCATTGACTTAGAGAACCTATTATAGAGGGAAAAAAAAAAAAATCAATGTAAGCAATTTCAAATGTCAAGTAGTTCGAAATGTTAGAGGCTGGAGTAGACAATAATTAATTTGACTTAAGTCACAAGAACAAAATTCCATTATATTTTGGAATTCAACAGAATGAATGGTAAACAATAAGACAAACTAGCAACGTGTTCCTTAAGTTGCTTGAAGGAATGTACCTCTGGTGCAACATAATTTGGGGTTCCACATGTTGTGTGGAGAAGTCTAACCCCCTGCTCATGATTAAAGAGAGAGAAGGAATAATTATAAGTGAATGCTCTCTGCTGTTTAGTACCTAAATATAAGTCAATATACTCACTTGCTGGGGCAATGCACTCAGACCAAAGTCAGAAACCTTCAAATTTCCATAAGAGTCAAGAAGAAGATTTTCGGGCTATAAAGTACAAAGAAAAAGTTAGTCAGGATTGAAAGATGGAATCATGAAACCAATGCTGTTTAAATATGTTGAATCAGAATACTGCACCTTTAGGTCTCTGTGGTATACAACCTTACTGTGGCAATGAGCAACGGCATCAATAAGCTGCTGAAAGTATCGCCTACATTCATTCTCAGGAAGCCTTCCACGGTGAATCTACACAAAGAGTTAAAGAGGAGATAAATGTTTTTCTTAGGGGAAAAAAACCAACAAAAGCAAAGGAAGAAAAATCAAAAATAAATTATTATGGAGATAAGTTAAAATAAAAAATCTGAGAATATTTTGGAGACAGGAGATGCCTTACAATTTTATCAAAGAGTTCTCCTCCACTTATAAACTCAAGAATAATATATATCTTTGTCCTACTTGCCAAGACCTAAAAAAAGGTACAATGTAAAATTTTCAACAATTTAAGCAGGAACATCAATTTATGATGTACATTATTAAACACAAACCTCTTGCAACGTAACTATGTTAGGATGTCTAACGATCTTCATTATGGATATCTCTCTTTTAATCTGAAACCAATAGGGGGGTAAAAAACCCAAAAAAGGGTTAGCCAACTAATTACCATAGTAACCATAAAGGAAGATATTCATAAATCAAGCTAGTAAGCAAAATGTTTCTACAATTTCATAGGTCATAGAAACTCTGAAAAGCTATGCGGCTAAAGATTTAAAATCCTTAGGCTTGGATTTGAATGACCAAGGAAGCATGAAGTCAACACAAAAATAGCCATAACAATTTACAATATGACATTGGATTTATATTAGACTATCATATTTTAAAGGGAAAGCAGATCTCTCAAGAAACCCCAAGTTACTTGATTTCAGAAAAGTGATGTAATCTAGTTTTTCACTGAATAAATTCAAAAGCCAACATAAAAAATTGCTATAAAGCTTATCACTCAACTAGCATCCCCCTGAGCCGAAGAGTTTCATTAACAGTCTTGTGTCAAAACAATGCTCCTAGAACAGGTCCAAGGGGCAGAAATGAAAGTTACATTGAGAAATAGCAAGGAGTATAACAGATACCAGAGTGGTAAAGAATATGACAAATAAAAGCAATTGAAAAAATTGAAAGGTAATGCTCTGGATACTGAAAACTGTAAACCGCACAAACATAAAGATATTTTTCAAATCAAGAATAGAGGACTTTAAATACTCATTCTATAAGATACAGCAAATTATGCCCACTCCTTCAGTGTGATAGCGACGTTAAGTGAAACTTTAACTTAAGTTACTTTCTCATGCACTGCATGTTTGAGAATCAGAAGGCTCAGCCTGATTTGAAAATCATTCTAATCACCATTCGCTTTTTCGGAGAATTTTCATAGACAATTTGTGGTCAAGTGGCTACTTACATTCTACACATCACTCGCTCTCTCATGGATTCCTTATAATACCATGTCTCCCATAGCCATAGTCTTAACAACCATAATTCAAGCAGAACAAGCAAAATTGCCCAAACATGATTCCAACCAAACAATAAAAAGGCAAAGCCGATATAGTTACTTTCAGCAGTGAATTCAGTTACTCTGAACAAGATTGGGAGACAAGCATCATCATTTTCACCTAGTTAGTTAACTAAAACATTAGCAGTTCAACAACAAGCACCGAATACGAATTACAAAATCTAAAGCCAAAGGCTGTTATGGTTCTTTTTTTTTTCTTTTTTCTTTTTTTTCGAGGAAGTAAATACCTGATCAACCATTCTATGCTTAAGAATGGTGGTTTTGGCCAAAACTTTCATGGCCACGCTCTCTCCAGTGTCTGTATTCCGCGCAAACTTAACCTTGGCGAATGTTCCTTGGCCAATTGTTCGCCCAACCTCATACTTCCCTAGTTTCCTTGTTCCTTTCTTCATCATTCTCCAACGTTCATTTCACACCAAAAGGAAATTAACACCTGAAATCCAAAAGAGAACATTAAACTTTGAGAATTTACAGTCTATGATTCCATGGTGTGTTGGCTACTCCAAACTACTTAGGACTAACAATTTAATAATTATCACTAAAAAAGTAGGCAATATCTGTTCTGCTGCTGAGAAACTGGAGGAGGAAAAAAAAAAAAACGCTAACCGCAGGCTTATAAGCTTACAAACAAAACATGAATTAGAAGAGAGAATCAATATCAATTCGAGATTAGAATAAGGGAAATAAAACAAAATAGAATAACGCAACTATAGAAGAGAAAATGCAAATAATTAGACGACTATTCCGGCAAAAAACTGACCGCCAAGAAACCTGAAACTTCTAGCGTTCAAAACAAAAACAAAGAAAAATGAAGATTGGCGGAGCTTCGGCGAGGGAATTCGCGATTGCTCAAATTGATCGTTTGATCCGAGCAGGAAAAAAAAAAAAGAAAGCAAAGAGAATTAGAGAGCTGGAATTTTTTTTTTCTTGTTGTTTTAAAATTTGATTTAAATTGGTTATAGATATTGCAGGAGTTTCTTTATTTATTAATGAATTAATTAAACTATTACATCATGATGAAAATGTGCCCTCCCTTTTTTGTTTTCTTTCGGTCGTTTTCTTTGTCCTTTGTCTTGATTTTTAAGGAAAAATTAACCTTCTACAAGAATTTTGAAGATTGAATAATAGCTGTTTTTGTCGCTAGTATTTTTTTTCTCGTTGCTTTGGTAAAAATATTTTTTTATTAATTTCTTACGGTTCAGAACACGAAAAAAGTTATAAACGTTAAGGTTAATAATTTAAACTTATTATTTGTTAAAATAATTATATAAATTAATTAAATTAAATTTTAATTTTAATTTTAATTATTAATAAAAATTAATAGTTTATATGCTAATAATTAATTGTCAAAAATTTTATTCACTGAATATTTTAAGATTTTATTAATTAGTGCATTTAGAAACTTAATTAATATTTTTTTACATTAAATGTTTTGTTAATCAGTGATTTTAAGCATTCATTAGGATTAGCTGATATATTATTTATAGAATTAATATTTTATTAAATGCAGTACTTGATGATATAACTTTATTCATTATTTTTTTGGTAGAAAACAAGTTATATTTTAAAATAAGAAAAGATTGCAATAATAAAATTTAAACATTAAATCTACTATATGTCACTTCTTTAATTATGATTGTATAATCTAATTGAATTAAATTATTCAAGTTTATTCATTATTTTCATTACATTAAATGAAGATATTTTTATACGTCACTTATTAGTAAAATCTTTATATTAATAATGTTTTATTACATACAATAATTGATAATTTTATTTATCATTTTTAATGTTACTATATAAAAAAAACTTTTGAAAAATGCTTTAAAAATATTCAAAAACTTCATATATTTTACATAATTAATGTATCTTGCATCTTATATCTCAAAGTTGAAAATATTCCATCATTTTCTTAAAGAAAAGAATACTAATTAGAATATTATTAGATATATTATTATTTGTTATACTAATTAATATTTTAACTGCAGCATAATGGAATATTTGGTAATCTTTTAATTGATTGATGAGGTTTAAAAATTTTAGCAAAATGTTTTAGATATTTTTCATTTTTTTTAATACTAAAATGAGGCTCATATACTATTTTAATTTTTTTTCTTTTATAAGAATTTTAGCACTAAATTGAGTGCTTACAATTGCTTCATTATCTTGTGCAATTCAATTCAATGGTAAGCTATCTTTAAATTCTTTATATGTCATTACCCAAAAATAATCACTTTTATATGAATATTTGTTAATAATTATTCTAACGTCGATTCTTTAAGGTTATTATATGATAATATCTTTATCTAATACTTTGAAAAATAATAAATAAATTTGCTAATTTTTTGCATTTAATATGAAGTTTTTACTATAATGAGATATTAACTAACTTTAAACATTGTTTGACAACATTCATTAACAAAACATTTTTATAATAATTAATTTAATATAAAATTAGACCAAAACACCTCAAACTCAAAGTTCAGGATTTTTTTTTCTTTTTCTTCGCCACGGAACTAAAATGTTGTTTAACTTATTTTTAAGATCTTCTTTAATACTTTTTACCAATAAATTAGAATCATGGCTTTTGGTTCTTATTGCATCTCGAAACTTAAATATGATATTTAAAATAATCATGATTTGCAATTAAGTTCAGATCATGGCTTTCGATTTGTCATCTTGGAATCTATTTGGAAAGTTATTGTTTTTGAAGTTGCTTGATATTTTTCTTCTTCTTCTTCTTATGAATATCATGGATAATTAATTATTGCTTACAAGTGGGCCTTTTATTCAAAGAAGTTTGAAACTATGAAAACATAAAAAAATTGAAAAATTGTACAAGCTGAGGTTTGTAAGAGAATAAAGAGGTTAACATTTTTTTTTTGGTAAAAATATTTTATTTTTTTAAAAATATAAAATAATTTATAATATTTATACAATAATATTATATATTTATATGTTATATGATATATATATAAACTACATAATATAAAAATATAAAAATAATATATTATATAATTAAAAATGATTTGGGTTAGATTGAGTTTGAGTTTTAAATGTTAAAGTTAAAGGTCAAATTTTTTTTAATAAACCTTACTTTTTTACATAAATTAATTTTTTAAGCTTAATATTTTTATTAAAATATTTTTAAATTTTAATTAAAATAAATAATTTAATTCATAAATAAATTTAATTAAAATATATAAAAGCATTTGTTGAGTTTTGACTAAGTTAAAGTTACGTTTTATATGTAAGAAAAACAATGTTTGACAAAGTTCTAAGCAGTTGTCGTAGAGTTTTTCCATTTTCCAAGCTGATCCAAATTGCCAACTATAATTTATTTAATTCAAGATACTAATAAAGCTGCCAGCTGTTAATAATAATAATAAAAATAATAATCAACATAATTAAGTTATAAATAAATAAATAAATAAATAAAACTTCAAATTAAATCTTCCACGCAGCCTCTCTGTGTACCCGGCCGTACAATGCAAGCAACGCTTAAAGGCTTTAAGACTGCACCCTAAGTTCGTGTGCCAAGGATTTTCAATGTGCCTTTTTTTTAGTCTTACTTTCATTTTTTTAAAAATATAAATACTAGAAAATAAGAAATGAACTTAAATGTAATAATTGACTATTTTTTTATGTGAAGGTTTTTGCTCTGATTTGGTTAAATAAGGAACTATAGTTGTTAATTAGAAGCGTTTTAAGTTATATAATTATCTCTAAACCAAATTTTATTTGAGTTGGATGGATGTTGAAGCATAAGTGACGACAGACACGAAATTACGTTTGCTAGTGAAACTAGAAATTCATTTATTAGTTCATTGAATCATTTTAAAAATATAATATTTAATAAATTTTAAATTTAAATTTAATTATTTATAATTTTTTTTATTCTTAAATTATGAATATGTTTCCGCATGTTCCATTTTTGTTAATTATTACGTGTTGACTTCATTGAACATTGCCAAAGAGCACTAAAATTTTGGGTCCCAAGTTTGTCTTATGCAAATTCTAACCAAATCCTAGTATCACTAATCTGAAATTGAGCTTACGTGCTTTGAACTTCTTTCATTTTAGACAAAAGGACAAAAGTCCAACCTTTTTTTGTTTCAAATGATTGAAATTACTTGACGTTAAAGATTTGATTAGAAAAAGGGATTAAGAGTAATATATAAATTTAAAGCACATTAAGGCACAAAAATAAGTGACACGTGTGACAATTGTTGGTGAAATTAAAAAGAAATTATTATTATTATTATTAATATAAAAAAATAGAACTACTCTTTATATTATTAAAATATAGAAAGTTTGTTGCATTTCTTCAGCATTCCTTACAGCCCAAATTTAAGATTACTTATTTCTCGGATAAACAACCTTAACAGTTGTGCCAACCTACTTCGTTCTAATAGAAAACAAAAGTTATGAAATAGTCAAGAAAAGCTAGTCCAAGTTAATGTTGTTTCTGCTTGTTTATTTCCTTAGAATAATAATATAAAAATCATAGTTAATAGATTTTTTATTAACGAATATTTTAACAATATTTTTTAAAATTATTATATAATAATATTTTTAATTTTATATATTAAAAATAATAAATAAAAATTATCAACCATTACATTAAATATAATATTAATATTATAATAAATAATAAATAATATATTAATTATCTTAAAATTATTTTAAAAGTTAAAAAATTTTGATTTAATTATTGAAGTGTATAAAGAATCTAGAATTTTTTTTCCCACGATTGAAGATAAGACTCAAAGGAGGTGATGTGACATGACATGACATATCATGTCATGTCATACGTTTATTTTATTTCTCCAAAGAAAGAAATTTTGAAGAAGACGGCCACGTTTACGGTGGGACGATGATCATGTTTAAAATTAGGTAGATGTGACATTATGTAATAAATAATTAATTTCTGGTTCACCAAGCTTCTGATTTTAGTATTCTAAAAAGTACCATTGGATTAGTTTAAGGAATAGTATGGGCTTAACTCATCAAATGATGTAAGCTAAATGGCATTTTGGCCAATGACGAATAAACGGCCTAAAGATTTCTTCTTTTACTTTACCCTTTTTGGGAAAAACCTAATCTGAAAGTACACTGAGCAAAACATTATTTGAAGAGAGATAGTGTTAGGTTGGGTTTGATTTTTATTAAATTTGATTTAATTTTAATTTGAATAATGTAATTAAATTTGATTGGATTTAATTTTTGATTTAAATGCTAAAATTAATAATTATTCAAATCAAAATTGATTTTCTTTTTCATTAATTATTTTATCTAATTTTTCAGTAACGAAAACTAAAAGTATAAGTTTAAAAAAATTTAAAAAATCAATGTATCAAATAATTCGAACCTATTAAATTTAGTACGATTAAAGATGACATTCAATTTGATTTTAATAATTTTCAAATATCACATTATTACACATTAATCATAATTTTTTTGCAACTAAACCAAGTCATTATCATCTAATCTAAAAGTTTAAAAATAATAATGGTCAAAAAAAGAATGTTTGAGAAGAACGGAAAAGGGCAAGAGGCCTAAACCTTACGACCCAAAAGACATCACCTATAAAATGTAAATATAGCCCCAATCTCTTTTCTCCGTTGTGGCAATAGCCCAAACCAGGTCTACTAAAACACTTGATGAAGCTGAAGGTTCCAGGATTTTTGTAAAGATTAAAAACGGGCCTTAAAGGCTTCACATTGAAGCCCTCATAATCCCGAATTTATAAAAAAAGAAGACACCAAAAAAATTAGATGTTCTAAAATAAATTCAATCTCTCGAAAATTTTAATTTAATTACTTTTTTTAACTTCTAAACTATAAGTTAGTCAATTGAGGTTTTTTTTTTTTTTTTTTGGCTCTAAACATATAAGCCCAAACACATGCTAAGTTGTTTGTAGACTGGTTCAGATCACGATTTCAGATTTTTTATCTAAATCCGAAATGGGTTTCGTTTGAAAGTTTGTATTCACTGTTTATAAATAATAAAAAAATTATAAATTATGTTATATATTTTTATAATTAAATTTAAATAAAAATTTTAATTATTAAATAATAATTTGGGATAAATGAAATCATTTTGGTCTTTGCACCAAATTGAAGATAATTATGTTTAAGGTCCAGCATAAGTGAGTTGAATAGCCCACCCATAAAAGGTCCATTTTTAACCTACAAATTCTAATACAATCGTCTTGCATCAAGTGAACTAACAAATTCTTTTGGAGCAAAAGAAATTCTAATATTAATATAAAAAAATTACAAATGTTAAGATTTTAATTTAGATTTATTAAATATCATCTTTTAAAAGTGATTAAATAAATTAATTGAATTAAATTCTCGGTTCAATAAGCTAAAAGATCTTGTTAAACTAAAAAAGATATATCGATCATTCAAGATAACTCAATCAACAGTTAATTTTCTGGATAAATATGTTGATATGTACATAGGGATCCATTTATTATAGATAAAAAAGCTTATAAATTGAATAAGAGGGTTAACTACAAAAATCCAAGTTATAACCATAATATCATAAACAAAAGCTAAAGTTCTTGTAGTTTAGCAACCTTTACCAACTATAAAACGAGAGAGTTTTGTTGTTCCTGTTTGCGTAGAAATTGGGCTAAATTAAGTTAAATATGATTAAAAATGTTGAAACATCAATATTATTAAAAAAAATTAAAATTTCAATGTAAAATATATTAAAGTAATCTTTTATGTTAACATGCATGAATATATAAGGAAGATAATTTTGTAAAAAGATTTTGCTAAGTGACTTGAAAGTATTGTTTTGGAATTACTATATCACGTAAAATAATTATAAATAGAATATTAATTAATCTTATCTTAACTATTATTCTTTATCGCCTCCGTTCGTAAAATCGATAAGTATAGATGCAGCATATGAGTTGATTATTTCAAGATATGAAATTTTAAAATAAATTAATGCATAAAATATCGTGCCACTTTTTTTAACATATATATGTATAATGAAGATCAAGATCCGAAATGCGTCAAAGATTTTTGTTGCATGAACCAAATTAAAATAGATAAAGATAAAAAGATATATGATTATATGAATATAATATAAAAATAATTAAAATATGATACATTATAAATATATATGTTTTATAAATAATATAATACAAATAATTAATATATTAAAATTTATATAAATATAAAATATATTAAATACGGTTATAATATAATAAAATGAATACTCACAAATTATGGAGTTTAATGTATCCTATATTCATTTACGGCGCCAACAAAGGATTTGTGGTTAATTTTACGTGATCAGAAATGAAACGAAACGAAACGAATGGAGGAGGAAAAGAGAGAAGGAAATTGCTTCCGTTGCCACTTCACAGTCGTGGAACAAAGCATCACTATTTTTTTTATTAATTTGTTGCTAATTAAATTATTTTAGTTTTCAAGTAAGGACATTGCTAAAAAAAAGGGTATGACAACTAAGTACCAGCAATGTGCCCAACCAGAGAGATGATTATCTCATTCTGATTGGAAAGGTTCTAACGTCAGATAAGTGGGGGATGATTATGAAATCAAGGTGATTTTTCCCAACTTTGAAAAAGAACTCTTGGCTCAATTCTAATATACATATATATATATATATAGTTCTGAAAAAAACCTCTTGGCTCAATTCTAATATATATATATATATATATATATATATATATATATATGAGAAATTCAGCTATATTATATAAGTGGAATTTTGTTTTAGATGTGTTTATGAATTTATATAATTTATATTTATTTAATTTGACTATTGTATTTCATGTTTTATTTGTGATCATGCATGTTAAATTTAGAGAAAATTAAATATATATAGCTTTTGGTTTAATATAACAAAAATTTCAATCTTTAAATATATATATATATATATATATAAAGATAATATTATCGTTCAACATGATATATATATATATCAGATCTATTTGAAATTTTATCTATATAATGAATGTAATTAAATTATTAATTTCAACAGTCTATTTGTTTAAAATATCAATCATATATGAAATTTTAAAAACATGTAAAATTAATTAATTTTATACTGATATAAATTCATTCCTTATATATATATATATATATATATTTTTTTTTTGATGTCTCAATATTGTCTGCTTTTTCAAGCCCTGAAAATGTTCCCTGAGGCTTAAATTTGACAGCCAAAAACCCTTGTGGAATCTCCTTCACACAAACTTGGTTTCGATGAACTTCATCTCTCTCTCTCTCTCTCTCTCTCTCTCTCTCTCTCTCTCTTTCTCTCTTTGATTCTTCCACGGTGGTCCAGTGTCCAAGCTATACAAAGAAAGATTTTATAGATCTCTCACAATCTTTGGTGCTTTTCAACACCTTTATTTATACATAATATTGCAAATGCATGTAATGGTTGAGAGACCTTGTTTCCTAATTATTCGGCTCATTCATTCATTTTTTTTTTTTGGGGGGGGGGGGTCTTTTTAACAGGGTTTTGTTTATCTAAGCTTATTTGGTTTTCACTTTTCAGTCACTTTCATGGCAGTACATATAAATTTCTTTCCTTTCTCAACTAAAAAACTGCCATATTTTGCTCTTCCCATTATGGGTGTTTGTAGGTTATCATAATCATTTTACTACATTATATAATATAATTTCTTTTCTTGTCTATTAGTGTAAAATCATTTCCGAAAATAGTAATAAATTTGATGTACAAATAGTACACCTTTAAATCATCCCAAAACAGAATAAAAATCAAATAAAATTAATTTTGCAAAAATAAAAACATATAGATTGAATGGTTTACTTGAATAGATTAAGTGCACAAAATGCAAAAATTTTTAATTATGTTTTAATAATTTCGAGATATGCACTTTTACTAAAATTATAACACATTTTTCATCATTCAATTAATATTTATTAAATCCAGAATGTGTACGACATTTGCTTTAATAATTTTTATTATTTGATCGTCTCATTAAACGCAACCATTCTATAAACTCTATAATAAAAATTGTTTGCTCTTGCAATAAAGATCATATACCAATCATTAAAATCAAATATTTAAATATAAAATTATTTCTATAGCTGAAAGTTCCACCAACAAAGGTAAGAATTACCATATTTCTTTTAAGATATTTAATATATATATATATATATATATATATATATACACATAACAATTTTTTTAATAAGGAAAAACCTGCCTCTCGCGCTTCCTTGTCTTGGCAAAAACAAAATCTTTCTCAATTGAGAAAAAGTAAAAAATAAAAAATAAAAAAATCTAAGAAATTATTGAAAAGACCAAATTACCCTTAGATTTGCAAGTTGCTAGCAAAGGACGAAGGAATTTTGGATGGGACCCATAAAAATCTGGGAAAGTAGAGTTGCGTCCGCCCATTTAAACCAATGAATGTAGCCCACCCCAGGTCCCCGTGAGAGGTGATGCTCTTTGACCTGTTGGCATCCAAAAACTCCCCCTCGTTGAGCCCCCCAACCCGCCTACCTAGGCTCCACCACTTCTGCAAAAGTCATTTGCTTCAATTTGCGGTCCACGGTCCCACCTAGGTTAAGACCAGCCGCTCATGTTCGTCCCGTGGCAGTCCCGTAAATCGACTACAAAACTCAGGGCCTTTTTTTTTTTATCTTGGGTCGTGGGAGTTGTATTACGAGTACTGCTGGAAAAATCTCCCCACTTTCCCTTTCTCTTTCCTTTTCCCAAGAGAAAATGCCCGCTGGGTTATTTTGTGTGTAACGTGCAGAGATTGAACCAGAACCGTCGAAGTGCTGCAGGTGACAATCCGACGATGTGGGAGGAACAAGTTCACGTGATTTTTTCTTTTTAAATTTTTAGTTGGAGTCTACGGTTGTTGAAATGTCAACCGTGTACTTGTCTCCGGTGCAGTCCACCCTGCATGAGGAGAAAAAGCCCGACTTGTTCATTTTTGCCAACTTTAGGGCCTGTTTGGTATTTTTCTTTCAAAAAGAAAATTTCTTTTATATGGATTCTGATTTAAGGTACATGATACGAGTTAGCTGTTTCCGATCCACAAGTCTCACTTTATTTGCATCAAAATTTGAATCCAACATTTTATAAAATTAAATTTAAAATAATTCTTGGAGAATTTGCATTGATGTGAAAGTGGTACCATAGTCAGAGGATTCTTTTTTTTTTTTGTTAATTTGGAGATTAAATGAGTATTAGTCTGACAACCAACTAAATTAATTGTGGAATTACTCATGACCTCATAAATATATGGTTTGGTGGACTACTTTCAATAAAATTTTCTAAGATATATATATATATATATATAGGCTATGATAAGTTTAATTTTTGATTATTGTTTAAAAAATAAAAATATTTTATTTAATTTTTAAAAAATATATAATAAATCTTTTATATTTATTTTTTTAAAATAATTAAAAATTTTAAATCTATCCAATCGAATTAAATCTTAAACAAGTAAACTCTTTTACTAATCAAATCTAAGCTCGATCTAATTAAATTCATAAATAAATCTGTACATATATATATATATATACATATACATATAAATTATGCCTTATGGATCGGTTATACTTAATATAAAAGTTGCTTTTTTTTTTAATTATTTATTGCTTTTGTTTAAAGTATATCTGAGATCGCTACAAACATTCATTGTTGTCAATAAACTAATGTACAAGGACTAGATTAATTATCAATAAACTAATTACTATATCATCACTCGATTCAAATGGTCAACAATATCTTTTGATTTTAAAATTTTGCTAAATCTTCTATTCTCTTAGTTGATTTCAGGGGTGAGCATTTAATAGGTTTGGCTAAAAAATGTTAATAATAAATAAAAAGATTAAACTTACAAAATTGATCGAATCAACTATTAAAGAGATCTGACATCGAATCGAACTTAATCGGTTTGGTACACTCAATCTAATTGGTTTTTTTCATATTTCTTTTTGTTCCATATTTGGGTTCATGGTTTAGGTCCATTTGGATATGATTATTGGGCTAATAATAATGGATTATGTCTTTGAGATTCTGGATTGAACTATGTAATATATCAATTAATTCGATCAGTTCAGTTAAAAATATCGTTAATTAATTAAATTAATTAAACTTACAAAGTTAACTAAATCAAATAACGATATTTAAAATTGAATAAATTGATCCAAACAAACCGAATGACATAAATTTTCAGTCAGTTTATTCGGTTTTTTGACCTTTTCTCACCCTTGGTTGATTTTGTTGCAAAACAATTGTCTTGAAATTGTTTTTCATTTTTTTAACTAACGAAGTTGTCAAGGTTTTAGAATTTGTTTTTTTCCTTTACACGTTTTTTCCTTTTCAAATTAAGAAACGCTAGGTATAAGTTAGAACTTTCCTAACATTAAAACTTTGCCTTGGCCACCATTTTTCAAACGAGACCATCAAATGCAATGTTTTTGACAAAGCTGGCAAAATACGTTCTTTCAAGTAATCTTCCTATAATTTATCGCACACCAAAAAGCTCCTTAAAACCCAGCTCAGCAAAAACCCACGTGCACATCATGTGTCAGATCTGATCACTCAAGTTAACGGCCCAGATCTTCTCAGTACATCTGTTTAGTCTCCCTATAAAAACTCTCTACCGCCTTTTCTCTTGTTTCCCAACTTCTCTCATAAACGCTGCGGCTGCAGAGGATAATGGAAGCGAGAATGCTTTGATCCCAGATCTTTGCCTTATTTTCCAAGTTCACCATTTAATTTTCTTAGCATTTTATTTTATTACAAAAAATGCTTTTAAGGAGCGCTTCAACGCCGATCCTCAATTCATGGGTCCCGCACTCTAAGGAGCCGTCGCCGGAGCCCGAGTTTCGGCAGCAGATTTCCCGAACCAGAACCGTATCGTTCACGGTTTCGTGTTCGAGCCCGATTTCTGTAGGATCGAGCGAAGATTCGACTCGGAGGATGACGAGGGCTGTGTCGGAGACGGATCTTAGGGACCTGGTGGTTCCTAAGATGAAAACCGTTGAGAAAAACAGCGTTATCTTGAATGGGATCTGTGTTGAGGAAGAAGAGGAGGTGGAGAAAGAAGAAGATGGGTTTGAGTGGTGGAGAGCGGCGTCGCTCGGAGTTGAGGAAGAGTGTGGAATGGGCGGTGGTGGAGGAAAGATCTGCGGCGGCGGCAGAGGCGGTGGTGGTGCTGGTAGTGGATCCAACGGTGGTGATAACGAATGTGGTTACTGGGATTCGAATAACGGAAATGACGGCACCGATTTATATTATCAGAAAATGATCCAGGCGAATCCTGGAAATTCACTTCTCCTCAGCAATTACGCTAGGTTCTTAAAAGAGGTAACGTTATTTTTTTCAACAAAAGAAAGGTTAAAATGAACTTTGAATTTTGAGTTTGATCTAATATCGGAAATCTGAAACAGGTTCGTGGGGATTTCGTGAAAGCCGAGGAATATTATGGGAGGGCAATCTTGGCCAATCCAAACGACGGGAATATTCTGTCTATGTACGCTGATTTAATCTGGCAAACTCACAAAGATGGTATGAGAGCTGAAACTTACTTTGATCAAGCTGTTAAAGCTGCCCCTGACGACTGGTAAGTACCCCCCAAAACTAAATATTAAACAATGGGTGTTATCATTTATCATCAATTACACAATTATTAACAGAAATCTATGCAATATATATTTGATGAAATTGCAGTTATGTGTTAGCATCATACGCACGATTTCTTTGGGATGCTGAGGAAGAAGAAGAAGAAGATGATGAAAAAGTTGGCGAAAATTTGAGAAATATAAGAGAACAAAGCTTTTTCCATGGAGTTCCTCCAACGCCTCCTCCATTGACGGCTGCTTCTTAGGACAATTTATTGTGACATAACTTGTAGTTTTTGTAGCTTTTCCTGACTTTTGTTAGTTACTTATTTTTGGGTTATATTTTGTTTTTCTTTTGAGCTTTTCTTTAATTAGATTTTTTTGCTCTTGTAGAAAAGAGTGAGATTTGTAGTTATTGACAGCTCTGCTTTGCCTTTTTCTCATTCTTGAATCCGTATCATGTAAAAAGCAATACCAAATAAGATATGGAAATGAATTTTTCATTGAAATCTGCCTCTTTGTCTTTTTCTTTTTTCAACATATTTATTGGATGAAAAATTTTCAATGTTGTTAATGCTATTTGTTTTTTAATCACTGAATAAGCTCTCTTTTTTGCCGTTCATAACAGTAAGCAAGAAGGCTTCTTAATGAATTAATTCCCAGTTCTTGATCTTATCAAGATTGCAATTGATTCCTAGTTGATCAAAGGTTGAAAGACATGCCACTCTTTTTATTTATTTATTTATTTTTGGAGGGGGAGTTTTCTTATTACTTTTTGCCTATGGCTGGTAATCATGTTTGAGGATTAAAGAATATTCAGTTCTTTTGACGTATAATCTTTTTTTGACTTCTTTAATCATGATAGGGGCTTTAATTAATCCAACTTTAGAGTTCTTTATTTTTTTCTATACTCAAAGAAAGGATCAAATTACTCATATATGGTATTAGCTGAAGAATATAAACACCAGGCTGTTAATAATAGATTTTGCTAAGCAACCTTGATGCTTCTAACATTCATTGATGCTTTTCTTTTTGGCGTTTTTCGGGATTCTGAAGAGAACTTTGAGACTTCATCATTATTAGGAGTACATGAAAATTGAAGATTCAACTTCAGGTTTGCCAAAAACAGCACACATCAGAATTGCAGAAAGTGACCTATACTATTTTTCAAGGAAAACTAGCTAACATGAATTGGAGGAAGCTCAGGAAGGGATCAAATGATCCAAAACCAACCAAGAACTGAACCACTGACCAAACCAATTCCCAGGAACACGACCAATACAATTGCAGATAATTCGGCTTCCGCAACTGGTACAGTCTTGGGGCCTAGGATCATCAGCACGCTCGTTAGGTATCCATTGGTCAGACCAAGCATAAATGTAAGAACCACTACCGGTGCTTCACCCTTGAGCCATTTCGGTCCATGAAGGCAAGCAGTGAAAAGTGGATAGAACAAAAGCCTAAATATGCAACCCCATGTAGCTTTCTTAATGCTCTGCACAACATATATTGCAGTCAGGGACTTTCCCATGAAATCTGCGACATTATACACCGCGATCAGCAAAACAGGGTACCAGTCCTGAAGAAGTTTGGATTCCAGATTCTCAGCTATAAACCCGGGGAAAATCGATAGGGTCACAATGTATATCATTAGAATGCCAAAAGCTGGCCAGCAAACCTTTCTTGCAACTGTCCAGAATTTTGGCCTGGAGCAGAATGGGTCATCTCTAAGAATCCTGTAATGCTGTTGCATGACTGGTAACTTGTACAGCAAATTGCAGCAAAGAATGCAGCAAAGCAGGATCGTGGCGCTGACTATAAAATAGAAGTGAGCACTTGCTCGAAGGCCCTGTGGGGTTTCGGGAAGTGAGACCTTAGTTATTATTCTCAGGATCGAAACCAGCACACCTGTTAATCAGATGATGGATTTAGTTAAATTATCATGCACTAAACAAGGATAACTGGAGCTAAAACAAATATATGATACACACACACACAGATATATATATATATATATATATATATATAGAAATAATATACCAAATCCTAATAAGCTTTTAAAATTATAAAAAATTTAAATTAATGGTAAAATTACTAATTGGACAGTCTTTCAATAAATAATTGGATTTTTCTTTTTTATTATTTTGGCATTTTAAATCTGAAAAAAAAAGTGCATAAATCAATCATCTTTATGTTGGCGTAAATCAATAGTTAAACAATATACTTTTATCAAAACAAGGAAAATAAATATTAAAGAAGCTGTAAATTTGGGATTAAAACTTTTTCTAACTTCATAACGTGGTTTTAATATGATTTGTGTTAGAAAAAAAATTGCTGCATAGCATGAGAATTGAAATAGAGATCTATAATACTGTTAACAAATGAAAAACGATATATAGACAAATAGCAATATAATTTTAATCCTTTTAACTCGCATAAATAAATAAATTAATTAAATTAACATTTTTCATAGGCTAATTTAAATTTATTTAACATAAATGTGTGTATATATATATGTATGTTTTCAAATTTAAAAGTCCAGTTTGTTTAATTCAGAAAGAGCAATAGTAGAATCTGGGATGGGATTGAAAAGTGAAAGTGTTTTTCAAGGTACCTGACGAGGCGGTTCCAGCAAAAATAGCCTGTATGAACTGTTTTGGTAGCTTTCCAGCTGATCCTATCAAGCTTCCCGCGATCAATCCATCAGCTAAACCGCATATTACGACTGCTGAAATCGTCAGAAAATAGGTTGCATTCGGTGCTTCTTTCGACCAACCGCGACCCCACGCCCAGTCCATGGTTGGAGCAACCATTAGGGAGAGAATGAACATGGAGAATCCCATGTTCATTCTGAATCTATGGCTCAACTTTCTGCAGCAACATTCCGAACTCATCATGACAGCCAAAACTAGCAGAGAAGAGCTCATGTAACCTACTGCGAAAACTTTTTCGACATGCTTGGTTGGATAGAGATAACCGAAGTAATCAACGGCTGTTATGAAAGCATTCCATGGAAGCAAATTGCCTGCACCAAGCAAGAAATGGATTATGTAAGCAATCTTGCAAGTGTCTCTTGGCTGAACAGGCTGATCTGCTGAAGAAGCCTTCGGGTTTTCCATTTTTTGCATTTCTTGCAGATTTTTTAAGGTTCTACCTTCTAAGTTGTAAAAGAAATGCAGTCTTTGAGTGGAATTTAAGCTTCGCAATAAGCGGTGTTGAACATGCTGAATTGACTTGTTGATTGGAAAGGTATAATAAGCAAAGCTAATTAAGCTGACAGAGGAAAGACTCTGCCTAACCTTGGAGCTCAGCTAGCTAGTCAAAGACTCGAGCAAAAATTTAGCTCGATCCTCTTCGTACTAAAATCGAGCCAGCTTGACTAACCATAATGGGAAGGTAACTAAGCCGGGAGCCACTTGGTTAGCTGACGCCTGACAGCTGCTCCTACTAATTTTGATCAATGGGGATTTGATTGATAGGGTTTGGGATTTGGAATCGATGGGGGGCTCACGGTTAAGGAACAATATGCGCCGTGTGGGGACGCTAATGGATGGGCGGAGTTAGAAGTACCTTTTTTTGTTTTTTCATTGCTGTACTGCTAAAACACATGGTTGTTAGCAAATAGCATGCTGGCATTGTCGAAGTTAAATTTGCGTCAGAATCTTACCAGAATTAACTACTTGCCGCTGCCAAAATATCTTTAACCTCGTGCAAATAATCATTTACTCAGAAATGAGCTAAAAGAATCATTTCACACCATTATATTATATCTGTATATTTCCTAGTACATGTTCTTAGCATTGCGGGATTCGACAATTCCATTTACCTAACTCTTCTTCCTCTTAAAATAACCCCAAACTTTTCGAAAGATTTGCTTACTTTGACAATGCAAATATATATCAGTGGCTGCAGAGAGTAATATTTAATGGTTATAGGCTGATATGATTTTGTTTGGAGAAGAACCAACCAAGAAGGGTTCCTGTCATTTCAAGGAGTCACCCAAGTTAAAAGAAAAAAAGATGAGGTCCTTTCGGCATGTTGCAACAAGGGGTCCTGATCTTTTTAATTAGCCATCCATCTGCAGAACTCGATTCCATCTACCAATGTCCAAAAAAAAAAAAAATCTTCACCAGCAGAGAGAGAGAGACAGAGACGGGGGGGGGGGGGAGCTTGAATCAACCCCTCTTTTGGCACGCATCTTTTTGATTAGCTCCCACTATTATTCCCCTCTCCTCCACCCCTATTTAAGGGAAGCTAATAAATGACAGCGCATCGAAACAGTCAGCCATGAAATTGTGCCCACGTACGAGGAAGGATAGAAGGCTTCAAGATTTTTACCCACATTTGGCATTTTTTGTTTGATAAAAAAACCTTTGGAACCCATTTTCTGTTCGCAGTACTGTTATGAAAAAACAATTGCTACCATGATGAGTATTAACTATGATTGCAAGAGATTCATGATTGTTTCATTAAAATATTCACTCGTGCCTGTGACAAAGGCACCAATAAATATTAGAGAAGCAAATGGCTTTTACGCATGCTTTGGCTCGCTTTATATGATACCCTTTAACTTTGACCAGCACTGCCCTATGCCAAATCCTAAAATTTGTCTGCCCCTTTTCTCTCCTTACGCTACTATATAAAATAATTATAAATATATATATTCGATAAAAATATATTTAATTTAAAATTTTTTTATATATATAAAAAATTTAAAAAAATTATATTTTTATATTTATATTTAAAAGTATATTAAATACAAAAATTAACTATAAATAATTTTAAAAAATAAGAATTAAAATAACATATGTGATACCGACAAAAATGATTGACTCCATCTTATATATTTTTTTTTTACATCAAATGAAAAAAGTTAAATATAAATGGCTTTATGAAATAGTGTGAAATCAAGATTTAAGCCTTTTTATTTAATACCAGTTTCCAAAGCAATTACAAGATTATATTAACTAGTGATGTAGGCAATAAGTTTAAGTGGTTACTTTTTGACTTGGAAAGTAATTAACTTTTGGACTCTTTTTCTTCCATTTGCAGAAAAAGGGGAAGGTATGTAACGGTGTATGCAATTCTCTGATGATTAATTAAAAGTAACATTTTTAGACCTAACACAAGGAATGATCGTGAGCTATATTATTCCAGATCATGTGACAAAAGTTCATTACTTGATTTTCCCTTTTTTCTTTTTTGGGATATGAAGAACAAAATACATCAGCTCAGTACCAGCATTTTAGGTACATATGTGCCTTCGGCTGGGCCACATGAATAACCTGCCAATTTGTTCCTGTAGCTTATTTTACCTAGACTTGAGGTAATTGTTAAATATAATTATATTTAAAATTTTTAAATTTTATAAGGATTAGATAATTATATTTTTATATTCACGTTTAAATATATTTTAAAGTATAAATATTATAATATATGTCTTTTACAAAAAACGAAGAATTCAAGTAATATAGATCAATAGAGCTGCTAAACTGATCCTCTAATATAATTCATTGAAAAAAAAAAGTAATTTAGCTAGCAATTGCCAAGAAGCTCGAATATCTCCGTTCATATATATGTCTGTGGAAAAAAAGCATGAACCTTCGGGATAAAAGAAATAATTATATATGTCAGGTTTAAACTTTATATTTTGAATGTTAAATTTAAAAAATGATTGTAAGAATCAATTACGTTAAAATAAATTTATAAACACTTCAATATTAGGACTAAAATGTTGCTTTTTAATCTAAATAAAAAACGATTTATCTGCAGCTGAAAACTGTTGTAATGTTCTAATGAGATGAAGCTGAACGTATTTTCAATTAATTAAATCATCGTCAGATTCAGATGGAACCCTAGAATGTTTCCCCTTCATCATCATTGGCTTGGGTTCCGGGGTTTCAAGGAGAGTGCAAAGAACGAGTGATCTGCTAAAAATACCACTAAATAAGCATATGATGATACTTTTGAACATTACTTTTGCTTCTTCGTATTAAGGCGGTGATGATGATTACAATGATAAATTTATTATAATTATGTTTTACAATATTATATTATTCATGTATCATATCATTTTTATAATATAATTATGTTTAAAATATTAATATTTATAAATTTTAATAAGTTAATAATTTTTATTATATTAATTTTAATATATTAGTATATTTAATTATGTCATATTTATTTTATTTTTTAATATCGTGTTATAAATGCACATATTTTAATTATTTTTATATAATTTTTATATCATATTTAATATTATTAAATTTACTTTTAAGGCAAACATAGACATATTCTATCGGCTGCCTGATGTTAACCATATTCATATTTAATAATAAATTTTTTATTAAGTTTTATCATGACTGAATAATAATAACGTAATTAAAAATAATTATTTATTAGTATCGTAATAAAGTAGAAGATATATAAAAGAAATTTCTTTAATCACTCACTTATAAATATATTTTTTATAAATTATTTAATCACTAGTAAATATAATTTTTATAAATTAGTTAAAGCAAAAATTATTTAACAGTCACATAACAAAAGAAAAAAAAAACTTATTTGGGAAAAATGAAAAATTTTTTTGTGTAATTTGGTCTAAATTATAATAAAAATTATATAAAATTAATTTAATCTCGAGTGTCAAATTTTAAAATTTTAATGTGATCATGATCAGAAATATTCTTTCGGTATTTAAATCATTAACATTAATATATTCACCTCAGCGGAAGGGAAAAATCTTATATGTAAAAGGTAATTTAAGAAATCAATTAGAAATGTTCTTAATTGGGTATCAATTAATATTGTTTTGCAGTAGAAATGCATTGGAAAACTTTTTAATTTTTATATATTAATATTAGATTAGATTGTTAATTTGTATGTAATTGTATTGAATGTGGGAAAAGATTATGTGTATTTTAGATATGATTTATTCAAAAAAAAAATCATCAAATAAATATGAAATTAAAAAAAAATTCAGTCTCCCTTTTTTTTTTTTAAGTATAGTAGATGTGGCAAGTTCCCATTGGTTGCAGTGACCCCACAATTTAAGGAAAGCAATGAGCAAATGTAGCCAAAACGAAGCCAGAAGGGAGGAAAAAGGGAAAATTCTAGAATAAGATTTTTACAATAAGCTTCCCATAAGCTTCAATGAATATAAGTCTTTGGATGGAAAGTTTTAATCTCAACCGTTGGTTTTAAAAAGAAAATACCTATTCACCCGGTAAGTTTAAGGATAATTTCATAAAAGTAATATAAAGTAATAATTTTTACAAAATAGGAAAATAAAAAAATTTATTTGAAAAAAGAAAATAATAATTATTATAATTATTCATAAAGAGATTATGATTACAATTTAACTCTGCTTTCCTAACCGACTTTTTCATATATATAAACTATATATATAAATTATACATATAAATTATATATATAAAAAATAGTATTTAGAAATAATAAAAAATATGAAAATATTTTTTATTGAATCTTGAGTTACTATTTAAAAATAATAAAAAATAAAAACATACTTTATATTAAAT